>BTPG01000002.1:11005122-11130320 GCA_036245525.1 Semisulcospira habei | reverse complement strand
ACCTGCACTTAGACATAGGCGCTGGACAAACATTAAGGATTACGTCCGCAACAGACTGAAAAAGTTACAAAAGAAATGAATTGAGCCGCCACTCGCAGCATTTTCGATTTCATACAGATTTATTACATCAGTGTTATTATTGGGGTGGTTTCAGCATGTATAGCCTGCTTTTTTTTTTTTTTTTTTTTTTTTTTTTTTTTTTTAATCTGATGGACGCCTGGATCATTTGTGACCCTCTCTCTCACAAAATCAGTCTTAAGAACTCGCATTTTGCATGTTTTGACATATATGCATTTATGAAAACTACAGTGTTTGCTGATTACTGTGATATATGACTGTATGCTGTAGTGCAAAAATTGTAAAAGCTGTTCTTAAGTGTTTAAAGTTGTTAAAGCCTCCGGCGGCCATTTTGAGAAAACAGCCTGTGAAGTTTCTGTGTGCAGCATAATTGGGGCCAAGGGCAGACTTTTTAAAATCATTTTTTACCTATTTAATGGCATTTTTCATGATAAAGATTTTAACCATACGATACTTTGGTGTATGTAGAATACATTTCTCCCAAAAAGTGAAAATGCCCCAGATTGACCCCCCCACCACATATTATTGCGTGTAGTGCTGATTGGCTCGCTGCGAGTTAAGACTGGTTTCGTGAGAAAGGGTCACATTTTGTATACTGTATAACCTTTGGATTTGCAAAACGAAACATCCGGCTGGGGACAAAAGACAATATAATAAGATAAGAAAACCATTGACAATGTAAAAATTGATTACAAGAGTGTTATTGGGGGGGGGGGGGGGGGATCATTTTGTAATATACTGCATGCCATTTTAAAAACTCTGCAAATGAAAGAATCAGAGCATGGAATTTTCCTCTTTTTGGCGGATTTCCGCTTAAATGAAGCTGCCATTCCGCCGAATTTCCGCCGAAAACAAAATCGTAAAGTCACTATTCCAATACCGTGTTTCGTGATCTTTATGTGGCGGATATCCCCAAATCGCGTATTGAAAATTGAGCGAGGCGTTAGCTTTAGCTCGCACAGGTCACTTCCGGTCTTCAGTGGAGTCGTAGTCTGGTCAAAATACGGCGAAGAGAAAATACTTAAACGCGGAGACAGAATAGACGTCAGACGATTCTGGAGCCAAGAATATTTGGAGATGGACTTGGCTCGAGAAAAAGCGTAAACGACGAGCTCCGCGCTCAGTGTGCCGGGCCTGTGGGCAGGCGTATTGCCGCGAACTGCGCAGAGTTGATATTAACTACGCGGCCGCGTAGCACTTGATGCTCACGTGTCTACAGCGAAACACAAGAAAGCTAAAAGCAGTGCCATTGGAAATATTACTCATGATGGTGAATAAATTTATTACAATGTATTTTTTTCCCAGTAAAGTTTGATGAAATTATGTTGAAAAATCTATATAACCTTTCTCCAGCTCAGTGACCATGGTACATAGTATTAAATAAGAGATAAAAGGAATCCATACTTACAGCTGATTAAGCAGAGATTATTAAAGAAAGTATATATATTATATAATTAAACTCAAATTTTTAAAAAAAATGGAAAGACATTCAGATGTATTTTGAATATGCATTTGGATATAAATATTCTGTTGAATACTTTGTTTTAGTATAACTTTTAAACCTTTGACACAAAAAATGAAAAGTGCACCCCAAAAATAAGAAAAAAAAAAGCAAGATTTTTAGGTGGTTAAACTGCTCAGTTTCTCTCTAAAATGCACCAGATTGCACAAATTATAATGTAAATTTTCAAAATTTTTTCCGGGGGGGGGGGGGGGGGGGGTGGGGGGGGGGGGGGCGCATGCCCCCGGACCCCCCTAGTGAAAAGGGGTTTTCCTCTTTTTTTTAGTACGAGTAATTCCATGCTCTGAAGAATGGTTGGTTGTACTGCCATACCATTTTGCAAATGAAAGAATGGCTGGTTGTTTGTTGGAGACGAAAGACGTTAAATAAAGGCTGAAGTTTCAAGTGATTTCTTATGTTGTCAGTTAGTTAATTAATGTCGGTGTTCTGTTCTGTCATTTTAACTCGTTCTACCCCAAGATCGGAATCCCCAAATGTTGACGTCGTCTTGAGAAGACTGCGTTGCAGTGCAGGACACGGATCCACCATGATGGTTCAAGGGTGATGCCAGAATAGCTTGGCGCCCATAGGCACCAAGCTATTCTGGCATCACCCTTGAACTATCATGGTGGATCTTTATTTTGCTGTGGTGTGTCTGGGGTAGAATAAGTTAAGCCCAAATGTTGAAGTCGTCTTCAGAAGACTGCGTTGCAGTGCAGGACACAGATCCACCACGATAGTTCAAGGGTGATGCTAGAATAGCTTGGTGCCCATAGGCGCCAAGCTATTCTGGCATCACCCTTGAACTATCGTGGTGGATCTTAAATTTTGCTGGGGTAGAATAAGTTAAGTGTTCGTTTCTTCGTCTGGGTCTTTTTCTATCTTTGATATTTTTCCACACTTTTTGACCCGCATCATAGTCATACTGAGGCTAAATAGCTTCAAATCTGTTCACTGCCATAATTCTATGCAAGCTACATTACAGTACTTACAGATGAGGACATAGACCAATGGCTTTAGTTCAAGGGTGGTGCCACAATAGCTTGGCGCCTAGAGGCACCAAGCTATTCTGGCACTAACCCTTGGACTATTTCAGTTACACTAGTTGCACACACTGGTGTATTCCGAATGATAAGGGTTAATATTCAAAATGCTCTGTTGCTGTTTGTCTGAAACTCCAGAGTACCCCAAAACGCACAAAAAAGGTCCTTTAATTTCCAGAATACATTATGTTGATTCTCACATCAATGCCATGATAAACTGTTTTGCTTCAAAAGGACAAAACGCAGCAATGTTTAAACGATTTCCTCTGTAAAAATCATAATCGAAAGGTTTCGGGCCAGTGTTTATTGAATTTTGCACCATACTATGTAAAGAATGTTAAAGCACACATACACATTTAAGTTGGGAAAAAAAAATTAATGTGAAAAAGAAGTATTCCATGAACTTGACCTTATTACAGACGCCTACTGTTGTGAAGACACCCATTTTGACTGTAATGCCAGTTTCATTTGTGTGAGAGAGACACCCACCCACTTTATTGGCAGAAACCCATTTTTTCGGCATCTAGTGGCTCTGTTTCTAGAAAATGTCTATTTTATTTTAAGTTATAGAGCTTAGTTATAATGTGAGTTCTAAACATTCGCATCAATTCCAGAGCCTTAGAATAAATAGAAATATGGGAACCCATTTTCACATGAAATGCTAGGTAACCCACTCTGATGGTTGCGTCTCCCTGTGTGGGTGTGTGTGTGTGTGTGTGTGTGTGTGTGTGTGTGTGTGTGTGTGTGTGTGTGTTTTTTTGTCGACCACAAGTAGTGTTGAGTATTTGTCGAGACCGTACAGATACTTGTTAACATGAGCGAAGCTACTGTATTGCTGCGGAATGTGCCCTCGAAGCAGTCAGAGGTTGTCATCTTCGCACACGAAATAAGACTCTTTAAAAACAAAAAAATGGTAATCGTCCACATTCCGTTCCTCATCGTAATCGTCCACATTCCGTTCCTCATCGTAATCGTCCACATTCCGTTCCTCATCGTAATCGTCCACATTCCGTTCCTCATCGTAATCGTCCACATTCCGCTCCTCAAGTTCTTCCCAGTAAGCAAAGGTCCGCCGGCTTACTGCGGCCGTCGTGGGACCGAAGACGTGTTGCTACTGGGGTTCGCCCGTGCTTGGCATCGTTTCCGATCTTCGGCAGACTTTTTCGGATTAGGAAAATGAAAGCAGCTCTTCTTCGAATCTCCTTCGCCGTGTAAGTTAAAACAGCCAAATAAATTCTACTGCACTGTCAGGGTAACTACCTGACGTAACTACCTGCTAGAAGTTCGTCTGCTAAGGATGTAGCCCAACAGTCAGCAGAAAAGTCGGTGAAACACTCCATTTCCTTGTTACCAGTATGGTTCTGAGGTGAAACAAGATGAGGATTTCAGCCCAAAGTCTACCGTATTGTTTGGAACTCACGTGCGTTTTTCTTTTAGTAACATTCAGAGTTGTTCATATTTTAAAGTTTATCCTTCTGATCCATTTCGGTCCTCTCTAAGCCATCGTCTGATCTAACTGTTTGTCTGTCCAGCGCTGAATAATTCCCCTTGGTATGTGTACAGTTCTACCAACTCTAGCCTCACCTATCTGGTTTGTGAGTATTCTATAGCTCGAGGCAAAATTTGTATCGTTACATTGCTGAGTATTGTCTTGTGCATCTACTGTGGGAAATCAGGGTATTTACCCGACCACATTTAGTAGTGCGCCTTCTTGTTTGTGTATGTGTATTTCTCCTGCCTACTTCCTAAGTTCCAGAAATTACGAACTCATTTAGTATCTCCCTTTAATCCCCCCCTCCTCCTCCCCCCCCCCCTTTTCCGCCTTATCCGCACGGCAATCGCACACACAAACGGCGGAACGGCACACACACACGGCAGACACACGGCGCTTCCTACCCGTTATATGTTCTTGGACTGGCGTTGCCACAGCCATTTTGAAGAATAGGCAGAAGTTCCTGCCTCCTCCAGTATTGCCGATGGTGTGCTGAAGAGGTCGCCAAGACCGAAACAGCTGTCCACACCGGCTAAATATCTGGACCCCCCTTGGGCGACCTAGATTTAAATTTCCATGTACGAGTGGCTGGAACAGTGGGATATGTGTCGGGGGGGGGGGTGGGGGGGGGGGGGGGGGGGGCTTCCATATGCATTGCTTCCAGTCGCTTTCTTAGCGCCCCCTCTTTCCTATCTCTTTTTTGTGTGCTTTGGCCACAGTAGATCTATGATCACTGGTCGATCATGCACACTTCTCTCCCCTGACAGTGCTATTACCTACATTACTTTGTAACCTTCCTAAAATATTAGCACTGGCAGTCTCCCCTTTTCTTTTCATTTATTGCTGCAATATCGACTGCAACCCCTTCCCCCCTTTTGGTAGGTTCTCTTTTAGGGTGCATGGAAATTTAACTCTAGGGGGTGGCATGGAATGTATGCCCCTGCAGACACCACAGTAAAATGTGGCTGTCATTGCAGGTAGGCAGAAGTTCCTGCCTCCTCCAGTATTGCCGATGGTGTGCTGAAGAGGTCGCCACCGAAACAGCTGTCCACACCGGCCAAATATCTGGACCCCCCCCCCCCCCCCTTGGGGGACCTAGATTTGAATTTCCATGTACGAGTGGCTGGAACAGTGGGATATGTGATACGCCCCCCTTCGGGTGGGGGGGGGGGGGGTTCCATATGCATTGCTTCCAGTTGCTTTCTTAAGGCCCCCTCTCTTTCCTATTTTTTTTTTTTGTGTGTGTGTGTGTGCTTTGGCCACAGTAGATCTATGATCACTGGTCGATCATGCACACTTCTCTCCACTGACAGTGCTATTACCTACTTTACTTTGAAAGTTAGTAAGAAAAAGAACTAACACCTATAAGATTGACGTCAATTAACTTTATTGCGTCACTCCTTAGTTCCATTCCGGCCAAGATGGCTGCTCCAAGTCCGGCGGAGACTATTTCCACACACAAAATTAAAAAAAAACCATTTTTTTCTCGGCAGAGGCAGCAGTCCTGCTGAAGAAATATGGAAATACTTAAAGACGTGCAGCACAATAACAACAAACAAACAAGAAAAAACAAAAAACGGAAAAGCTGTGGCTCGAACCACGCCAGTCGTGGTTTCAAAAGTGACATTTTTGACCGCGAGTCTTACCGACTTATCGAGCTTATTATAACTATATACAAAGTCAGGTTGTGTTACGCCGGCTGACCTCCGCCGATCTCTCCGACAATATTTCACTTCCCAATGCTTTGCAGCCCTTCTCAGTAAATCTCAAACGCTGAAACCGATGTTGTTCGTCCTTGTATTTCGTCCGAAAGGATGCAGCGATCGCTCTTTTCTTCGCTGATGTTGTCGAAATCAGTGAAGCGGCTGATTAAAAATGGCGCCCATTCAGCATCCATTCCATTTTAAAAGCGTTTTAGCGTTTTTAGAATAGCTCGGAGCACTTCTAAAGTTACAAGCGAAAATCGTCGCTAAAACAGTGTTAAACGTTCCGTGCATCGCATCTAAGCGCGCTAAGCACGATTTTTTAAAACGATTTTTAATTTTCACTTTTAAAACTGTTTTGCAATTTAGAAGTCTGTCGTGCATCGCATCTAAGTGCGCTAATCACGATTTTTACACAACGTTTGTAAATTTTCACTTTTAACAGTGTTTTAAGAGTTAGAAGGCTGTCAAGCATCCAGCCCCAGACCATGAGCTCCGCCCGCCTGTTATGACCTTTGCATTCTACGGAACATGCTCCGACCAGCCCCATCCTAAAGTCTACCGTATTTTCAATACCGGCGGTAGACAAAAATAGCAAAGCCACCCGTTTTGAACAAGTACATGTATTGGAGGCCTCTATGCCTATGTGTCTTCAGATTTGCCTTTTCTTTAAACCACTTAGCCCCAAAGCCGTGCAGCAGGAGATCTACTGATCATGATAATTTAACTCATTCTACCCCAGACACACCACAGGAAGATAAGGACCGACCATGCTAGTTCAAGGGTGATGCCAGAATAGCTTGGCGCCCATAGGCGCCAAGCTATTCTGGCATCACCCTTGAACTAGCATGGTCGATCTGTGTCCTGCACTGCAATGCAGTCTTCAGAGGACAACGGCAAAATTTAGGGATTTCGGTGTTGGGGTATAATAAGTTAAGGTTAGTGCCACACGAGCTTGGCGCCTTCAGGTGCCACGCTCACCTGGCACTACAATTGAATTAACATGACCACTACATCTCCTACAACTGGTACATAGTCGTTAGACAACGCCTCCAGAAGTTTGGAAATGAGGGCCGTGGGGTTAAGAGGGTTACCACAGAAAGAAAGAAAAGGTGACAATTCGCTGCCCACCTTCCAGCTGTCGTCCAGTAGTTGTAGCGAGGTCTCCGCCCACAGGTCCCCCGGCAGAATCTCTTCATAAGGCAGCAGCACTCGCACGCCCTGTCTCTCCCGCAAAATGTCCCTGACCTTCACCGCCAGTTCAAGGTCACGGTCAGCGTGAGCCAACATGATGTCCTTGCGGAACGTCAGACGTCGGGGCAGCGGCAGGTGACGTAAGACTCGCCAGGCGTAGCGCACGTACGTCCAGTTGCGGGAGATGATGAAGGTGAGAACCAGACCCAGTAGCTGGACAGGAAGAGGATGTGACATGATAAATCTAATGAAGTTATTACTGTCATTAAGGAGGTCAAAAGTCAATGAGATCACGTAAGGACGCTGTAATATCAAATCAAATGGACAAAATGATACAAGGTATAAATAGTAGTATGAAAAAACGTTGACGTAAGTGGTACGGAAAAAAACGCAAGTGAGGGAAACAACTGTGTCGTGACAGACCAAAGATCATACATCTAGATGCCCATCTGCCTCCCACCACCCCAAACCCTCCCCCCCCCTCACCCCCCACCCCACCACCACCACCACCACCACAAAAAAATCCCCAAACAAGAAGCAGTTAATAACAGCAACAACAACAAACCGGGATTTAAGTCCACTGTTTTCGTCGCACCACGTGTAATTTTAACCTACTTTAAATTTCCGGACAATTTCTGTAAAAAATAAAAGTTGTTTGAACTTGACAGTGAGTTGTGATACACATTATATATTACGTGAGCAAGAAAAGCCCACGTGTAGCGGTCCTAACCCTGTGACTATCGGTAGCGCTCTTGGTCGCGCTGATTCCAGTAGGAATAACAACATCGAGACATCATGTAGGAATCACAACATCCTGACATCCTGTAGGAATAACAACATCGTGACATCCTGTAGGAATAACAACATCGTGACATGCTGTATGAATAACAGCAGCCTAACATCCCGCAGCTAACCTTAAAGACAAGCGGCTCAGAAGAAAAAACAGAGCTGTCGTAACTCAGAACCCTGACCAGACCTTCCCCTGCAGCCACTGCGGTCGAACCTGCCTGTCCCGGATTGGCCTCCGCAGCCACGAAAATGCCTGCAGACGACGTGGGCAAGCCCTATAGAATCTTCGTTCGCGAAGTCAAAAGCCAAGACAACATCCTGTAGGAATAACAACATCGCGACATCTTGTAGGAATAACAGCATCCTGACATCCTGTAGGAATCACAACATCCTGACATCCTGTAGGAATAACAGCATCCTGACATCCTGTATTGAATCACAACATCCTGACATCCTGTAGGAATAACAGCATCCTGACATCCTGTAGGAATAACATCTTGACAATCTGTAGGAATCACAACATCCTGACATCCTGTAGGAATAACAGCATCCTGACATCCTGTAGGAATAACAACATCTTGACAATCTGTAGGAATAACAGCATCCTGACATCCTGTAGGAATAACAGCATCCTGACATCCTGTAGGAATAACAGCATCCTGACATCCTGTAGGAATAACAGCATCCTGACATCCTGTAGGAATCAACGCGACCAAAAGCGCTGCCGACAGCTAAAGGGTTGGCACACATTCACCAAGCTCCCCATCCACCTGCAGTAGAAGCCCGACCAGTCTGACCTTCACCCCAGGAATATTCCAGTGAATCGCAAATAAATTACCGTCATTCATTACTCTGCTGTAGTAAATTAAAAAGATACTAAGTCTATTTATGGGAAAAGCGCGATTTAATTGTAATAACAATGCAATTCTCACAAAACTTGGCTGTTGTATTCTTTTTGACGCACATTATGGATGTTAAGCCCGGACAAATATGCCGTGTCTCAGGTTTGTCCAGGTTTTTACCTGATTCACTCCCGACCCACCACAGCAAGACATTGATTGACCTTGATAGTTCAAGGGTGGTGCCAGAATAGCTTGGCGCCCATAGGCGCCAAGCTATTCTGGCGCCACTCTTGAACTATCATGGCCGATCTGTCTCCTGAATTGTAATGCAGTCCTCAGAGGACAACTCCAAAATGTGGGTATTTAGTACCCGGGACACAGTAGGTTAATCCACGTTTGTTTTAGTTGTCATACGTGTAATGTTGAACTGCTTCCGACTCAGTACAGTGTCCATCAAGCAGAGTTGTTTAAACTTGACAGTGCGCAGTGACACACATTACATATTACCCGAGCAATGCAAGTCCATGTGTGTAGGTCTTATATTAACCCTATGGGCTGTCGGCAGCGCATTTGTGTCGAGGTGTCCCCACCCGGGTCTGCCCTGGGGGACTTGGGTGGGGTTAACTACTTTTTAGTTCCCAGGGTCACCCTGGTCCGCCCCACAGGGTAGGGTTTTCCTTCTATTCTGGGGCATGTGTTTCTGTCTACCCTTGGTCCATTCACCTGTATTTGCCTTTTTTAAACTCTCCCTACTGTCTGCGCTGCCTGTTGCTCTTGATATTGGATGTGTGTTGCTAAATGGTTTTAGCTATTTTTAGGCCCCATGTCTATTTATTTAACGTATTGGACCGGCTGGCGACATACATTCAATTCAGTTTTTGTTTTTTTCACATGCAGTGCAGGCACATCATGAGAAAGTCTTGTTGCTGTCGGGACGTTAAGCAATGTACAATCAATCAATTGTGTTGAAGTGATTCGTACAGGAATCACTTCCACATTCACCCAGCTTCCCACCCACCTGCAGTAAAAGCCCGACCAAGGCGGCCCAGAAGGCCGTCTGTCCCACACAACTCCGCCAGTGTTCCTCCCACTCCGCCATCACCGCCCCCGTGCTCGACAAGCTGCCGTCCTGCAGGTGAAACAATAAATTGTTAACTCATTGGAGACGTGCCCCCTCCGGATACGCGGCATAAGCCGGGTTTCCGGAGTCGGCACGTCTCCAATGAGTTGAGGACTTGTAGGTGAAACCATTATGTTAACAATGTTGGTCACTGACTATAGTCAACACAGTGTGGCCGAAGGTTAAAACAGGAATCAAGTCAGCGACAGTAGGTTGCGGCCCTTTAAAGTGAGGACATTCACGCAGTAATAACGGGGTCCGTTTGGCTGGATCACCCCGATCACTGCAGCACCGGTCATCGTAGCACTCGTACTGCTATTGCCAGTTCAGCACCTCAACCTGCGGATGTCAATGAAGCAACTCCCTGCGAGCAGGCGGCATGGATTCTCGAGAGCTCCTGCAGCCGCTGAAAAAGTATCACGACGAGCAAAAGAAATGCCCCATTTTTGGAGTCATCGGAAACACTTTAGTGTGTCATATAGACTTTAGTATTTCCGATGATTTCGAAAATGTCGCATTTCTCATGCTAGTCAGTATACGCCACTAGCTGATGGAATTGGCTGATTGAATCTACCGACTGTTTGAATTCCGTGCACTGTGTGACCTACTTCTGAGTTAGGGAATACTATCTATTCTCACGCCACCTACAAGAGTCTTCACAAAACTGCAGTTAAGGAGACATCTAATTATTCTGACACCACACTTGAACTATCATTCTCGGGCAATATCTTGTAGTGTGTGAGGAGGTTAACTCATTCGTGACTTGCTGCATTCAGATACGCGGCATACGCTGAATGTGTTAACATGACGAGGGGCTAAAGTTGTCTATGGAATAGTTATCACCAGTACCTGCAGCAAGCACGGGTAGTCGCGCCCGTTGTCGTCGTAGTCGTCGTCGTAGCCCGTGATAGGAATGCTGCCGTCTAGACGCACGCCTGTCCTGCTCAACCAGCGCACAAAGTCCAGCCCGGTGCACGTGCAGCTCAGCGGGTTTTTACTTAAGCGCACGTGCACGGTGTGATTCTGGGCCAAGGTGTCCAGCATCCAGCGCTCGTGCAGCAGCAGTGTGGTCAACATGTTGTTAGACAGGTCCAGTAGAGAGAGGTTTGTCTGGCGGTCCAGATCTACAGGTATAGACTGCAATAAAACACGTGATAGGAGTATGTTAGAGAGAGATCTGTCTGGCGGTCCAGATCTACAGGTATAGACTGCAATAAAACACGTGATAGGAGTATGTTAGAGAGAGATCTGTCTGGCGGTCCAGATCTACAGGTATAGACTGCAATAAAACACGTGATAGGAGTATGTTAGAGAGAGATCTGTCTGGCGGTCCAGATCTACAGGTATAGACTGCAACAAAACGCATGATAGGAGTATGTTGTTAGAGAGAGGTCTCTCCGCTGGTCAAGGTCTACAGGTACACGTATATGAGAGTCACATACACAGTGTTGCAATAGGGTATAGGCTAGACAGCATGTCGTTTGTCAGGTCAGATAGAGGGGATAGGTCAATCTGAAGTCCCTTTTCTGTATGAAGTGACTATAATTAACCCTTTCACTGCAAAAAAATTAAACACGATCCAACTGCAATATAATAAATCCTTATGAGTAATATCTCGGGGCATATCAGGGAGTTTATTTCGAAGAAGAAGGTCGATGAATACCAAGTCTGAGGATACAATGAGGGATCGCACAGAAAGAGGGATTGGTTTCCATGAGCCCCTTTGACTGAAGGGGCACATGAAACTCTATGGCTGGCTGAGCGACTGGGTTGACTGGACTTTTCCCACAGCGGTGGTTGACCTGCAGTCAACGGCTTTTTGGCAAATGGCTGCCTCAGTCTGCGGATGCAATGAGGATTGTATCGCACAGCAAGGGGTATTGCTTTACATGCGTCCCTGTGAGTGCGGGGGCTCATGACACCTTATGTCTGAAGTACTGTGACGGGGTTCAGGTCAGCAGTGCCAGAGGAAGATATCTGACTATAGCCCCATGAACACAGTAGGCCCACCCACCGATCCCTTAAGATAAGTGAGAAATACACTAGCTGTATCCTGGTACTGGGGGATTTAAAATGTTAGCAAAGCAAAAAGAGAAGAATACTCGTACAGTAAAACAGAAAGTCCACAACCAGATTCCACAAATATGTCCATCCCCTTCCCCCTCCTTCACACCCCCCCCCCCGTATCCGCCACTGCATTTTTATCTTCGAAAAAAAGCCCTCTGACCGGACCCTCGAGGCAAAGCCTAACTCGTAATACAACTAATAATATATTCAGTCTCTTAAGAAACCGACACGCCATCTGCAGTCCCTGTTGTGTTGATACTGTCCACCCCAAAATGTTAAAATACTGACAGCTAGGAACACACAAACAGACCGATCTAGTCACAACTTTTTGTTCGAATCCCCAAACTGGTACTTGCCACTATTAGCCTGCTAGCTGACTGCCGAGCCCCGTGAGATGGCCTTAGTCGCATGCTCGGCGTTAAACCCAAATAACTGAGTGCCAAGGGAAAGTGAACACGACCTAACCACAAGAGATGTAGATCCTCATCTCTCCCCCCCCCCTCCCTACCCCCGCAAATGTCGTAGCTCATAACTATCGATGCCTCTTGCTGAAATGACTTTGAGTTCATGCTAGTGGGATGGTTCGAGATCTTCGGCGTTGAGTGTACCAAGATCAACGCATCCTATGTCTTAACAAACCAGACTGGTGACTCTAGCGCTGGTAGAACGCATACACATACAAACACAAATGCAAAAGGGAATTACTCAGCGCTGGCCATACACTCAGTCAGATCCCCTGTCCCCTCCTATCAGCCACCCATTGTGTGCCTGATGGGAGGGGGGAGGGAATCTAACTGTGTGTATGTCCAGCGCTGAGTTATTCCCCTTGGTATGTGTGCAGTTTATGTAACTAGTGGTCAAGAGGCTAGTGAACAAGTAAAGTGTGTGTGTGTGTGTGTGTGTGTGTGTGTGTGTGTGTGTGTGTGTGTGTGTGTGTGTGTGTGTGTGTGTGTGCACAAAACCCCTAAAATGGGTGACTTTCTTTACCATCCTTCTGGAAAATGGGTGTGTGTAAAACTTTGAGTGACCAAGTCACCATTTCTTGGGTTTGGGCTTGACGTGGAGCCTGAGTTTGCAGCGGAGGTTGAAGGTTGAATTGGACGAACCGCCCACCGCTGAAGAGACCCTCACAGCCATCCACCAGCTCAAGAGTGGCAAAGCAGCAGGCATTGATGGAATACCGCCAGAGATCTGGAAACATGGAGGCACAGCACTGCACAACAAGCTCCATGACCTCTTTCTCTGCTGCTGGGAGGAAGGAACACTACCAAAGGATCTCCGTGATGCTGTCGTTATCACCCTGTACAAGAACAAAGGCGAGAAGTCTGACTGTTCCAACTATCGGGGAATTACCCTGCTGTCCATTGCTGGGAAAATTCTTGCAAGGCTGCTCCTGAATCGGCTGGTACCTGCCATCGATGAAGACCACCTCCCAGAGGGCCAGTGTGGCTTCAGAGCAAACAGGAGCACCACCGATATGGTCTTTGTGCTGATACAGCTTCAGGAGAAGTGCCGCGAGCAGAACAAAAAGCTGTACGTAACGTTTGTCGACCTAACAAAAGCGTTCGACACTGTGAGCAGGCAAGGCATGTGGCAGATCCTGGAGCGACTTGGCTGTCCCCCAAAGTTCCTCAGCATGATTGTCCAGCTACACGAGGACCAGCAAGGCCAGGTCAGACTCAACAATGACCTCTCAGAACCATTCCCTATTCTCAATGGCGTAAAGCAGGGCTGCATGCTGGCACCGACCCTCTTCACCATCTTTTTTAGCATGATGTTGAAGCAGGCCACAGTGGACCTCGATGATGACGATGCAGTGTACATCAGGTATCGTCTCGATGGCAGCCTGTTCAACCTCAGACGACTGCAGGCCCACACGAAAACCCTAGACCAACTGATTCATGAGCTGCTTTTTGCTGATGACGCTGCCCTCGTTGCACACACAAAGAGAGCCCTGCAGCGCATCATGTCCTGCTTCGCAGACGCTGCCCAGCTCTTTGGACTCGAGGTCAGTCTGAAAAAGACAGAGGTCCTCCATCAGCCGGCACCCAAGACAGTGTATCGCCCTCCTCACATCACCATTGGCGAGTCTGAACTAAAGTCAGTGCACCAGTTTACTTACCTTGGCTGCATTATCACGTCGGACGCCAAGCTGGACAAGGAGCTTGACAGCAGGCTGGCAAAAGCGAACAGCGCTTTCGGGCATGCCGGCAACTTTTCAAGCGGGTGTGGCACAATCAACAGCTGAAAACAGGCACCAAGATCAGCGTGTACAGAGCTGTGGTCCTCACCACCCTGCTGTATGGTTCCGAGTCCTGGGCCCTCTACCGCAGCCAACTACGACTCCTCGAACGCTTCCACCAGCGCTGCCTGCGCACCATCCTGGGCATTCACTGGAGTGACTATGTCACCAACGTTGAGGTCCTTGAACAAGCTGAAACTGTGAGCATCGAGGCTTTGCTGCTGCGGACACAGCTCCGCTGGGCGGGGCATGTCTCCAGGATGGAGGATCATCGCCTACCAAAGATCACCCTGTTTGGTGAGCTTGCTACTGTACACCGTGACAGAGGGGCACCAAAGAAGAGATACAAAGACTGTCTCAGAAAGTCACTTAGTGCCTGCCAAATCGACCACCACCAGTGGTCTTCGCTTGCTGTGGACCGTGACACCTGGCGCTCCACCAGTTACAAGGCAGCTGTCTCCTTTGAGGACTCTCGCAGAGCTAGCCTTAAGGACAAGCGGCTCAGGAGAAAAAACAGAGATGCCGCAACTCAGAACCCTGGCTATACCTCCCCCTGCAGCCACTGCGGTCGAACCTGCCTGTCCCGGATTGGCCTCCGCAGCCACGAACAAGCCTGCAGACGTCGTGGGCAACTCCTATAAAATCTTAGTTCGCGAAGTCAAGCCAAGAGGTCAAGAGGCTAGTGAACAAGTAAAGTGTGTGTGTGTGTGTGTGTGTGTGTGTGTGTGTGTGTGTGTGTGTGTGTGTGTGTGTGTGTGTGTGTGTGTGTGTGTGTGTGCACAGACCCCTAAAATGAGTGACTTTCTTTACCATCCTTATGGAAAATGGGTGTGTGTAAAACTTTGAGTGACCAAGTCAGGCACCTATTTTTTTTTTCTGAGGGTTGTTTCTGCATTATCTTTCATTTTCAAGTAAGAAAAAAATATCAAAATAGGATGTCCCCATTTTCAGGGGTTTACAGGATGTTGTGTGTTTGCAACGCACTCGGCCTATGTGTTGACACGGAAGCGAGGGTCTCTATATATCAACTTGATACCTGATTGGTCGGCTGCGCAGTGACATGAACTGAGTTGTTTTCCCTTTGAATTGTCTTTCGTCCCGCCGACTCTGTTCCGTTTGCAAAGGTACAATTTTATGCAATATTTCTTTATTTAAGAGCACGCTCAAGTGTACCTATTCAGCACAGTTATTTTACTGAGATGCTCCCAGTCCGATACAATTGCACAGCTTCGCCGAGAAAACTGAGATGTCTGCTACGGCCGCTCGTCTGCTGCTCAATCTTGTAGAAAAAGATAATAGAACCCCACGATTTTAACAAAAGCTTTCTTCTTCAATGTAAGGAATTCGTTCAATAACACCATTACAAAGTCAATCTCACGCGATTTTGTTGCTTTTTTTCTGACATGTGTGATTGTGATCGAAAAGTCACTTCACACATGCACTATGACAAAACCAAAATGGCGCCAGATTTCAGTGTGTATTTCAATCCTCGTACGCAAAACTGCCTCGCGATTCGAAGAACAGACTTCCACGGACAGGTTTTTCGGATTGTGCAACTGAAGTGTCGCTTTTTACTGTATTACCAGTTATGGTTCGTAGGGGCTGGGGTTACTGCAGTAATTATGTATATATCTGATCCAAAATCCTGTGGTGCCAGGAGTATTCAAAGAGGGGTTTCACCTATAATGGGAGGGGGGGGGGGGCAAGTCGTCTCCCGAAGGTTAGAGAGTAGTCCACCAGTTTAGGTCCCCAATTTGACACTCAACTCTCACTTGTGGCTCCACGTAGCTGCAGCATGTGCAACGGCCACACCACAGGCAACAGCTTCGACTGGCTGGCTAAACCAAGTGAGGGGACACTGGGAGTCTCAAACCCTTGGTGAGGCAGGACATGCTCGTCCTAGCATGCAAAGTCTGTCACCGGCAGAATTTGCGGAGGAAACTCAATCAAGGGTTCAACGGCCAAGAGGGCGGGTCAGCAGCAGTGCACTGTGGAGTGCACAGGGCATGTCAGAGCACAGAAGAAGACATGGCCACCCACTGCAGCCAAGGAAGTTACCAGTTGTAACGTCTCACCGTGCCACTGGACTCAGATTTCTGCGGCCGAGAGGGTGGGGTTGCTCCAGCGCAACAGCTTCTCCACCAAAATCTCCTTCACGCGCAGGTTTTGTGCATGGATCTTCATTTTCACCAAATCTGCTTCTTCATCTTCTTTTTTCTTCTGCTTCCTCCAGAAGTCCTGCGGCGATGGGGAACGGGCGAACCGACAGGTAGAGGTTACTACTGGGAGTCGCGGCTCCGAAACTGCACGTAGGCGGCCTGTGGACCAGTGGTGGCTCTTCCCTGTACCATGGGCAGCAGGGAAGTTCGGCAGCATCCCAGGCGACTGAGCAGCCCTCTTTAGGACAGCACTGCTCACGCTAGTAAGGGAGGGAACTAGAAAAGGTGTTCCAAACATTGCCTGCCCTACACAAACCGGTCAGCTTACCGCGGCTGGCGGTTTAACCCCTTTTATGCGGTCGAAAAGAAAAACAAAGAAAGAAACTTATTCTTGGTACGTGGAACGTACGAACCCTGTTGGACAGAGATCAAACGAAGAGACCGCACAGAAGAACAGCCCTCATAGCCAGGGGAGCTGGCGAGATATAAAATCGACATTGCGGCTCTTAGTGAAACCAGAGTTGCTGACGAAGGCTCGATCTGTGAACCTGAGGGTGGGTACACCTTTTTCTGGAAGGGCAATGCTGAGAACGAGTACAGGATCCACGGAGTTGGCTTCGCCATCCGCACCACGCTCCTTCGACAGCTGCTTTCCCTTCCCACTGGCATCAGCGAACGAGTGATGAAGCTCCGTTTTCCCATCGCCCACACCCGACATGTCACTACCATCAACGCCCATGCTCCGACACTCACCAACGCCAATGACGACAAGGAAGCATTCTATGAGAGCCTCGACTCCCTCCTGAAGTCCACTCCTGCAAGTGACAAACTCATCGTTCTTGGTGACTTCAATGCTCGAGTTGGGCGCGAATGTGACTGATGGGAAGGAGTGATGGGCCCACACGGGCTGGGCAAGATAACAGCAATGGCTGCTGCTGACATTGTGCGCTGAGAATGGACTCGCCATCACCAACACCCTCTTCACTCGCAACAGCAGCCAGGTACGGCGTCGTAGACCCACAAGGCGGAGTGACAGTCAGCCTCCACTCTCAGTACCACCATTGGATTAGATTAGGAACCAGAATTGGATGTACTGAAACACAGGTGCAAAAATACACATAAATAACTAACAAAAGAAACAAGATAATCACATCACCCTTCCCGCAACTTTAACTGCCGTCTTTTACAACCCTTCACCTCTCCACCCGCAACAATAAATTCAAACTCAACAGAATACATATTTACACGTCGTCACATGACTCACTTCCGATATTTACACTCCGACGCTAAATAGTGAGACGACCTTAGTCGCCTGCTCGGTGTTAAATCCCAATAACCAATCCGCCACTAGATACTCTAGAAACTTCAAAATACAACAGGCGGCATTCACTTCTACATTCTATTTTACACCTGCCCCCCCCAATATGCTCTAACCAAAATAATAATAATAAAGAACAAGCAAACACAAACAAACCCCCGGAGCAAATGGCCACTAAAGAATTGTTGCGTGTACTTACTGCCATCCGTGATGACAAGGACAAGACAAGCCAGGGGTTAAGTCGTCGCAGCTCTTCTTCTCTCTTCTCTCTTTCTCGGACACCGGCTCTGGGGACGACCCAAAACCATATCGCAGGGCCGATACAAACGACCGACACAGCTGCTTGTGGCCTCCACCAAATGGCGAACCACGCCCGGAAACTTGGCAAAAGCGCCCGACTCGGTCGCTGGTGGAAATGCGACTGTCTAACAATTTGGATAACGTTAGGTTGGCGAAAAAACGCTCACTAAATCAAGCAGTGAAAGTTCACGTGAAACAACAACCACCCGATCACGCAGACCGGGCGATCCCGTAATGCACGCCGTCCACCAAACTCTCACACGGCAGCAAAAACTCGTGTACAGGCCAAATACCCCACCTAAACTACCCGAATGTCCGGTGACTATCTAAGTCCTGTCACCCCTCTAAACATACTCCCCTACAAAAATAGACGAAAACAAAATCCATGTCGTGACAAAAACCATTGTCAAAATAAAGATTTATTACAAGAGTGTTACTATTCGGTTGTTTTCAGCGTGTATAGTTCTGTTTTTATCTGATGTACACCTGGATCATTTTGTATACTGGGTAACATTAACCTTACTTTGAAACTAAACAGTGGCCCCTGTGGAGTAATCCCCATGTGTGAATGTCTACATTTGGTTTGTTCTGATTTGGTTCATCTACATAAAGCTTGACGAACATGGCAAACACCCCCTCGTGTCTTTGCTCTCTGTGAGACTGTCGTCTGCCACACAGCACACGCAACATACACCCAAACACGCCTGATTCTACATGGTGTCAGACTGGGCAGAAGTAAGTCTTTTACTCTGGAGCATCAACAGATCGTCACACGGGAAAAGTTCGACGGGAAAGACTTTTCGCATCGATTGTTACATTTGTTCTCCCGTCCTCGGACACATAACGACGAACGTTGCGGCATCTCAGAAGACACGACTACTTCCTTATCGAACGCTGTAGCGTGATTGTAGTGAAGGGACGACACCAACCATAGAGAAAGAAAGACAGAAAGACGTTTTGTTCGTTTTGGGGACTGCAGAGTTCGTCTCATCGTTGTTGGAGCTGCATCTTGTACGGCGGTGATGTTACACGCGTGTTCTGACCGGCGCGGCGGTGGCACAGTTGCTACGACCCACGGACAGTGTAACCTGTTCATCGAGGACGATTTCGGACGCATCAGCTGATCATGGAACTTTGATGCTTGCCCACAAAACGGGATTAAACTTGTAAATTCAATTGCCAGCAAATATTTTACTTCTGTGCGGTATACAAGTAACATAAACTAAATAATAATAATAATAATAATAATACCGTTATTATATAGGCGCTTTTTCTCAATTTTGGGGAAATCGACTCAAAGCGCCGCGCCTGAAACCCAACACACACACTCACGAAACAGACACGGATTTACGCCATTTAAGACAAACACAGTACAAGACAAACGAAGGGCCAGTCAGCTACTGAAGTTACAGAGATTTTTGATCGCTTGTATTTGAAATTTGTAAAGTGGCCTGAGACCGGTACCAAAGTGTGGGGGGTGGAAGAACCGGAGTACCCGGAGAAAGAACCCCCGACGGTCCGCCCGAATTACCGGTGACATTTACCAGAGGAGAAAAGTCCAACGCCGGAACCCGGTATCGAACCGCTCACCTTTGGAATTGGTGGCAGGCGCCTTAACCACTGCGCCACGGACCGCCCCAACTATCATCTACTATAAACATAACAACAACAACAAACATTCAAGGTGTTACTGCAGTAATACAGACAATTATGTTGCATCTTTTACATGTTTTGTGACTATTGAACTGTGTTTTGGATTTGAAATATTTTGACCACATACATTAGTTCTTGATGCACTTCTGAATCTGTTTTTGCATGACATTCATGGTTGTGGTTTGTTTTGACACATATGCTGTAATTGTTGTAGTAGTATCATTTTCAAGAGTTATCATTATTGAAACCGCATCTTAGGTAGTAAGTAGCAATTTCAAAGTTCCCATTTAGCAGTCATGTCTGATGAAGATGAACACCCTCAGCAGGTCCCCAAGCATTTCACAAGTTCTATCCCTGTCCCTTCCAAGCTAGATTTGCATGGAGATGCTGAGCAGAGCTGGAGAAGATTCCATCGACAATGGAAAAATTACTCCATCGCCAGCAGACTAAATAAAGAAGAAAAGTATCAATGCGCAGTTTTCCTTGCCTGTGTGGGCCAAGAGGCACAAGAAATATATGAAGGGCTACCGTTCGGACCTCTCGAAGACAACACAGACATTGAAACCGTTATCAAGAAATTTGAAGAGTTTTGTATTGGCACCACCCATGAGGTGTACGAATCGTTCAAATTCCATATCAGACGACAAGAAGATGGAGAAACCATTGACGGGTACGTTGCCACTTTGAGAAAGCAGGCGAAGAATTGCAAATTTGGAGACCAAGAGGAGAGAATGATACGAGACAGAGTGGTGATCGGTATAAAAGACGACCACGTAAGACAGAAGCTGCTTGAGGAAAAAGAACTGGATCTGAAGAAAGCTGTCCAAATTTGCCGGGCATATGAAGCTTCACAGATGCAAATCAAGTCCATGGCAGGTGCTACTGAAAGCTCTGTAAACAGGCTGAAACAGACAAATTCTACTCCTACAAAAGACCTACACTCTCCTTCAGGTCAAGCAGGTGTTGCTTCTGAGAGAAGACAGAACTGCACTCGATGTGGGGGAAGACCACATGGAAGAGCTGTGTGTCCAGCGCAGAAAGCAAAATGCCTGCGATGCTCCAAAATTGGTCACTATGCAAATTGTTGTAGAACACGCATCGTCCAGGAAGTTGAAGAACAGCCTTTTCTGGGAATGATAATAAGCGAGGTCACATGCGACCCCTGGAAGGTGAAAGTAAAAATGAATGGTCAAGAAACAACCTTCAAAATGGACACAGGGGCGGACGTGACAGTCATTCCAGAAAGCAAGTTGCCCGAGGGTATCAGACTCAGACAAACAGACAGAAAACTGTATGGTGCCAGTCGAGAAAGCATTGCAGTCAAGGGCGTGTTTTCAGCTAAACTGCAGTACCAAGGAAGATCAACAACAGATGACATTTACGTCATTCAGAGTCTGGGAGAACCTTTGCTTGGTCGACCAGCCATTTCAAGCCTACAGCTTCTTGTTCGAGTCTGTGAGGTTAGCACAGACAGTTGTCGTGCAGAATTTCCTGAGCTTTTTGGAAAATTGGGAAAGGTTGAAAACTCCTACCGGGTACATTTGAAAGATGACGCTCACCCATTTTCTGTTGCAACGCCAAGAAGGTTGGCACTTCCTCTGCAAAACAAAGTCAAAGAAGAGCTCCAGAATCTCCAAGAGATGGGAGTGATTTGGTCTGTCACTAAGCCCACGGATTGGTGCGCCCCAATCGTTGTTGTTCCAAAATCTTCAGGGAAGATAAGACTTTGCGTTGATTTCACTAAGCTCAATGAAGCTGTGAAAAGAGAGAATTTCCCTCTGCCGTCCACGGATGAGCTACTAGCCAAACTTGCTGGAGCCACAGTCTTCACAAAGCTTGATTGTAACCAGGGCTTTCACCAGATCCCGCTAGACCCAGCATCCCAAGAACTCACAACATTCATCACACCCTTTGGGAGGTTTTGCTACACAAGGCTCCCCTTCGGCATCAGTTCCGGGCCTGAGATATTCCAGAGGATGATGTCACAGCTGCTCTCAGACACTCCGGGCGTAGTGTGTGACATGGACGACATCCTGGTGTATGGGACGACCCAGAAGGAGCATGATCAGGCCGTCAGAAAAGTGCTCAACAAGCTGAAGGAGACGGGCCTTACGCTGAATGCAGAAAAGTGTGAATTCTCAAAGGTATCGGTGAAGTTCTTGGGACACATAATCTTCAGCAAAGGAGTACACATCGACCCTGAAAAGCTTCAAGCGATCGTCAACTTCCCCAGACCAACCAACGTGAGTGAGTTACGGCGTCTGTTAGGGATGCTCAACCATGTGTCCAAGTTTGCAGGATCTAACCTAGCAGAGATCAGCAAGGCTCTGAGAGAGCTTCTCAAGAAGGACACCGAGTGGACCTGGAACAGCATGCACGAACAAGCGTTCCAGAAAATCAAGGAGCAACTGAGTTCAGCACCAGTCCTTGCCCACTATCACCCTAACAAGAAGACAAAGTTGTCAGCGGACTCCTCTTCATTTGGACTCGGAGCGGTCCTTTTACAACAACAAGAGGACGGGACGACAAAACCTGTCTTCTATATCTCAAGGGCACTCACAGCAACTGAGCAGCGGTATGCTCAAGTGGAGAAAGAAGCACTGGCGGTCACATGGGCTTGCGAAAAGTTCGCACCCTACATCCTACATCAAGGACCTGACGATAGAAACTGACCATAAGCCGCTCCTTGCCCTCCTGAAGACAAGAAACTTGGACGAGTTATCTCCCCGAATCCAGAGGTTCAGAATGAAGCTCATGCGCTATGCCTATCAGATAGAGTATACAAGGGGAAAGAACCTTACCACAGCAGATGCTCTATCGAGAGCACCTTCACAGTTGCCAGACCTGGAAGACAAACAGTTGGAAGAAGAGGCGAATGCGATGGTGCATCAGGTCGTCAGCAGCTTACCCTGCACTGAGCCTCGCTTAAACGAAATCAGCCAGAAACAACAAAGTGATGAGCTTTGTCAAAAGATCATCAGATACTGTCAGCATGGCTGGCCTGACAAGTGTCCAGAGGACCCAGCATTGAAGCCATACTGGTCTGCTCGAGCCGACATCAGTCTTCAAAATGACCTTCTCTTACATGGTTCAAGACTCATCATCCCTGAAGCCTTGAAGCAAGACATTCTTGGAAGGCTTCATACGGGTCATCAAGGCGTTGTCAAGACCCGTGCATTGGCTCGCGAAAGCGTGTGGTGGCCAGGGCTCTCTGTGCAGATAGAGAAACTGGTCAATAACTGCCCTGTCTGCACGAAGGAGAGAAAAGTTCCTCCCGAACCCATTCAACCGTCCCCAGTCCCAGAGTACCCTTGGCAAACTGTTGGCACAGATCTCTTTGAACTAGATGGTAAACACTACCTGTTAGTCATGGACTATTACTCCAAGTTCATCGAGATTTGCGTTTTGAATTCCACAACTTCGCAGATAGTGATAAATCACATGAAGGTTTTTTTTTTTGCTAGACATGGAATACCCGAGAAAGTAGTGTCCGACAACGGACCCCAGTTCTCCTGCAGACAATTCAAAGACTTCGCAGAAGAATATGAATTCAGACACGTCACAAGCAGTCCTCATAACCCACAATCAAACGGAGAGGCTGAAAGGGGTGTCCAAACCGTCAAAAAAAATCTTCTCAAGAAGACGAAGGACCCCTACAAAGCCATGTTGATGTACCGAGCGACTCCATTGCAGCATGGGAAAAGCCCAGCAGAGTTGTTGATGGGACGTAAAATCAAGACCGTTGTGCCTGCTAATCTGTCGCAGCAGAAACCTCAAAGTCAACATTTCTTTCAAGAAAAGGAGATGGAACGGAAAAGGATGATGAAAAAGAACTTTGACAGAAGACACAGAGCAAGAGCCCAGCGAGAATTGAAACCTGGCCAGGCTGTATGGGTAGGACCTCAACGCCAAGTCTCTGGAGTCATTGTTCGCAAAGTCGGTAACCGTTCTTATGAAGTCCGCACACAGTGGGGAACACTGAGACGAAATCGTCGCCACCTGACTCCCCAAGGTGTCCCCATGCATTTGCCACCACCCAGAACCTTGAATCACCACGACTTTCTGCGTGCACCACTAGAGAAAGCTGAAACTACAAACCTCAAGGAGCCCAAGCAGCCTCGCGCTACACCCGACGAAGTGCCTGTGAGCCCTAAAGACGCTGTCGCACCCCCTGTCGCTCCCCACAGTGCTATCGACCCTGCTCCTTCCCCAGCTCTTCCGCTTCGGCGGTCTAGCTGCATTAGCAGAGCCCCCGATAGACTCGATCTGTGAGGGTTAGGCCCCTCTGCGTTCCCCACAGCATTTCATCTTATGTTTGTTATAAATAATTCATTTTTCATGGCGCAGCCATAGGTTCTTTTAGTTTCTTTTATTTTGTTTGATTGTTATAATTAGTTTAAATGTTTCAGATTTGGAATTGTCCATTTTAATAGTTACATTTTGTTAAAAGGTTTTAGATTGGAAATGTCCATTTCGGCTTAGAAAGGGGGATGTGGAGTAATCCCCATAATGTGAATGTCTACATTTGGTTTGTTCTGATTTGGTTCATCTACATAAAGCTTGACGAACATGGCAAACACCGCCTCGTGTCTTTGCTCTCTGTGAGACTGTCGTCCGCCACACAGCACACGCAACATACACCCAAACACGCCTGATTCTACAGCCCCCACCCGGGTCTGCGCTGGGGGACTTGGGGTGGGGTTAACTACTTTTTAGTTCCTAGGGTCACCCTGGTCAGCCCCACAACGTGGGTTTTCCTCTCAATTCTGGGGTATGTGTTTCTGTCTACCCTTGGTCCATTAACTTGTATTTTTCTTTTTTAAGCTCTCCCTACTGTCTGCGCTGCCTGTATCTCTTGAAAAGAATTACCCAACGGTGAAAGAAACACGCTTAGAAAAGACGGTTACAACACAATTTATTAATATTTCGGTAAATCCGCTTTGTCAAAACAGACAAACAAACAGAGAGATCAGTCGCTATTTATTTTCATTCGCAGAAGGAATGTGCCCCATTCCTTCTGCGAATGAAGATAAGTAGCGACTGATCTCTCTGTTTGTTTGTCAGTTTTGACAAAGGGTATGTTACGTGTTGAGTCGTAGTGGTAGTATGATAAACACACCAGACGCACGCACGTAAGGTTCTTTTAAATAAACTTCACTCAGCTGCAACCCGTTACACGTGGCTTAAGGATGTAGACAATACTGGATTAACAGTTCCAGCAATATTTTAATTCAGCGATGCGATCTCCACACAATGCATTCCCAAATACACCAACACTGATACAATGTCTCCTCTGCAAATGTCAAATCTGGCGACACAAAGTTCCTCATACAACGTACACCACCGTTACGCTGCGTCTCTCGCAATGTACGGGCCACGTACCTACGATAAACTGTGTGTCCCTACAACTGACAAAGCATGACAATGTATACACATGCTTCCTAGCACCATCTATTATAGTGGAACAACTTTCCAGAATAATCGGAGGAATTGACACAACGCAACCAATCAGAACAGAACACGTAACTGAAACTCATAAATATTTTTGTTAAAAAATGAACTTTCTAGAATAACCACAATAGTCTACAAAAATTCGACTGCTCATTTCAGCCCCAAATCCCAATGTGTAATGACGTCACACAAGAGTATGGCAGACCGTTCACGACCTTTCATAAAACACATTGACTGGCTGCTAAATTCACGCGCACAGTAAACAACTATGATAAAAACAAAAATATAGCGGCTCTACACACATGAAAGGTCACTAGACCGCGCGACCTTGTTAGAAGCTTCTGGACTAAACTCAGCGTATCATAAAAAACCCAAATTCCGCTATCTGCTCAAACAATAAAGAATCTTACCGAAAAGGTACGTGATTCGCAACCAAGATAGCTCAAATAAATATCGGATCGTTCCCTACGATTAACACATGCATGCTCTCACAGAACAACACAACCACAATCGTAACAGGGTATTTACCCGCAATATTTATAAATTGTGTTGTAACCATCTTTTCTAAGCGTGTTTCTTTCTCCATTGGGTACTTCTTTGCATTTTACACGATTGGCAGTCACTTTCTTGGTCTGAATAATTTTTGTGTGTGTATCTCTCTTGATTTTGGATGTGTGTTGCTAAATGGTCTTAGGTTTATTTAGCGTATTAGACCGGCTGGCGACATACATTCAATATTCTGTTCATTTTTTTTTTTCACAAGCAGTGCTGGCACGTCCTGAAAAAGTCTTTTTGCCGTCGGACGTTCAGCAATGTACAACCAATCTAGATGAAAGACAAAAATAAGATAAGAAAACCATTGTCAACATAAAGATTTATTACAAGAGTGTTATTATTTCAGTGTGTATAGCTTGTTTTTATCTGATGTACGCCTGGATCCTTTTGGAAATGTCTGTAACTTTTTTGTTACTATAAAGTATACTTTGCATACTGTGCATTGTTTCAAAAGTCACAGGAAGCATAAACCTTAGCCCTCTACCTAGGTTAAACGCACCAGCGGCACCATTGTTGCTATTTTCGCACCAGACCGGTCGCTCGGACCGGTCATGTGCACCAGAGCTGTGCGCGCAGGTTGACTTCTGCACTTGTAGTGTGGTCTCGTACGTTCACGCGGAAGATTGTGAAAAAAAGGTTCGTTTGCGGTTTTAACTTTTAGCCGCACCTTTTACCTCTCCTAATACGCCAGTTTTGTGTTGAGATGGCGGAGGCTTGTGTCATGCCCCACGCCACTGAATCAAGTCCATTGTACATGTAGTGCGCTCATTTCTCAAACTTCAACTATGACGTTGCTTTCTGCCGCAAACGACGCAGATGTCGCAAAATCACCTCCATTGAGGATTAAAAATAGCTATTTTTCAAATCTGCCAAATCGCGTAATGTTTCGTGGTGCTAGCATAAGGATGGATACATTATTGCCGGATTGCATATGGGAAAGGGTTTATTCATTATTCATGTTATTTTGCAGCAATCAAACGACGGTCACGTGGTTCTTTCTCCGAGGTTGCCCATTACAGGTGCAGAAAGGCCACACTCTAAATCGATCGGGTGCACCAGACCGGTCCGAGCGACAGGTCTGGTGCCAAAATAGCAACATGGGCACCGCTGGTGCGTTTAACCTAGGCACTGGACGAGGTATACCAACTCGGCTAAACTTTGTTGTCGCACTTGCTAGAACCAGTATATTTCTCTCTCCATTTTATGAATAGAGGCACATAAGTCGCGGAAACCCATTACGTGCCGAAGGCAAGAACTAGTTTTCCTCATCACAAAATTGCCAGAAAAGGTTTGACTGCTCTTGATTGTTTGATTTGAAGTGTTTACAAACAATTACTGTGTTTATATGTGCATGCATCTTTGATGTGATTAATAAAGGCTGAAGTTTCAGGTGATTTCTTATGTTGTCAGTTAATTAATTAATGTCAGTGTTCTGTTTTGTCATTTTAACTCATTCTACACCAAGACCGAAATCCCCAAATTTTGAAGTTGTCCTCTGAAGACTGCATTGCAGTGCAGGACACAGATCGACCATGATAATTCAAGGGTGATGCCAGAACAGCTTGGCGCCCATAGGCGCCAAGATATTCTGGCATCACCCTTGAACTATCATGATCGATCTTTATTTTGATGTGGTGTGTCTGGGGTAGAATAAGTTAAGTGTTAGTTTCTTCGTCTGGGTCTTTTTCTCTCGTTCATATTTTTCCACACTTTTTAACCCGCACCATACTAAGGCTAAAAGCTTCAAATTTGTACACTGCCATATATTCAAGCTACATTACAGTACTTACAGATTAGGACATAGACCAATGGCTTTAGTTCAAGGGTTGTGCCACAATAGCTTGGCGCCTAGAGGCGCCAAGCTATTCTGGCACTACCCTTGGACTATTTTAGTCACACTTGTTGCACACACTGGTGTATTCCGAATGATAAGGGTTAATATTCAAAATTCTCTGTTGCTGTTTGTCTCAAACTCCAGAATACATAAAAAAGCCCTTTAATTTCCAGAATACATTATGTTGATTCTCACATAAATGCCATGATAAACTGTTTTGCTTCAGAAGGACAAACCGTAGCAATGTTTAAAAGATTTCCTCTGTAAAAATCATAATCTAAACGTTACGGGCCAGTGTTCATTCAGTTTTGCACCATACAATGTTAAAAATGTTAATGCATACATACACATTAAGTTGGGAAAAAAAAATGTGAAAAAGAAGTATTCCATTAACTTGACCTCATTACAGACGCCTAATGTTGTGAAGACACCCATTTTAACTGTAATGCCAGTTGTTTGTGTTAGAGGCACCCACTTTGTTGGTAGAAACCCTTTTTTCTTCTCCATCTAGTGGCTCTGTTTCTAAAAAATGTCTATTTTATTTTAAGTTATAGAGCTTAGTTATAAGGTGAGTTCTAAACATTCGCATCAATTCCAGAGCCCCAGAATAAGTAGAAATATGGGAACCCATTTTCACATAAAATGGTAGGTAACCCACTCTGAGGCTTCTCTCTCTCTCTCTCTCTCTCTCTCTCTCTCTCTCTCTCTCTCTCTCTCTCTCTCTCTCTCTCTCTCTCTCTCTCTCTCTCTCTCTCTGTGTGTGTGTGTGCTTGTATGCAGTTTGCAATGGGAATGGAGGAAGTAGTAAGGACTTACTCCCAGCACGCAAAACACTTCCAGGCCGAAGTCAGCCGCAGTGGTCACACAGTTGTGCGTGGGCCCACTTGGGCCGACTTCGGTCCAACGGACTTTGCGCATTGGTCAGTTCCGCACTATTTTTCTACTCACCTCAAATCTGTTACTGGCAAGAAGAAGGCTCTGCAGACCAGGCTGTTTACGGAGCATGTCGGGAGGCAGACGGTGAAGGTCGTTGTTAGAAAAGTCAAGGTGTTCTAGTAATCCCAGGGGGCTCAACAGCTGTGTCACGTGACCCATGACGTAGTCCTGCTCCAGATTCAGATCGGCTAGACCCAAATGACGTACATTCGTCATGTGACGAAACATGTCGTCATCCAGTGTGCCGCAGTCGTTTCCGCTGAAAATGAGCGTTCGGAGTGACGTCAGCCCTGTGATCCTGGTATCACAGTTCCAGAGTCCCACGTTGGACACGTCAAGCGTCATCAAACTGTCGCCGTTATCAAAGTGCAAACGAGGCGGGACATGTCCGAAGCTTGTGCTGATGTAAGAAATGTCTAGAAACAATAACCGTGAAGGGAAAGTTACCGTCACAGTCATGTTTATGAAAGCTTCCGCAGGCTTGATACTGCCTCTACTGTGACCTAACCATCGTGAAAATTTTTGATCGTGAAGGTCAAGCCACTCCAGATTTTTAGAACATGTCCTAAATCTGAACTGTACTGCCATTGGTAATATCCTGAGTTCATTTGATGAAAAGTCAATTCTCTTCACACACTCACAGAATGGACTTCCAATCTGAATAGCACTCACTTTAGCACCGGTAATTAAACAACTACTGAGGAAGAGGGTTTCAATACACATTGTGTTGAGATAAAACATGTTCGCAGCGCTTAGAACGGTGGAATAAATATTCTGGCTGTCAGACATATCTAGCAATGACAACGTTTGGTTCTGCAGACCGTACAATAAACTGAGTGCATCGTCAAGTGCTATAAAATGGCTCCTAAAACTCAACACTTTCAAACGAGGAAGATCGCAAAATGCACACGCTTGCGCAGGAACGTACACGCACTTTGCTATGTACAACTCCTCCAAGGACGAGTTTTTAAATGCCTGAAAGGTTGTGTTTCTGAGATACACCATGCTACAGTTGTGATTCAGGTTCAAGGTGGTGATGTTTGTCAGTCCGGCAAAGTCCTGGCCAAAGTGCGTGTCAGCAAAAGTGTCAATGGACAGTGTCCGTAGTGAAGACAGAGAGGTAAGTGCGGGCATGTTGTAGGTGCCCACTGTTCTGTCGTCGTTCCCGTGCAGAGTCAGGATGTGAAGGGAGACCAGCGGGCTGAAGACGTCTGCAGGGTAAGCGTCCGTCTTGAGCACAAGCCGGTTGTAACTCAGGTCCAGTTCCCTCAGATTGTCAAGACCGGAGAAAGCCGCCGTGTGTAAGAGAGTAAGATGGTTATGACTAAGGTCTAGCTTGCTCAGCTCCGTCAGTCCAGCAAAGCTGTGGTTGACGATTTCATTCAGTCTGTTGTCGCCCAGCATCAGAGTCTCCAGGCCGGGGACTTGGCTGACGGCTTTGGTGGGCACTCTGGTCAAAGCGTTGGAAGTCAAGTCAAGCGTGACCAGGCGCGGCACGTCAGACAGAAGAGTGTCTGCCAGTTCCAGCAGGCCAGTATGACGTAATGCCAATGACGTCAAGTGAATCAGGCCGCGGAAGGCGTTTTGTGGAAGAGGAAGAAGGCCGTTGTCGCTCAGGTCAAGCTCCTGCAACTGGAACAAGTCCAGAAAGGCGTCGTGGGGCACGGTGCTGATGGAGTTGTGGCTGAGGTCCAGACGATGGACTCCTGCCAGCTGTGGGGCATCCAGGCCGTGTAGATTCGTCAGGTTGTTGTTGGACGCGTTCAGAGATGTCACGATACCAGGCCACGTGGTCGGAAGTCTGAGCAGGCGGCGGTGGTTGCACTGCGCGTGCGTACCGTCGCTCGTAACTAGGAACGTGCAGGTGACGCTGACAGCAGGTAATGACGTCAGAATGCAGACTGCCTGTATCAGCAGACGCCAACGCAATGCTCCTTCTGACGTCGAAGTCATTGTCTCAAATCTTTGGCTGGAGAGAAGATTACGAAACAAGTACATTATTATCCCATAATATGGAAAAGGCTATTGGGCCGAAGTCAGCCGCCGTTCGCCAGTGCACGAACATGCGCAGGCCAACGGCGGCCGAAGTCAGCCCGATGGCTTTTGCGCACTGGGATGATTGCTGCCCTTTGAAGATAAAATGCGTTACGTACCTTTTTCTTAAAAGCAGGCTGTTTATTTTAGCGAATATCTAGCTGTTCATCAAATGGACTTTCTGTGTGTATAGGTAGAGTACCGGTCCCAAATTAACCATCTTTTCACCCCCTTTCCACGACAAACACATAGTGAGTTTCGGTTGTTAGAAGAAGAAAAAAATCCCAAAACACATTTAAAAAAATTATTATTATTATTATTATTATTATTATTATTATTATTATTATTATTATTCCTCAACTACCATTTTCATGAACACTCTCGTGAACCACAAATCAATACCTTACAATTACCACCAGAGCAACACACGTTACAACCTTCTCTCTGTTGTTGACGATGTTGACGTCAGCAACACTTGTTACCACCTTCAGTTTAAATCAGTATTGACTCCTCTCTCCGAGGAAAAAAGAAGATGCACATGAAAATTTATATCTGCATACTATTGTTACCACCTCTCTCCGAGGAAAAATTGATATCTTTTTAGCCAGCATGGCCTCATTACATAAAACGTTTTCCTCATGTACAATGCTCTCTATGCGGAGCGCTTGGAGTCGTGCATATAATGTATTATTGCTAATATCCAGGACTGCGGGGCGTCAACTGAAAAAAAAACCAGACGTTACAATACCAGTCAAGACTAAACATGCGCTCAGTGAAAGGGGGAAGTAACATCTGTATGCTTCCTTTAGTAAATGAACGCGTCCTATAGCTACACTCCAACTCAAAATGGTTTTATAGAAATGTAGGACTGTTTGTTAGGTTGCAATGACATAAATGGCATAAACATTAGTGAAACGCGTGACTCAGCTACCTGTTTATTGGCTAACCTAGGCAAGGTTCTATCCAATGAGTGTTGAGATATTCCTTTATATAAACCAGCAACAGGCGGGTGCTGTACAGCCTTCTACTAAACATGCTTCAATTCTCTGGTGCAAGCGCTATTAAGCGGGCTGCTATTTTCAGTAAGCGCTTCAACACGTGTGGTGCACAAAAGGAAACTTTGAAACTAGAATTGAAACAAAAAATATGATAAAATAAAGAAGTTTAAAAGGATCTGGAATACATTAAAAAGAAATGACTGAAATTTGGGATTCAGTTATAAAGTTAGAAGATGAAGGCAATATTAAACTACTAATAGTCAAGACCTAAAGGCCACCCAACTTTTTTGTCATTGTTTATCGTCGCAAGTACGCTAATAAAATAAAATACAATGTTCTTTCGATCCAAATGGGTTAAAAGTTGAGCTTAGACAGTTAACTGCACAAGGAGCACTAGACAACAATTCATCAATTTCAACGACCGTGTCAAATGCACGTGAAACATCGTCAGATTTTGTGACAAGCTGTGCGATATTGGCAAGCGTACCAAAGGCAGGCAGGTGGAAAAACTCGGTAAAGTCGTGATGCCCGTGCTAAAGGGTGATGCCCGTGCTAAAGGGGTCAGTCGTGAACACTGAGCACCTCTGTTTCGCTGCAAATGCCGGTACAGTCTGGGGCATAATTGTCACTTTCCTAACCATACCACCAAACGCCAGTAGATCAAGGCCGGGCGCTAGCATGGCTGCAGGATAGAATCTTCGGACGAAAAGTCTTGGGGTGTCCCTTTCAGTGATCTAGAGGCTGCTGGCACGATTCCAGGAAATTGGAAGGGCAGAACGACGACCCTGCTCAGAACGCCCGCGCTGCGCCAGCAGAAGGGAGGACAGATACCTCTGTGTGGCGGCTCTGCGCGACCAACAGTCACGTCAAACACTCTGCGACGTCAACTGATGCAAGCTGCAAACGATAACGTCAGCAGAAGCACAGTCTGCCGACGTCTGCGCGAATTGGCCTGGCTTCACGAAGAGTAGCAGTGAGAATACGCGGGCCCCTCATTCTAGCTCATCGTGGAGCCCGGGTTGTCTGGTGTCGTCAACATGTGGGGTGGAACAGACTCCAGTGGACACAGGTTTTGTTTACTGATGAGTCATAGTTCATTGTGTCCTTTAACGACAGCAGGGTGAGGGTCTGGAGTCGCCAGGGCGAGCGATTCACGGATGGATGCGTCCAAGAGGTGGGTCGCTACGGAGGAGGCTCAGTCATGGTCTGGGCAGTGAAGGCAGGACCCCCCTTCACGTCATCCGAGGCACCCTGACTGGACTGCGCTATCGAGACGAGATTGTGCAGCTCCTCATCCAGCCAGCTCTTCAAGCCATAGGCGACAATGCTGTTCTGCATTTCGACAACGCTCGACCTCATCCCGCCCGTGTGGTGGATGAGTACATTGAGCAACGGGACATCATGAAGATGGAGTGGCCAGCTCGTTCATCTGATCTGGCTCCCATCGAGCACCTCTAGGACGTGCTGGGGCAACGTGTAGTCATCAACCACCCCCCACCTCAAGGCGTCCCCAAGCTGACTAAGTTCCTGCATCAAGAGTGGGAAGCGATCCCACAACATTTTTTTCCGAACCATGGCGAACTCCATGCGTCAACACGGCTGTGCAGAACCACACTTTTAGTTAGGAGCTGACGGGTGCCACCGAGTGCAAGATAGGCCATCTGTGGCAGTAGCCGGGCGTGGGGGCAATTAATCATTAGCGCGCACCTGGTCAGGCAGACTGGAGAGCTGTTCATAGTGAAAGAAAGAAGTGCTCTTCCATTACCCTAAACAGTGTGTACCTGCAGACAGCCGCATGCCACGCACTGCAGCGGAAACGCTGAAAAGTGTTAACTGAAAAATTCACAAAATGCTTTTTTTTCCTCAAGAATGTCATCATAACACGAGTGTTAAATTTGCAGCTGATGAAATTCGCTTTCTTGTCATACTACATATGCCTATACTGCTTACTATCAGCACCCCTTCAAGAGCAGCTACATTTCATATTTGCAATACAATGAACATGCACTGACAAAAAAAGCGTAAAATTTCAAGCTCAATTTGTTGTGTGTGTCAGTTTTTTTGTGGGATTAATAGTCGATGTATCTACGCAGCATTTGAGCTTCTACTGTTATCATTTACTAGAATTCCTATTCCTTTCCTGCTAGAGAAATACTAGCGTCAGAAAGTACTCCACTGCTGAGAAGTTGGTAAGCTGGTAATCCGTTAGGTCCATCAAGACGATCAACACAAACATGCTGATCCAAGCATTTGTGCACTGTGTGTATGACGTACACTTGTGATACACAATAAATTCATAACCACTAACACAAGTAGCAGGTCTGAAGCACATCACACTGGTTGCTGTATAACAACACTAACAGAAATAACTGATGAGTCATAGTTCATTGTGTCCTTTAACGACAGCAGGGTGAGGGTCTGGAGTCGCCAGGTCTGAAGCACATCACACTGGTTCCTTTATATCAACACGAACACAAGTGACGGGTCCTAAGCATATCACACTGGTGGCTCCTTTATATTATCAGTTTTAACATACTCTACATAGAGAATTTAACATTTAAAGTGAAAGGCTTAATGTGGGTGCAACAGTTTCTTGTGTATGGTTTATTCCCGCCATAACTGTACTGTTTTTTTTTCCTTAGACTACATCATTTGGAACATGGGAACCAGGATAATATGAATGAGCAGACAACAGTTAGTACCTGATACTATTAAACAGCATCACAGAGAATACTGGAGGCTATAAGCAGAGCATACAGTACAGGGATTACACAATACACACCAGTATTCCAGAATAAAGAATGAATGTTCAAACCTACTCAGTACTGTGAGGCTCAGATAACGTATTGTTCAGTCACACACAAACATGGTACCTGTCTTTATCTTCGGGTTGCACCCTTAATAAAAACGTAACAGGAATAATACCGCCAACACAAGAACCAGCAGACGACAGTACACAACTGTGTCAAACGGTTTTATATTTTTTAAAAAACTGCTCAAGAGGAGATCGAGAACATTAAAAACAGGCACAACACACCACACATCAGTAGTCGGTTACAGAGCTTATAGAAGAAATAGTTAAAGCCAGACAGTGACCTAGATAGCCTGATTGCAGTGGGGAGCGGCTGCTGAATACCACGTCAGCCAGTGGCGGGCCAAAATAAAGAGTAGGAAATCAGGCCAACTGCACCGGAGTGTCAACGCTGCATTGAATGCTTGGCTGCAAACGGTGGGTACACTCGCTACTGACTGGACCAGTCTTGTGTGACTTTTCAAATAAGGGATGGGTGAACATCCTAACGTACTGCTGTTGTTACAAATGCTTGATTTACTCAAAACTTAAATGAAATTGTTACTTAATAAATTAACAAAGTACTGACTCCATGTATTGTTACGTGTGGTGTTGTCGGTGCGTCTGTGATAAAAAGTGGCCCTTAAGTTTTGTATATGCAAACGATGAAAAACAATGTGGTATACATGATGGTGAAAAAGAGCAAATAGCTAAAAATATTACTCAGTTGGAGCAAATACTATATACACAAGGATATGCAGCTGAAAGAACAGAAAACAAGACACCACCATAAAGAGTTAACACTTCTACTCACTTTGTCTGCCTATGAAACCGACATCTTCAAAATCATTTCATCGCCAGTTGACACAGATCGTACTTTGAAGTCATTGGGGGTGGGGGAAAAAGTCGGAAATCCAAAGTCGCGAAAGCAACATGGACACAGTGATTTCAGCAAGCGGCATAGATCCTCATGAGCCCCCGCAACTGCGGGGGCTCATGAGGATCTCTGCCTCTTGCAGTTGCGTGGTGTTCATTTCGTATTATCACGGCAGCCAACGGGTTCAGATATTCAGATCATCTACCGATTGTAGCATGAAGAGTAGCTGTGTCAGCAAAAACAATCTATGAGAAAAATGCGTGCCGCTATTTCGCAAAGTAGAGAACAATTCGTAGAACAGGCGCGGCTAACACAACAAGAACATTTTTAACAACAAGAACAGGCGCTGATAGCAAAACAAGAACGTTTGCAACAACAAGAACAGGCGCGGCTAGCACAACAAGAACATTTTAACAACAAGAACAGGCGCTGATAGCAAAACAAGAACGTTTGCAACAACAAGAACAGGCGCGGCTAGCACAACAAGAACATTTTAACAACGAGAACAGGCGCTGATAGCAAAACAAGAACGTTTGCAACAACAAGAACAGGCGCGGCAAGCACAACAAGAACATTTTAACAACAAGAACAGGCGCGGCAAGCACAACAAGAACATTTTAACAACAAGAACAGGCGCTGATAGCAAAACAAGAACGTTTGCAACAACAAGAACAGGCGCGGCTAACATAACAAGAACATTTGAAACAACAAGATCATACGAGCATATACAACACAATCTTTTAAATTTAGGTGTGGAGTGTGTGTGTGTGTGCGTGTGTGTGTGTGTGTGTGTGTGTGTGTGTGTGTGTGTGTGTGTGTCTGTGTGTCTCTGTGTGTGTGTGTGTGTGTATGTGTGTGTGTGTGTGTGTGTGTGTGTGTGTGTGTGTGTGTGTGTATACCCACTCAATAAAATATCCCATTGTTTGACACATGTACTGATATATTGTATAACAAGCAAAATAATATTCATGAACTTGTTCGATATAATTTCCTTCCAATAATCCCTTGCAGACCAGAAAGACGCAATCTTGATGCTTGCCTCTGTCAAACAACAAGATGGGATGAACCATAACCCACGAAGTCCCTCTATATAAGAGCTGTCTTCGCTGTCAAGGGTCTTTACATTTTGTCTTTGGCCTAATTCTGATGTTGAATTATCTCCTATTGAAAAAGTATTGCAGATCTTCCAATGCGTCAGTGAGTTATATAGAGTCGCCTAAAAATATGAACAACTCTGAATGTTTCTAAAAGATAAACGCATCTGAGCTCCAAACAATACAGTAGACTTTGGGATGAAATCCTCTTCTTGTTCTAAGTTAAAATTGTTTGAAAGAAAAACAGATGGATACGAAAAAAAAAAAACCCAACAACAGATGGATACGAAACAAGAAAAACAGATGGAGACGAAACAACCGATACAAGTGACTAAAACTAAAAGTTCTGGCCGAGTGGAAGCTGAGAAGAAAATTAGCGGAATGGAATAAGAAAAGAAAATTACTACACCTATACACATTTCTCTCTTCTTCTTTCACGCACAGAGCGGAACATACCATGGTCTGTGAGGTCCAGAATCACAGAACAACACAGCACATACATGTATGCATTTGTTAGAGAACTAAAGATGCGCTCATAACTCTCCATCTCTTATTCACACACATTCACACTTTCCGATCAATCGCCTGTGAGTCCCACAGTTCGGCCATGAGTCGCCAAGTTCTGCCTAAACATGACAACCTTGTTAAAAATAACAATAATAATTACGGTATTTATAATGCACTTATTACGGTATTTATAATGCACTTATCTTATAATAATTAAGCGCGCACTCACAACTCGCGCACGCATGCGCACGCTTTAGACAACAATTCGCGAACGACAAATAGTGAAATACATTACGACAGTCTGCTTAGGGTGGGGAGTGTGGTGGTATAGTGCTAGAACTGTTGAAAGAGGTGAGTTTTGAGGGAGGACTGGAAGGAGGAGAGAGAGTGTTTCTGACGGAGAGAAAGTGGGAGAGTGTTCCAGATGGATGGACCGTAAACTGAGAAGGAGCGAGGGCCGAAAGTGCTGAGTTTCGTGCGGGGGATATGGAGGCGGAGAGGGTCGGAGGCGGAGCAGAGGGAGCGGGGATGACTGTAGGGGTGAAGTAAGTTTGAGAGATAGGCGGGAGCGCAGTTGTTTAGGGATTTGTAGCAGAGAGACAGAATCTTGTATTGGATGCGTTGGGGAACGGGAAGCCAGTGAAGGAGTTTGAGCAGGGGAGTGATGTGGTCGGATTTTTTCTTTCTGAGGCGGGCAGCATTGTTCTGGACGCGCTGGAGAGTGAAAGTGGTGGAGTGAGGGAGGCCAGTGAGGGAGGCCGGAAAGGAGAGAGTTGCAGTAGTCGATGCGAGATAGGATGAGAGAGACAGCAAGTTTGGTGGCAGCTTCAGTAGTGAGGTATTTTCTGATCTGACCGATGCGGCGGAGGTGAAAGTAGCATGCCTGGGCCGTGGCGGAAACAAAGCTGGTCATGGAAAGAGAGGAATCGAGGATAACGCCGAGGTTTCTGGCCGAGTCAGAGAGGGAGATGGGGGTGCTGTCGAGTTGAAGGTGGAGGGAGGGAGGGAGCTGGGAATGTTTCTGGCGAGTGCCTGCCAGCATGGCTTCCGTTTTGTTGTCATTCAGTTTAAGCTTGTTTGCTGTCATCCAGTTTTTCACGTCTTAATAGCAGTCAGCCGTGCGAGTCAGTAGTGACTGAGTGTTGTCGAGTTTGTATTTGTCTAGTAGTTGTGAGTCGTTAGCGTAGAGGTGGTAGTGTATGTGGTGAGACTGGATGATGTTGGACAAGGGAGACGTGTAGAGTGTGATAAATACCGGGCCCAGGACGGACCCCTGTGGAACTCCGCAGGAGAGCGTAACTGGGTTGGAGGAGACGCCGTCGATGGTGACGGACTGCTGTCTGTCGGAGAGGTAGGAGAGAAACCAGGAGTGAGCAGAGTCAGTGATGCCAAAGGAATGGTGAAGTCGGTGGGGGAGGATAGAGCGGTCTATAGTGTCGAAGGCGGCAGAGAGGTCGAGTAGCGTAAGAAGGGAGATGTTGCCCGAGTCGGTGGAGAGAAGCAGGTCGTTTAAGATATGTAGAAGGGCTGTTTCAGTGCTGTGATGTTTGCGATAGGCAGACTGGAAGGGACTGAGGAGGTTGTTGTCGGCGAGGTGGAGGTTGAGCTGGTTGAGAACGACCTTCTCAAGAAGCTTGGATAGGAAAGATAGATTTGAGACTGGGCGATAGTTTTTTAGTTCGTTTGGGTCGAGGTTGTGTTTTTTTTGAGGAGAGGACGGACGATGGCGGACTTGAAAATATCGGGGACGGAGCCGTTCTCTAGAGATGTGTTGATGATGTCAGTAATGAATGGCAGAAGTTTTGGAAGGCCGTCCCGGTAGAGAGAAGCTGGGAGAGGGTCTAGTTCGCAGGTTTTGAGAGGCATGGACTTTATGATCTTGAGGACTTCATCCTGAGAGACGTTCTGGAAGGACGAGAGGGGGGTGCCGGAAAAGGGGATGTCGGGAGGGCAAGGCGGAGAAGGCAGAGTGTCGAGTGTGTTGCGCAGAGTTTGGATTTTGTCGGAAAAATAGGTGGAGAAGGCGGACGGGAGTTCTTCGGCTTGCGCTTGGCCTCAGCTATGTCGTCAGTGAGCCAGGGGAGGGGGATCGGTTGGGTATGGAGCAGGTGGTGACAGGTGCATGGGTGTCTAGAAGTTTTCGAAGGGAGGAGTCGAAATGGGATGCAAGATCAGGAGACGAGGCGGGGTCCAGGAGAAGGTCGACAGCTTCGTCGAAGAAGCTCTCTCAGTTCACAGATTTTAGTTTGCGACGAGAGAAAAGGAGCTTGGTTTTTTTCGAGGGAGATAGGTTGAGGGAGACGAGAATAGCGAGGTGGTCGGAGGGAAGCACAGAAGAGGTGTCAGAGTCGAGAAAGAGTTGATCGGAGGTGCGGGTGATGATCCAGTCTAGGGTGTGGCCGAGTCGGTGGGTGGGTTTGGTGATGTGTTGGGTAAGATTGTGGTTTGAAAGTGATGTGCAAAGGCGTTTTGTGTCAGGGTGGTCGGGTTTGTCGAAGTGGAAGTTGAAGTCGCCAAGAAGGATGTGTTTTCCGGGTCGTGTGCTGTAGTGGTCGAGGAGGAGGTCGAACTCGGTGAGGAACATGGAGTTTGTGAGTTTGTTTTGAGAGCTTGGAGGGGGGCGATAGATACATGAGAAGATGAGAGACTGGCCAGGGAGTGTTGCTACGGCCTCGACAGATTCAAAGGAGGGATGAGCAAAAGGTAGAGACTGAGAGAAGGAGAGGTGAGCGGAGAGACAGTCCCTGTAGATGATGGCAATACCACCCCCTCTGGAAGCGCGCGGGAAGGAGGCCAGGCGGTAGCCACTCGGAGTGACGCTGGCGATGATGGGTTCATCGCCAGCTGAGCGGAGCCACGTTTCGGTGATCACGACAACATCTAGGTCATTGTCTAGAATGAAATCTGAAATCACGTCGGCTTTTCCATCTTTGCAGACAGACTGTGCATTGAACAGACAAAGTTTTAGGTTGAGTGAGACAGAAGAGGAAGAGGAAGAAGAAACGGACGAAGAAGAGGACAAAGGAGGAGGAGGCTGGGGAGGGGGAAAAGAGGAAGGAGGGGGAAAGATGAAGGAGGGGGGAGTGGGGAGGGGGAAAAGACGGGGAAGGAGAACCGGGCAAGAAAGAGGATGAGAGTGGATGGTGAGGGGGGGAGGGGAAAGGGGGAGGAAGGAGAGTAGGAAAGATGAGGAAGAGCGAGGGGGAGGGTGAAGAGGAGGAGAAAGGGGGAGGAGGGGAAGACGAGGAAAAAGCAGGTGGAGGAGGAGGTGGTGAGGGGAGGAAAGGGGAGGAGGGTGGGAGAGGAGGCGGGCAAAGAGAGCAGGGAGCGGTAGGTGAGGAAGACAAGAGAAAGAAATGGGAGAAGAAGGAAGGGATGGGGGAGAAGACGGGGAGAAGCGGAAGGGGTGGAAGGACATAGGAAAAGGGGAAGAAGTGTGCGGTTGTGGGTGTGGTGGTGAGTCGTGCCTTCTGCTAATTCCACCCCTGCGGCCTCTCTTTCGCGACCGGATGCCACGTAAGGTATTTGCAACACTGTCGGCGGCACCGGCTGAGCAGTAGGTGGCGTGGCGACGTAGAGATAGCAGTTGTTGGCGTGTGTATCTGATGAGCATGATTGTTTGTGAGGACAGGAAAGAGAAAGACGGGACGAGGGTGCAGTAGGGTGTGTGTGAGTGTGAGTGTGTGTGTGTGTGTGTGTGTGTGTGTGTGTGTGTGTGTGTGTGTGTGTGTGTGTGTGTGTGTGTGTGATGGTGTGTTTGTGTGTGTCGGTGTGTGTGTGAGCGGTGTGATAGGGGAGCGACCAGATAATACGCAAGGGAGAAAACGTACAGTAGGTGTGTGTGTGTGTGTGTATGTGTGTGTGTGTGTGTGTGTGTGTGTGTGTGTGTGTGCGTGCGTGCGTGCGTGTTTGTGTGTGTGTGTGTGTCTGTGTGTGTGCGTGTGTGAATGTGGTAGGGGAGCGATACTGATAAAACGCAAAAACCAACACTGAAAGGGCAGAAGGCATACAGGGGAAGAAAATTACAAGCGGACAAACACGGTCGGTCAGCGGCGAGATCATAAGTAGGGAGGGCGAGATGTCGACGGGAAATAACAAATTTAGGGCAGCACACGTAAAACCTATAGGACGGTAGGAACACGAACAACAACCAGCAACAGATGCGGGTAGCAAACAGACTAACACAGTGAACACATAGCACACTAGCTCATAGCACGTAAGAACGGGCAGCGGGAAAGGCCCGCAACCGGTCACGCTGCGGGGGAGGCAAAATGGCGACGTAAAACAAAGTTCAAACGATATACACTATTCAATACGATACCAAGTCAGCAGCAAGCAGATCCGACAAAAACAAGCATACAAAACTCATCGGAACACTCTAACTCAGCAGACTTTCAGCACACATAAACACAGTACATCCAACGAAAAGCACTGAAACACTGGGAGCACAAAAACGCGTGGTGGCCAAAAAATGGCGACGTAAACAAGTTCAAACGATAGACACTATTCAATACGATACCAAATCAGCAGCAAGCAGATCCGACGAAAAACAAGCATACAATCCTCATCAGTACACTCTTATACGAGACTCAGCACACTTTCAGCACACATCAATACAGTACATCCAACGAAAAACACTAAAACACTGGGAGCACAGAAACTTCCGCTCAGGTAGTTGGATAAAACCAACTACTACAACAGCAACGTCGACTACGACGACACCAGCGACAACCAACAATAACAAAGGAAACCAAAAAACCAGTTTCCCTCTCAAGTTATGGGTCACCCTGAGCACTTGTTTTTAACTCATTGGAGACGCGCCTTATACAGATACTCGGCGAATCGCGGCGTATCCGTGTAAGGCGCGTCTCCAGTGAGTTAATTTCTTCACAGAATCCCGTGAAACGTGGTAGGCGCCAAACTAGTGACAAACTACGCAGTTAGTGAATCAACGAATCAATGAATCAATAAATCGTTATTTTACAACGGTGAAGATATTAACAGTCAGTGACTATGTCATTTTTCGTACCTGCCGTTGCTACATCTACGACCAACTAAGTGCAAAATATACGTAAAACAGGGTCATCAAAGAACAGTGACAAACTATACATAACAGTAACAAACTATTGGGTTGTTACGGAAGGCTGGCAAAGTCTCCATTAGCTTGGTGACTATCAGCTTGGTGACTGTCAGCTTGGTGACTATCAGCTTGTCACAGGCTCGTTAACCCTTTCAGCCCCGGATCCCAATTCAAGGGTAGTGCCAGATAAGCTTGGCGCCTTTAGGCGCCAAGCTAATCTGGCACTACCGTTGAATTATCATGGTCAAGCCATCTCCTGCGACCGGTGCATAGTCGTCAGTCAACACCTCCAAACTTTGAGACATGGGACCTTGGGGATACAAGGGTTAAAACAAAACACGTCTGGCAGTGCAGTTAGTTAGGTTTAACGCCGAGCAGGCGACTAAGGCCATCTCACGGCGGCGTCTGGCAGTGCAGTTAGTTAGTTAGGTTTAACGCCGAGCAGGCGACTAAGGCCATCTCACGGCGGCGTCTGGCAGTGCAGTTAGTTAGTTAGGTTTAACGCCGAGCAGGCGACTAAGGCCATCTCACGGCGGCGTCTGGCAGTGCAGTTAGTTAGTTAGGTTTAACGCCGAGCAGGCGACTAAGGCCATCTCACGGCGGCGTCTGGCAGTGCAGTTAGTTGGTTAGGTTTAACGCCGAGCAGGCGACTAAGGCCATCTCACGGCGGCGTCTGGCGGTGCAGTTAGTTAGTTAGGTGTAACGCCGAGCAGGCGACTAAGGCCATCTCACGGCGGCGTCTGGCAGTGCAGCACCAACACAGCAAGCAACAGTTACGTCGCAAAAATCACAAATTTAGACAAGCCCCGGGTAAAGTAACTTACACGTTCGCTGCCCCCGCCGGTTTATCCTCGTGTGATCAACATTCCTAAAGACTTTGGCAAGTTGGCCTCCTATAGGGGTGGGGAAGGAGGGGAGAGGGGGGGGGGGGAGTGTGGTGGTGGGTGGGTGGGAGTAAGAGGCATAGATTGTCATGAGCCCTCGCAAAGGCGGGGGCTCAGTCATGAGGATCTATCTCTCTTGTCAGAGCCATTTATGCGGAGAGGTCTTCAGTGGTTTCAGTGATAATAGTTGACAACCGAGGTATTAACAATTGCGTAAGGAGCGGAAGGTCCAAACACTCCTTTCGTGGTAGAAACACATATGTAAATGTGTCACAAAAGATTAAGCCCCCGCAATGCTGAGACACGCAAGGATCAGAAGGGGCGGATCTGCGGTGGGGGAGGGGGGGGGGGGGGGAAGGGTAATTCCAGGGGTTACAGAACTCCCCTCCAGACTCAAAATTCTTTATAATGCTTTAACAAAGTCCCTTTTGCCGTGTTTGGAACCCCCTCCCCCGTTTGATATTTTGGCGAGTTTTCACTCACGTACACGTTTTCTCTCACCCCCCCCCCCCTCGCCACCCCTGTTGTTATTTTGGCTCGTGGTGAGAGTGTTCACACACGCCTTCTCCCCTCCCCCTCCCTCCCCCCTCCCCCTAAACCTTTTTGATATTTCGGCTACTGGAAATGAAATGCAATGAAATGAAACTTTATTTCTCAACGGAAAAAGCATTTAGCACATGTGCCATTTTTCAAGCTTGCCGTTACTAATCTACAAAGGTACAACTCTGCTAAAGGTACAAAGCTACTAGCAGACAAAGGTGCAAAGCTACTAAAATACAAGTGCACTTTATATAACACGTCATATAAAAAAAAAAAAGATGGATAAGGCAAAATGGAGGGCACCGATTATGATTGCTAACAATGTGAACGGAAAAAAATATATTCTTTAAACTTTCCTCCTTCACTGAAACCAAACACGCGCTCGCGCCGCACGCACAAACGCACACACACACAAACACAGACACACACGCGCGCGCGCACGCACACACACACACACACACACACACACACACACATGAACACAAAACCCTCAGAGTGGGTTACCTACCATTTTATGTGAAAATGGGTTCCCATATTTCTATTTATTCTAGGGCTCTGGAGTTGATGCGAATGTTTAGAACTCACCTTATAACTAAGCTCTACAACTTAAAATAAAATAGACATTTTCTAGAAACAGAGGCACTGGATGGAAAAAAAAATGGGTTTTTACCCAAAAAGTGGGTGCCTCTCACACAAAACTGGGATTACAGTGAAAATACCTCACTAAAGATACCTTTTGTTGATTTTACTATTATGATTGTTTGAGTGGAGTTGTAAGGGGGTTGGGGGAGGGGGGGGGGGTAGAAGTGTGTGTGTGTGTGTGGGGGGGGGGGGGGTGAGAGGGGTTTATAGAGCTGCTTAATGCGCTCTTATGAATGAAAGATTTTCATTATCAGTGGAATCAGTAGGTCATTTCAGAGGCGCACACTGAGTTGCACGTCGAACCACTCACAAATACTCATTTGGAGTGCACCAGATGGATCCAGTTGGCAAAGTCCCACATTCCACACTATAGGACAGCTAAGACTGAAAAGCAATCGCGGCGTTTATGGCGCGGTACAAGGTTTAAAACTAAGAAAATGTTGTTTTTAGAAGCGTGTCGGGCAAAAGTTTTTATGAAAACTGTTTTAAAACCTCTTTTAACTCAACTTTTCTTAATGTTAAAAGTGTTTTATTGTACATTACTTAACGTCCCGACAGCAACAAGGCTTTCTCAGGACGTGCCTGCACTGCTTGTGAAAAAACAACAACTAAACAGAACATTGAATGTATGTCGCCAGCCGGTCAAATACATTAAATAAACCTAACACATGGGGCCTACATAAAGCTAAGACCATTTAGCAACACACATCCAATATCAAGAGCTACAGGCAGTGCAGACAGTAGGGAGAGTTTTAAAAAGGCAAATACAGGTGAATGGACAAAAGGCCGACAGAGACACATGCCCCAGAATAGAGAGAAAAAACCCACCCTGTGGGGCTGACCAGGGTGCCCCTGGGAAATAAAAAGTAGTTAACCCCACCCAAGTCCCCCAGGGCAGACCCGGGTGGGGTTAAAAGTGTTTTAATTTACAAGCGTGTCGTAACTGATATGCATCTATTACAACGTATAGTGCTGGATATTTTTCCCATCCTCGCCTTCTCTCTTCGCTCAACACTCGACTTTCCAGTCCTTCCCTGAAACACCCCCAACCGGTCTGCCCTCAAAACTCGACTTTCCAGTCCTTCCTTCAAACACCCCCAACCGTGTCTGCCCTGGGGGACTTTTTAGTTCCCAGGGGCACCCTGGTCAGCCCCACAGGGTGGGTTTTTCTCTATATTCCGGGGGGGCATGTGTTTCTGTCTACCCTTGGTCCATTCACCTGCATTTTCCTTTTTTAAACTTTCCCTACTGTCTGCGCTGCCTGTGGCTCTTGATATTCGATGTGTGTTGCTAAATGGTCTTAGCTTTATTTAGGCCCCATGTCGTAGGTTTTATTTAACGTATTGGACCGGCTGGCGACATACATTCAATATTCTGTTGAGTTTGAGTTGTCACTAGCAGTGCAGGCACGTCCTGAGAAAGTCTTGTTGCTGTCGGGGCGTTAAGCAATGTACAATCAATCAACCTTCCTTCAAACGGACAGCATTCACACAAATAATACTTTACTATTACATCAGAAAATGGCCCATCCAAGCCTGCACTATTTTAACTGCACTAAACGACTGACTGTAGCAGACGACGCATGAAACGACGCTGACTCTGTGACGTCATTTCCATTCAATCAATTTGTGCATACAATCCAAAAGGAGATGCGGCATTGATAACATCGACAAACCTACAAAATAAAGCAACAGGTTCAACCAAAAGGTCGGGCAGGACAAAAGACAACAGCAGCCTCACCCAAAGTCTAAACGTCCTCTCTTACAATGCGCCCTCATACAATCACTTCACTTCTTAGCAACCGGCGCACGAATATAATTATAGGCTAAGTCAAACTAAGACAGAAGATAGTGGCGGAAAACCCTTTAAAATAGAAACAAACAACGACGTTTCAGATCAAATATTCTTCATCTGACATGGAAACAAACGTACAAAACGTATAGGCTAAGTCCCTGGTGAACGTATACATGAATCTCAACGTATAGGCTAAGTCCCTGGTGAACGTATACATGAATCTCAAATTTGTCACTAGACATCACCTTTCTCCACATCACCCCGGAAGTACATTACAACTCAACACTTTTTTTAACAAAACAACCACACCTAGACATCACCTTTCTCCACATCACCCCGGAAGTACATTACAACTCAACACTTTTTTTAACAAAACAACCACACCCTCAAATAACAAACCTAATTTTGTAGAAACATAAACAATTTACTCCCTGAAACAACAAAATATCCCCCCTGACCCATATCAGCTATGAAGTTGTTTATAGCTGAGAAGGGTGATGTAATACATACACGCACATTTTCAGGGTTCTGTGCGCACAACACACACACACATTGCTGGGAGGGACAAGTTTTCAAACACACTAGAGGTGTGTCTGTTAAACACAAAAGTGCATGTGTTAACGCCAAAATGAGAAAAACGGATTTGTTTTACTTTTTATGAATCTTAACCGCAAGACAATGCAGAAACAACCCTCAGAAAAAATGGGTGTCTGAGTTGGGCACCCAGAATTATACACGCACCCATTTTCCATAAGGATGGTAAAGACAGTCACCCATTTTAGCTCTTTTGTCTACACACACACACACACACGTGCGCTCGGAGGTTAATATCAAGGTTTGAGGCGCTGGGGATACCCTAACCAGTGAACTTGATGAGCTGTTAGATAGCAGGTACTTGAAGAGGCTTTCTTTGAAAGAGGGAAGCGAACCAGTGTGTGTTATGTGCGCTGGCGGTTTATTCCAAAAGGAGGCGCCCGAGAATGAGAGGGAGGTTTTAAATAAATCTATCCTCGGGCGTGATGTGATGAAGTTACGCCTTGATGTTGAATAGCCTGATGCTGCCTTGGTGAAGAGCTTACACAAGTATTCTGTGTAGATTTTATTCCAGATTTTATACATGGCTACCTCTTTGTTAAAGAGATGATGCCTGTCAAGAGGAAGCATTTTTAATTTTTTCAAATTTTTGGTCGGTATAAAAGGCTGGATTAGGCAGGATCTGCTTCACTGCCCTGCGATGCAAGGAGTTAGGCCATTTCAAGTGTGTCTCCGCTGCCATCCCATGTCGTGGAGGCATAATCAATGTTGGATTTGACATGGGCATTGTAGAGTTTGCGAACGTCGACACCAATAAGATATTTGAGCTTAGACGGAATTAAAATATATCTGGACACAGATTTACAGACAACATTTATGTGAGATTATCATTTCATCTGGTTATGAACAATAACTCCAAGTAGGCGATGTTCAGTTACTTGTGTAATGGAGTGGTCTGGATTTCAAGGTTAAGAGTAAGTGGCTTGAGCTGATGCTTCGTCATACATTCGGTTTTGGTGGGAGTAAGGATCATTGCATTGTTTTCACACCATTTGGAAATTTCGCTCAGTCCCTGTTGCAAACGACCATTTAAAGACTCAAGACACTTATCTGGGGGTGTGGATTGTTGCGTCATCGGCAAACAGGTCACAAGCAATTCTGCCTCTCGTGAAATGTAATGGCAGATCATTGATAAATATGCAAAAGAGAAGAGGTCCCAGGACAGAGGACTGGAGCACTCCTCTTGTTACTAAACCATTTGAAGAGTACGTTCCATTGACCATCACCCGCTGCTGTCTGTCTGTAAGAGGAAGCGAAAAACAAGTTGTTTTTAAGGAATGAATATATGCCTGAGAACGGGCGTCTGATGTATGAAAACAGTTACTTGAACATGAACCGCCCAGATATATACTGAGCGTGAAAAGGAGAATTTCATGATCTACTAGGTCGAAAGCTTTCCGAAGGTCTATGAAAACAGCACCTGTAAATTCCCTTTTGTTCATTGAATTTAGCCACGTGTCTGTAAGTCGCGCTAAAGCTGTATGACAACTATGCTTCGGGCGAAAATCTGACTGGAGCGGGTGGATTAATTTGTGTTTTCCCAGATATTCTACAGATGCTTGTGAATGGGTCGTTCAAGAGGTTTACTTAAGCCAGACAAAGATGAAATGGGGCGATAATTATTAACATCGGACAGATCTTTTGTTTTAGGTAGGGGAATAACTTTAGCTTATTTTAGTTCTGTTGGGAAAACATTTTTCTGTATACATACATTGTAGACATAAGTGATTGTTTGTACAACATAGGGAAGTGATAGTTTCAGTATTTGGGGGGTTATTTCATCTGGCCCGGAAGATTTTTTTTATTCTTCATGGAACTAACTCGGCAATTCAAAGGAAATGATCGTTAAAATTATGGGCAGTCAGGGTAGACGGGGTTACAGGGGAGTTCCTACTCTTACCTCCAGTCACTACGGCCATAGCGCGCCAGAGCGTGGACATATCCTTGTCTTGTTTAACTCATTCTACCCCAGACACACTACAACAAGATAAGGATCGACCATGATAGTTCAAGGGTGAAGCCAGAATAGCTTGGCGCCCATAGGCGCCAAGCTATTCTGGCATCACCCTTGAACTATCATGGTCGATCTGTGTCCTGCACAGCAATGCAGTCTTCAGAGAATAACGGCAAAATTTGGGGATTTCGGTGTTGGGGTAGAATGAGTTAATCAAGCGATCAATAAACGATTTTTTTAGCCTGCCGCACTAGACATTCCACACGATTGCCAGCGCTCATGTTTAAATTCAGCAAAGCGCTTCTGTTTCTCAAAATTTAATCATCTCTCATCCTCATTGCCTGAATGATATCTTCAGTCAGCCACGGCCGGAGTGATTTCTTGATCAGTGTGTCTGCAGATTGTTGGCGTTCATTGTCAGCATTTGCTTTCAGTCCCGTTTATTCATATGGGCTGATAAGGAAGGAATACTATATTTTCCTTCCCGCTTCCTCCTTCTAATTCTTTTAACAATCACTTGGCTCCGTCACAAACAATTCTGACTGATCACGTGGTTCTCACGATCACGGACCAGAGAGCCGACGATTATGCCGTTTGCAGAGAAGAACTGTGACAACGGAGAAAGAAACACCCTTAGAAAAGACAGTTGCAACACAATTTATTACTATTTCGGATAATTTCCAAATAGACAAACAAACAAATATGAGCGGAGATCAGTCGCTACTTACCTTTAGTATTATCGCAGAAGGAATGTGGTGACTGAAGGATGTGACGTAAAATAAAAGAACAACAAAAGTATGTGTGTGTGTGTGTGTGTGTGTGTGTGTGTGTGTGTGTGTGTGTGTGTGTGTGTGTGTGTGTGTGTGTGTGTGTGTGTGTGTGTGTGTAGTGTATGTGTGGTGTGTGTGTGTGTGTGCCGTGTGTGTGTGGTGTGTGTGTGTGTGTGCCGTGTGTGTGTGTGTGTGTGTGTGTGTGTGTGTGTGTGTGTGGTTTCTGGGGTCGACGTCAGCCGTATTAGGCCCGCGCACGACTGTCAGTGTGTTGGCCCACTGCGGCCGACGTCGGCCTGATTGTCTTTTGCTTACTGGGGTTGTGGGAGGTGGGAGAGGGTTGATAAAGACTGACCTGGCGGGGGCCGTAGTGCTAGTGTCGAAGTTAGTGGATTTATCCCAGGATAAAGCTTATCCAAGATCTAATTTGGTGCTGATAAGTCTGCTAACCCTAGGGTTAGCGGCTGGAACCAAGATGGCGGCGATTAGAATTCGGATGTACCAGAATAGACGATTCCTTCGGAGAAACCGCATCTTCCGCGACCGCAACAACTCTTTTGACGTGTTTGAAGATGACAAAATTTTCAAGAAGTTTCGTTTTCACCGCGAGGAGATTCTTGCTATCACCGACAGCATAGCAGACGATGTTGAACTTTTGAATCGCCGCGGGGCTCTCACCCCGCTCTTACAGGTCCTAGTTTCGTTACGCTTTTACGCAAGTGGGGCCTTTCAAGACATGGTGGGTGAACTAATCGGCATTGACCAGTCGAACGTGGAGTGCCGCACTTTCAACAAGAAGATGAGGAGTCAAAGATGCCCCTTCAACAAAAAGCTGAGCGGAGTCAAAGTGCAATTTTTTTCAGCGTCACGGAACCCCAAATGTGTTTGGATGTATTGACGGCACCCAAATCCGCATCCAGACGCCCACAGAGTATGAGCACGAACACGTGAATAGGAAGAATTACCACTCGATCAACGTTCAAGTAAGTACAATTGTCATAGAAGTTATGTAATATTACTGAATTCTTATTCGGGTCATACAAGTTTACATTATCTGAATATGAAGGCAAATCAGTCATTGCTGTGTCTGTGTACCTGGGATCCTTTTGTCTCAAATTATGACACCGCCGTGAGATGGCCTTAGTTGCCTGCTCGGCGTTGAACCCAAATTATCACAGTTGTTTACATAATAACTCATGCCAATTGTCAGTTACATGTATGCAAACTCATGAAGTAATCTTAACTCATGGGATGAAATATATGGCACAGTATTACTATCAGTTTGGATTGCATTAGAAAGAATGTGTGAAAGAAGTGTAACCTCAAACGACCAGTCAGTGTGTATGGGTGGTGGGTATAGTGTCACAACCACTAATAAATATTTCACTTAAGACATAACTCCTCAAGTGCATGCAGCGACTAGTACTGTTAATGTTTGGCTATATGCACAAGGCAGTGAAATTTATGGTTTGTTTTAATATCCTAAACTTGACTAAGCTTGTCTTGACAATCACGAAAATGCTTAATAAAATTCTTTTGTTTTTTTCAGGCGGTCCTGTGATGCTGATTTGATGTTCTTCAACGGTGTGGCACAGTATTCATGATGCGCGCATTCTGAGGGAGTCACGTCTTTTCCAAGACTTTGATGGTTGGTTGCTTGGTCAAGTTGGTTGTACATATCTTAATGAAGGCGACACATTGGGGCTTTCTTTTATAGTGTACTACTCCGATTAATTTTTTTCTGATAGTTGTTTCTGTTTTAGGCTGCAAAATATGTCCCTATAGTACACTGACCTTGGTTCCCCAACAGCCACCAAAAATTTCCTAAAGTGTGCCTAAGATGTGACCAAAAACAACAACAACAACACACAGAACACTGTGTACATAAGACATAAATTCACCAAGTAAAACTTTGTCTCGACCCACCAAAAGCATACAAAGTGATCACGGTGTATGTAATGCTGCATAACCAAGCCAGATATATGAATCTTGAAGTTCCCTCCAATTCAGAATCTGATGATGAGAGTGAAGACGATGATGATGCAGACAACGGCAACTTATATGACTGATGATGATTGACCTGCAAACTACCACCTCTCCGAGCGTGTGCGGACAGATGCAGGGAAAGCTACCAGGCAAAGATATGTAAACGACTTTTTTCCACCACGCAGATGAGTAAGTATACAAATCCCACCTCCCCCCTCTCAGTATAGTGAAATGAAAAGAGATTATTTCTTTACTATATAATGTCTTGCTGCTACAGTATTAACAGCTTTGTGTGTGACCTTTGGTCCTGCTGCTGAACAGGGAGTAAACATAACTGAAATTTACATCAGAAAAATTCAGACCCCCTTTGAATTGATCTTCAATTCAGAGTCTAAAACTTTCTGATGAATTGACCTGACTTTAATTTGAAGTCAGATTCTCATTCCTAACAGCATGCTATACTAGCACTCCATACTTTATCTCATTTTCTGAAGGGCATGTACAGTAGTAACATAGAACACAAAGAAACATGAGAAATAATTTTATTACACTTGAATACAAAAATGAAAAGTGGGGGGAAAAAAACCGATGGACAAAAGTATGTACATTAAATGACGACAGTTACTAAAAGGTTGAACGATTAACCCTTTAGCTGTCGGTAGCGCTTTTAGTGCAAGAGTTGTGACACAAGTAGCGTTACTGAGAGCAAAAGGGTAAATGACTAAGTCCTGCAAGACTGGCATTTTTAGTTGAAGAAAGAATCATTGTTCTGTGTGTGTTCACTGGCTTGGTTGATCACACCTTGTAAGAAGCTTTGTGCTGATACATAACACTCACAATGCTCGTGGACAGTCCTAGTAGTTGTAACATATGTTTGTGAGAACTGCACATTTTTAGGTTGTCGCACTGCTCAATGTGTCTTCACGAACTTGTAACAATTGTCAAAAAGTTTGTGAGACTCTACAGGATTTGAGTCAACAACAGATTTTACTATGAAGTACACAGATCCGCCAAAGTGGGTCTACTACCTTCTTGATTATCACATTGTCACAAAGCTTGCTACAGAACACGCTCATTATATAAAGTTCTGACTGAGAGATCAAAAGATTTATCACTTCACTCCCTGAACCACCATCTACAACACACCACTTGACACATGCATAGATCACTTATGGAGTCTTCCAGGAAAAAAAGCTACCGTATGTGTCCTGTCATCAAAATGTGCATTGTGCTCATGATCATTCTCTTCACTGTTTGCCTTTGGGGTGCACAAATGAGACAGCATTGTAATACATTTTGGCAGTGTTATAGTGATGTGTTCGCGAAAAAACACCATCATAGCACTAGTGACTTGCAGAATAACAATTGTTTAATGTTGAACCCCTTTGTGCATGAAGCGACTGCTACAGTCTAGGGTAGGTATCTGCATGCACAAAGGGATTAAATACCATCTGCCACAAGAGCACACAAGCAAAATAAAAGTATGATGCTTAAAAAAAGAATGTCATTAATGTTCACCATCAAACACCAAAGATTTAAATTGACTAGGAAAGCACAGTTTTTGCACACTGCACTAGCAGTATTTCACCACACCCAATACTTGGTGCACACGTACTTACACTTCCTGCGTTTTCTCAACCTCCATCTTCAACGTTTTGGTAATGTCTCATAGTACAAAGTCTTTGCATCCATCATTTTGACTTTCGACTCATTTTTCCGTATTTCACTTTGCAGATAGCAGTTCCATGTCTCTTGATCATCTTCGGCACCAGTATCTGTGACTACATCTGACAAGTTGGTTGCCTGTTGTCGCCTCTTCTTGATATTGCCAAGTTCCTCCTGATGTTCACAGCTGATGACTTCGTCTTTTGGTGCAGTGTTGTGGGGATCGCACAGGAGCAATACAACTACAAGAAGTTGATGTGGTTCCTGAAATATGATGTTGAACAAATTTGTAAGATGGCACAGAAATTGTACTGAGATGGACACTACTTGTAACATATATACATTATGCTCACAATATGAAATGATGAGAATTAAAATTATGGACAAAAATCACACAGCAGAGTTATGCTGTACTTGAATGGGCATTTTGATGCCTATCAAAATGCTGCAAGATGTACAGTGAGAGCTGAGAAAAGGTGAACCCTGTCTAAATGCAAGAGGCATAGATCCTCATGAGCCCAGTGACTGCAGGGGCTCATGAGGATCTATGCCTCTTGCATTGATTTAGGCCACACTGTGTCCATGTTCTTTGGACAGCTGTGGATTTTGGTCGTCAGTTAACACAGATTTCAGAAACAAAAGCAGTTCACAATTATATTCAACTGAAAAAGCATACCTTGTAGAATGGTGACTGGCAGAGTGATAGTGGTCACAGAAGTCAGCTGGCGCTCTTTCGGCTGTCTATGGGTCACTGAAACATCAATATAACGCATATTAGGGACTGGTTAGACCCTTTTGACCAAAAATTATCACACGTATAACAGCATTCCCCAATTTCCAGCACAGAGACACCACAAACACAACACGCAGTTCACAAGGGCAAGGCAAGTCTGATGCCATTTGGACCTAAAAGCCTCCAATGCTGATTCAAATCTGCGAGTTTACATCTTTCCCCTCATAACCCTCATGGTACCCCAAATTTACTGACTGGAGGGTGACATTTTGATGCGCGCTCATCCCGAGCAGATGAATTCGAGCAGGTAGTGATGTCGGTATACAGGTACAGTGCGAAGCCCTCGGCTGTTGTAACTAGCAACTTCGCTTTAAAGTTTAAAAGTTATATGACAATTGCTATGCAAAGACATTTAACAGCAAGAAAAAAATACATAGTACTAGCCTTTGGGCGAGGTAATGGAGATGATGGCACTGTTCTGTGTGAACAGATCCTCATCAAACTGCATGAACTCTGAGTCTGGCACCATCTCTTGTCCTTGAATCTCGCATACAGGTACTGGAGCTGAAATAAACAATGTTTATTTAACACCTTGTACTATGCAACCACTTGTACAATAAACAGTACCAGTGGCTGCATGGAAAATAGGGTTAAGATAGGTATAACAGGCACACAGTCAAAAGGACTCTGTGTGTGTTCTGTTGAGTCAACTTTGAGCAAATATTTAAGTATATTTACTAATATATGGTACTGACATAAGCTGTCAAGTCCACGGCAAATGTGTCTGTCATCCACACAGGAAATAATAGTGCAATTCACTGGAAAATAATTATGTAAATATTGTAACACTAACAGGCATTTCAAGTTCAACTAGTAAGTAGTATGAAAAAAAAGAAGTGTCATTATCTACTGCCTTCAAACATGTGCCATGTGTGTGTGTGTGTGTGTGTGTGTGTGGCTGATTATTAGTATGAAGAAAGTAAGGAATTTTAGTCATGGAAGGCTTTATCCGTGCCTGTACTCCTAGTGCCTTTAGCATTGATCGAAAGATGCAAGTCTTCGGCGTTGAATTCACAGTAGTAGTATTGTGTAGTAGGTTAGATTTAGATGCAGTTTTTACAAACCCCAGTGGACCCAGCAAACCAATACTATCTCTTAGTCATATTTGTTTGCATACTGATGAGGCAAACTGATGGCTGTCTTAAATGTATATGAAAAATGAACATTTTTAGCATGTATTACATGACGATTATCTGTTTGTCGGGTCAGCTGGCAGTGAAATGTGGCTCAAAACAGGTCTGTTGATGGGTTGTTGGGAACTCTACCTATGTGTAAGTGCAATGTTGAATGTGCATTACACAGTAAACTGCCATCCCATTGGAAAAAAAATGCCTTTTCATAATTAAGGTCATTAAAAGTGCAGTTTAACATGAGTGAATACAACAATGACATACACACAGTTATACATAACTATTAGGGAGCTTAATCAAATGACTTACACGAGGTACGGCATGAGGGATTTTGACTAAAGGAGCCATTCTTCTTTTCAAGCTGAGTGTAAGCTGTCTGTCAGAACGTTCACTGAAAAAAAAAGATGTTTCACTATTTTAGCAATGAAAAGTTATTTTGATTTTAAAGACAAGGGCCATTTACACGCTGCAATCAAAATAAAAACACCTTGCATACTATGCAACCTCGTAATGCATGCTACAGACACAACAGTACCAAAAGAAATTATGGAAGTGCTCTACTGCTTTATAAGTTCACAGTATTCGGCATTTGAGACATGAGTCTGAAAGAGGTCAAAATACAGCAACTAGATACGAAAACGAAAAATGTGAAAACTGAACTCGCCTCCAATGATGCCATGGATGAGGTTTGACTCTGCCCCGATGATCTGCAGAATCAAATCTTCATATGGTATGGGCGACGGTGGTTTTCCACCGTTTCCTCATCTCCCTCTGGCGGTTTAGGACGTCAGTCCTCATCTTTTGGAACTTTTCCTTCACCTCCGTCCACTGGTCGGAGAAGTTCTTCTTTCTAGCCCGCTTCTCTGTGTTTTCTTCGTTGTACCATTGCAAAAACGTGAGAAACGTGAGTATCAAAATCCGCGTGCTCGACAGGAAATTTACACCGGTAGTTATATTTTTGTAGCGGAGCATGCGCAACGCAGGGGGGATTCCTACTCTTAAAATAGATTTCCGAGTTAGCTATTGCGCGCTCTAACTTCGACTTGTGCATTGCGCTCAAGCATCGCCGCAATCCTCACGATAACTAGTCCGGGTTAAGCTTGGAGTCAAATTATCTTCGACTCCAGCATCCGGCCCCTGGGTGGAGATGGAGAGTGGGGTACGTGTACGGGGTGGAGATGGAGAGTGGGGTACGCCTGTATGTGGTGGAGATGGACAGTGGGGTACGGATACAGGGTGGAGCGGTGCAGGTCTTGTATGAATAATGTCAGTTAACACCTGTCAGGTTTCTTCGCTCCGCATCATTTATCATATGCGGGGTCCCGAGCGGAAAAAAAACAAACAAAAGAAAAACACACCATGTGTTAACATGATCTTTGATAATGATTTTTGAATGTCATTGTAAATCCCAGAAAACTTGGTGCAAATTGTTTTGCTGTGCTAGATGTTCGAATTTCACATATTGCAGCAGTCGGTAAACTCAGTGACAAAAGCCATTCATAAAATATAGCCAGCAAGTAAACGCAAGAATCAAACAAACGAACGGACGAACGAACGAGCAAGCGAGTGAGCGAGCGCACGAACGCCAATAAAACTGAAACCGAACGAACGGACGAACGGAATAACTTTCACTTGAGGAAAGGTAGTAGGCCTACTGAACAAACGGACGAACAAACTGAACAAAGTCATATAGGCTTACACACTGACATAAAATATAAACACCAGAAGTCTGAAAAGACAGGTAGCTTTGTGCAAAGTGTCCAAAGCAAAAAGCTGTGGAGTTTATAACAGCTGGCCCAGCGACGGCCGATTTTGTCTTCTGATCACTCCTCGTTCGCGTGACGATGAGTCGACAGAGTGACGAACATCGGGAATTCCCGTTTTGACATTACATTTTCTCTCTCTTGGCTTGACTTCGCGAACGAAGATTTTATAGGAGTTGACCACGACGTCTGCAGGCTTGTTCGTGGCTGCGGAGGCCAATCCGAGACAGGCAGGTTCGACCGCAGTGGCTGCAGGGGAAGGTATGGCCAGGGTTCTGAGCTGCGGCATCTCTGTTTTTTCTCCTGAGCCGCTTGTCCTTAAGGCCAGCTCTGCGAGAGTCCTCAAAGGAGACAGCTGCCTTGTAAATGGTGGAGCGCCAGGTGTCACGGTCCGCAGCAAGCGAGGACCACTGGTGGTGGTCGATTTGGCAGGCACTAAGTGACTTCTTGAGACAGTCTTTGTATCTCTTCTTTGGTGCCCCTCTGTCACGGTGTCCAGTAGCAAGCTCGCCGAACAGTGTGATCTTTGGTAGGCGATGATCCTCCATCCTGGAGACATGCCCCGCCCAGCGGAGCTGTGTCCGCAGCAGCAAAGCCTCGATGCTCACAGTTTCAGCCTGTTCAAGGACCTCGACGTTGATGACATAGTCACTCCAGTGAATGCCCAGGATGGTACGCAGGCAGCGCTGGTGGAAGCGTTCGAGGAGTCGTAGTTGGCTGCGGTAGAGGGCCCAGGACTCGGAACCATACAGCAGGGTGGTGAGGACCACAGCTCTGTACACGCTGATCTTGGTGCCTGTTTTCAGCTGTTGATTGTGCCACACCCGCTTGAAAAGTCGCCCGAAAGCGCTGTTCGCTTTTGCCAGCCTGCTGTCAAGCTCTTTGTCCAGCTTGGCGTCCGACGTGATAATGCAGCCAAGGTAGGTAAACTGGTGCACCGACTTTAGTTCAGACTCGCCAATGGTGATGCGAGGAGGGCGATACACTGTCTTGGGTGCCGGCTGATGGAGGACCGCTGTCTTTTTCAGACTGACCTCGAGTCCAAAGAGCTGGGCAGCATCTGCGAAGCAAGACGTGATGCGCTGCAGGGCTCTCTCTGTGTGTGCAACGAGGGCAGCATCATCAGCAAAAAGCAGCTCACGAATCAGTTGGTCTAGGGTTTTCGTGTGGGCCTGCAGTCGTCTGAGGTTGAACAGGCTGCCATCGAGACGATACCTGATGTACACTGCATCGTCATCATCGAGGTCCACTGTGGCCTGCTTCAACATCATGCTAAAAAAGATGGTGAAGAGGGTCGGTGCCAGCACGCAGCCCTGCTTTACGCCGTTGAGAATAGGGAATGGTTCTGAGAGGTTATTGTTGAGTCTGACCTGGCCTTGCTGGTCCTCGTGTAGCTGGACGATCATGTTGAGGAACTTTGGGGGACAGCCAAGTCGCTCCAGGATCTGCCACATGCCTTGCCTGCTCACAGTGTCGAACGCTTTTGTTAGGTCGACAAATGTTACGTACAGCCCTTTGTTCTGCTCGCGGCACTTCTCCTGTAGCTGTCTCAACACAAAGACCATATCGGTGGTGCTCCTGTTTGCTCTGAAGCCACACTGGCCCTCTGGGAGTTGGTCTTCAGCGATGGCAGGTACCAGCCGGTTCAGGAGCAGCCTTGCAAGGATTTTCCCAGCAATGGACAGCAGGGTAATTCCCCGATAGTAATTCAACTATCGGGGAAAAAAAATTACTATCGGGGAATTACATTTTCTACAGTCGCGACATAAACCTTTACCGACAGCCAACAAGGAGACCGGGGGTATGGCGACAGGAGGCGGGGCTCTACATTGATACACGCAGGCATCGTGAACACGCAGTCATTGCCATCTCAGCAGGTTTGTACACCGGGAACTGTCGACCTTCACACCCATCCCCTTCCCACCCTCCCCCGGCTCCCCCACCACCAACCACCAGCATCAAGAATTGTGGTGACTCCCCTCCTCGTCTCGCAGTGAAAATCTCGCTATGATCACAAATAATAGTCAATCAAATGTCCCAAACTGGAGATGTTTGTTGTCTATCACATACTTCTGCGTTTAATTATCACGCTTAGCACTATTTCGTATGTGTGCTGGTCTGTGATTTTGGCTCTTACGGCCGTAGGCCGTAAGATAAAAAATCACAGACCAGCACACAAATTCAAGCTGTACATATTCCACATTATTTAATAACGTCGAAGATCGCTCGTTTATGTTATGTAGGTCAGTACACGTTGTTAAACGTTTACGGCGTAACATGTTTTGTCCACCGTGAAGGTGATTTCAAAGACTTACTTACTTACTTACGCCTGTCACCCCTACCCGGGTATAGGCCGTCGACGAGAGACCTCCAGCAACTCCTGTCCTGTGCTTCTCCTTCGATTCTACTCCAGGTGGTTCCCAGTCTCTTGATGTCTGCTTGGAGGTCTCGACGCCAGGAGTTTCTCGGCCTACCTCTTTTCCTCTTTCCCTGGGGGTTCCATGACAATGCCTGCCTAGTGATACTGGAAGCTGGCTTTCTCAGACTGTGACCGATCCATCCCCATCTTCTTCGCCCAATTTCATTCTCTGCTGTTATCTGCTCTGTTCTCTCCCAGAGTCTGACGTTGCTGATCTTCTCTGGCCAGTGGATTTTCAAAATTCTTCTAAGGCAACTGTTCATGAAGGTCTGATTTCAAAGACGGGGCACCGAAAAAAGGTCTGAACAAATGTACACCCCATCAGGGGGCTCAAACCCACGATCTTTTGATCAGAGAGTCCAACGCTCTTCCATCTGAACTAATAATTTAATAAAACAATTACAGTATTTATAATGCGCTTATCTTATAATAATTATAACTCTAATCGTGCACTCACAACTCACGCACGCATGTGCACGCTTTTAACAATAGTCCACAAGCTAGGAAGGTCTACCGTGCACCCCCCCCCCCCCAGTACTCAATAAGATGGGTTTCAAAGTATTCCTTAGTATGTCCTGAGCTGTTTAAGCCATGTTCCCCGAAAATCCTTAGGAACACACCAGAGATATAGCCGATGGCGCAAGGGTACCCCCATTCACGCTCTTCGCAGGTGCTAAAATGAGGTTGAGAAACATTTTCCTCTAAATAAATCAGAATTCATTCCAGAAGCCCAAATCAGGAAATATTATGTTAAGGCACACGTTCTGCAGCCTCTGCAAAAAACAGAATAAAAAAAAATATTGAATCTCTGGGTCACAGTGAAGGTATTTGTGCACCCAGTAAACGACCATTTCCGCGAAATCGCAAAAAAAGACAAAAATAATGTGTCAGATTCCTTTAGACATTTTCTATAGCGCTGGCAGTCCATTTTCAGGCTTACATCATTAACACCGGATGTTACAATTATTATAAACTTGACTAGGTGATGCTGTGATCACTGTGAGTGCCACAGTGGTTGATTTTGTATCCCTACCCCCAAGTTGTAAAAATACACAAAATTAATTAGAAAAAATTACTAAAGTTATTCAATTTCATTTTGACCTCTCTTTACCTATTAAGTTTCAATAATGTGAGCATAAAGTGCAAGAAAATAAGGAAAGTCAGCATCCTTTACGGTACATTCGGGGTGAATGATAGCTTTTTCCCATTTAAAAATGCCGAATTGGGAAACGTACCTTGTTTCCGGTGCCCTCAGAAATTTTGTATACAACCGATAGGTCTTTGTTAGGTTTTATTCGTTAGGATAGAGTACCACAGTTACTCCCAACCTGATTTTGTGATGCTATGATGCATTTAGGGGCCACAGTGGCTGACTCTGCTGCCCTACCCCCATTTTACCAGTACGCAAAGTAACGCAAAATAATCATAAAAATTGCTTACGTCATACTCCTCTGTTTAAATATTTTTTGTTGCCAGTTTTTTTTTTTTTTTTTTTTGCATATTGAGCATAAAAAGGTGTAATCATTTCATTAATTTCAATGTAACCCATCAATTTAATTGTAACTATTTTTAGACCCCACCCGGGTCTGCCCTGGGGGACTTGGGTGGGGTTGACTACATTTTAGTTCCCAGGGTCACCCTGGTCAGCTCCACAGGGTGGGTTTCCCTTCTACTCTGGGGCATGTGTTTCTGTCTACCCTTGGTCCATTCACCTGTATTTGCCTTTTTAAAACTCTCCCAACTGTCTGCACTGCCTGTAGCTCTTGATATTCGATGTGTGTTGCTAAATGGTCTTAGCTTTATTTAGGCCCCATGGCGTAGGTTTATTTAACGTATTGGACCGGCTGGCGACATACATTCAATATTCTGTTTAGTTTTTTTTTCAGAAGCAGTGCAGGCACGTCCTGAGAAAGCCTTGTTGCTGTCGGGACGTTAAGCAATGTACAATCAATCAATGTAACTATTTTTAACTGGCTGGTCTTTTAGGTGATATTTTACCTAGCGTAAGGTGGGTCTAGTAAGGTCTCCCCTTTTCCTTTCATTTATTTTCATCTAGAAATGTGTAAATATGAATATGTGTAATAAAGTTTCATAGTTCCTAATAGCGAAAACAATGTTATCAAAATACTTAGTTTCCACATGTCGACCACGAGATCTCCACTTCCACCTTCTGCAACCTTAATTTTTTTGATGGCCGTCTTTAAATCTTATATTGTTCTGGCTGCCAATAAGTGAGCTGTCAAGAGCTAGGCAGCATGTTTTCAGAGTTTGGTGTACAGGGGCGTGTCTTCTGGTCAGAACTGCCAGCAGACCGCTTCTCTGTATGGACATGTTTGGAGAATGTGCTAAGGAGACTGATTTTCGACGCCAAATTCGCATAGGGCTGTTTCCGCATGACCCAGTCTCACGAGGGGAGTCCAGCAGGGTCCTTACGGTCTGTGAACATTTGTGAAAGTTGTTAAAAAATGACAAGGCTTTTTCAGGGCACTGGAAAGTCTGTCAATTTCAGTCCTTTTCCTTAAGGTCTGTGAAAGTTTGTAAAAAATGACAACGTGCTGGCAAACTTTTGTCTACTTCTTTTTTTCTCCACCAATTTGTGACTATTCCATTGCAAACGATCATGCTGACGCTTGTTGCAAGTGATCTATATTTAGCTCTGATCATAAAGTGACTGCATGGTCTTTCTGCCGAACATTCTGATTGGTTGTTTACGCTTCTACTGAAGTCCGCCATTCGCTAAGCGTCCTTTTATTTTGGTATCTCTTCATGCATTAGGCACGGAAGCTTCAAATAATTGCTGATACAGAGTGATCTGATTAAAGTGTGTAAACCTTCAGGCTTCAGTTTGGGTTTGTGAAACGTTCCTGCTTTTCTGTATGGACCCAGTCCAGAGTAATCAGTGCGTAGATGAAAAGGTGGTGGCCTGGCTCTCCCTGTTCAGCTTGTTGATGTCATCTGCCCACGGGCTGCAGCCGCCATTGTGCTGTTGTCAATCACGTTGTTGTAGTGTTTCCATTCCCAGCTAGTCCAGAATGCACTGGAATCCACTGCAGCACTATTTTGTTGACAGAGCATCCAGTCTATCTTGAAGCTTCCTGGTGAGATCAGTGGATCAAGCTGCTGCCTTTCCCTAGCTAGTGCTCTGCTGCTGTGTTCAGCACCTGCAGATCTGTACGATAGTTGGAGCTGCTGCCGCCAGCTGGTAAGGAGAGGGAGGTAGTGCAGTCTGCACAACAGATGTACACGCCACTTCCTTCATTCCGCATGGCATCTTGTGTGGTATCACAGCTGCTGTGAGGGTAGCGCTTGTGCATAACCTCCAGCAAGATGGATGTGTACAGTGCCGCGACCTTTGGCAAAGAGTCCTAGAACATTGTTTATGTTGTCTTGAAGGCTCTTTCGAGATGTCCAGGTATCTGAAGGGAGCTGTTCACACATCTTTGGGCTTGGTTCCAGGCCGTCAGTGTTAGCCCTTTGCAGGACCTTCAGTTCGCGGTTCAGACTTGGGCATTTCTGACGTTTCTTGGTCTGCTCCTGTAGTCTCCCATGCTGTCGATGTTTAGTAAGTCTCTTCATCGTGTGTGCTGCGCTGCATTCCAGTGGCTCCAATGTCCTCCATTTCCTAAATTGGGGGTGCTCCAGATGGCTCTAAGAATGTCACTGCATCATGAGAATGACCCATGTTCTGCATCTTGTCAAGCCTGGCTTTTTGGGGTTTGCAGGCAGTGTTTCATGTTGTCGATGTATCGTGGTACCGCACAACTGGTCTGACCGAGCAGGTGTTTGCTTGTGCCAGGATGCTGTAATTTGCGCCAATGTGGTCCCCACCAGTTTCTTCATCAGAGACTTTTTTTTGCAGCTCTAGCTTCCATGGCTTCAATGTGAGGCCTCCACGTGAAGCCAGTAATTTGTTGCCAGTAAAGTTGGCCTGTCTGTCTTTGGTACTGGAAGGTTTCCAATTTTGAGGTGACCTCTTCCGTCTGATTGAAAGAGATGGTCTAGCTCAGTTTGAGTGGCCTCTTTCAGTCCAGCTGCTGACTCTATTGGCAGCATCCTGGATTCTAGAGGATGCTATTTCTTTATGTTCTGCTGCGCTTCACACTGCAAAGTCATCCGCATGGAAGATGTTCGAGACGAACCTTGGTACTGTTGTACTGATGTCATTAATGTAGACCAAAAACAACATCAGACACAACATCTCCCTGAGGTACACCTTTCCCGAGTTTGACAAGAGTGCTGAATGTGCAGACGGTAGAAGCTTCAGCGGCAGCCCTTGTTAAGCATGCCTTAAATAAAAAGAATTGCAATTAAATTGATGGGTCACATTGAAATTAATGAAATGATCACAAATGTTTATGCTCAATATGCATATTTTGTTAAGAAAACTGGCAACAAAAATATTTCATCAGAGGAGCAATTGTTATGATCATTTTTCGTTCCTTTGCGTACAGGCAAAATGGGGGTAGGGCAGCAGATTCAGCCACCGTGGCCCCTAAATGCATCAAAGCATCATAAAACCAGGTTGTGAGTAACTGTGGTACTCTATCCTAACCAATAAAACCTAAAAAAGACCTATCAGTTGTATGCAAAATTTCTGAGGGCATCAGAAACAAGGTACGTTTCCCAATTCGGCAATTTTAAATGGGAAAAAGCTATCGTTCACCCCGAAAATACCGTAAAGGATGCCGACTTTACTTATTTTCTTGCACTTTATGCTCACATTATTGAAACTTAATAGGTAAAGAGAGGTCAAAATAAAATGGAATAACGTAAGCAATTTTTTCTAATTGAAGTAATTTTGTGTATTTTTAAAACTTGGGGGTGGGGATACAAAATCAACCACTGTGGCACTCACAGTGATCACAGCATCACCTAGTCAAGTTTATAATAATTGTGACATCCTGTTTTAATGATGTAAACCTGAAAATGGACTGTCAGTGCTATAGAAAATGTCTGAAGGCATATGACACATTATTTTTGTCTTTTTTTTTGCGATTTCGTGGAAATGGTCGTTTACTGGGTGCAGAAATACCTTCACTGTGACCCAGAGATTCAATATTTTTTCATTCTGTTTTTTGCAGAGGATGCAGAAGGTGTGCCTTGACATAATATTGCCTGATTTGGGCTTCTGGAATGAATTGTGGTTTATTTAGAGGAAAATGTTTCTCAATCTCATTTTAGCACCTGCGAAGAGCGTGAATGGGCGTACCCTTGCGCCATCGGCTATATCTCTGGTGTGTTCCTAAGGATTTTCGGGGAACATGGCTTAAACATCTCAGGACATACTAAGGAACACTTTGAAACCCATCTTATTGAGTACTGGAGGGGGGGGGGGGGTTTGCACGGTAGACCTTCCTAGCTTATGGACTACAATGACTTACCACAAATACATTACGACAGTCAGCTAGGGGTGGGGTGTGTGGTGGCGTTAAAGTGCTAGAACTGCTGAAAGAGGTGAGTTTTGAGGGCGGACTGAAATGAGGAGGGAGAGGGTTTCTGACGGAGAGTGTTCGAGGAGCGGAGAGAGCGTGAAGGAGTGCAGGGGTGAAGTAAGTTGGAGAGATAGGCAGGAGCGTGGTTGTTGAAGGACTTGTAGCAGAGAGACAGAATCTTGTATTTAATGCGTTGGGAGATGGGAAGCCAGTGAAGGAGTTTGAGCAGGAGAGTAATGTGGTGATGTGTAAAAGTACCCCGGCCCCCTCCGTTCATGTTGCCATTTGGAGAATACAGTAAAACTTCGGGTATGACAAATCGCCGAGCGCAGCATTTCTTCTTTATGTTATAGCGGAACTTTGTTATAAGCGAAATGCTTTTCATGGAAAGCTGTGGGCGGGGATTTTGAGACAGTGCTGTCATATCTTATTTGTGTTATGTTTGAACTTTTATTAGACGAAGTCGACTGTGTTGTTTGGTTTGGCTCATAATTAGAGTCCACATTGTTTAGATATGTTTAGTGTTGTGATGCAAAGTACGAGGAATATAAAACAAATGATGAGTTATGCGTAATATGAATAATAAATCTATGGGAAAAGGAATTCCATCATTCAAAAAGAGGTAGACGTAAAGGCCTCACGAGGGTCCTAAACAACGTACCCATCCTACTTTAAGGCAATAGGAAAGACCAAACCTGACTAACAAGAATCAGATTAGGAGGCGAGAGATACCTGGTCCACCCCAACCCAGTCATATGTACATGCGGCCACACACTCACAACAGAACATGTACTCATAGACTGCCCACCTATAAACCACGCCAGAGCTAGACTACAAGACATATTAAATTCACCCCTTACACTGGAAGGCCTCATAAACCCCACCCCAGACACTTGGCACACCACCACAAACCACAAAATACAACTACTTAACAAACACCACCTGATCCAACACATCTAAACAAACGACCCGTCATGTCAAGAACGAAGGAGACCCAACTCCCCCCCCCCTCCCCCCCCCCCCACGACGCGACCCCCCCCCCCCCTAGGGCGCGGGCGGTCATGATGCATGATTGTCCCTTCAATAATAGTATCTAGCATCTAGCGTAATACGGATTTCCTTTTTGGTAAGAGAGAGAGAGAGAGAGAGAAAGAGAGAGAGAGAGAGAGAGAGAGAGAGAGAGAGAGAGAGAGAGAGAGAGAGAGAGAGAGATGAAATGAAATGAAATGAAATGAAATGAAACTTTATTTCTGAACGGAAGAAGCAGTTAGCACATGTGCCATTTTTCAAGCTTGCCGTTGCTAAACTACAAAGGTACAAATCTGCTAAAGGTACAAAGCTACTAAGATACAAAAGTACAAAGCTACTAACATGAAAGTGCACATAATATAACAAGTCGTTCAAAAAGAGATGGATAAGGCAAAATGGAGGGCACCAATTATGATTACTAACAATGTGAACGGGGGAAAAAAAAAGATAGTCTTTAAAATTCCTTCTTTCACTGAAATCAAACACGCGCGCACGCTCGCGCCACATGCTCACACACACAAACACACACACACACGCACGCACGCGCGCGCACACACCCATATACACGCACGTGCGCGTGGAGGTTAATATCAAGGCTTTAGGCGATGGAGATACCCGAACCAGACACAGAGAGAGAGAGAGAGAGAGAGAGAGAGAGAGAGAGAGAGAGAGAGAGAGAGAGAGAGAGAGAGAGACAGAGACAGAGAGAGACAGAGAGAGAGAGAGAGAGAGAGAGAGAGAGAGAGAGACAGACAGACAGACAGACAGACAGACAGACAGACAGAAATAATGATGATGAAACATTATTTATCAACGGTAAACAATTTACAAACGTACCGTTGCTACTCGCTACGAAAAATGAAAGTGAAACAAAGGAGAAAAAAAGCATGCAAATATGCAAGACATTACCACTACATTTTTTACATATATATGTCATGAAAAGTAACTAATGATAAGCATGAAAAAATAAAAAAATAGTATTATCGTTGTTATTATATCTAACACATCTATACATTATTTTTTTAAAAATTTGAAATAAAAATCAGTAGAAAGACGTAATAAAATATTGACATGCGACTACACCCAGCATTATTATGGCATACTTAGACGCATAACGATGATAAATAACGATGAACTAAACTAAACAAACGATATTCAAAATCAACGATCGTATGCGTGTATATGTGTTCCAGCTTCATGTTCATGTAGGTTCATGTAGTACTAACGTATCTCTATCTATCTCTATCTTGGCTTGGCTTCGCGAACGAAGATTTTATAGGAGTTGCCCACGACGTCTGCAGGCTTGTTCATGGCTGCGGAGGCCAATCCGAGACAGGCAGGTTCGACCGCAGTGGCTGCAGGGGAAGGTATGGCCGGGGTTCTGAGCTGCGGCATCTCTGTTTTTTCTCCTGAGCCGCTTGTCCTTAAGGCTAGCTCTGTGAGAGTCCTCAAAGGAGACAGCTGCCTTGTAAATGGTGGAGCGCCAGGTGTCACGGTCCGCAGCAAGCGAAGACCACTGGTGGTGGTCGATTTGGCAGGCACTAAGTGACTTCTTGAGACAGTCTTTGTATCTCTTCTTTGGTGCCCCTCTGTCACGGTGTCCAGTAGCAAGCTCGCCGAACAGGGTGATCTTTGGTAGGCGATGATCCTCCATCCTGGAGACATGCCCCGCCCAGCGGAGCTGTGTCCGCAGCAGCAAAGCCTCGATGCTCACAGTTTCAGCCTGTTCAAGGACCTCGACGTTGGTGACATAGTCACTCCAGTGAATGCCCAGGATGGTACGCAGGCAGCGCTGGTGGAAGCGTTCGAGGAGTCGTAGTTGGCTGCGGTAGAGGGCCCAGGACTCGGAACCATACAGCAGGGTGGGGAGGACCACAGCTCTGTACACGCTGATCTTGGTGCCTGTTTTCAGCTGTTGATTGTGCCACACCCGCTTGAAAAGTCGCCCGAAAGCGCTGTTCGCTTTTGCCAGCCTGCTGTCAAGCTCCTTGTCCAGCTTGGCGTCCGACGTGATAATGCAGCCAAGGTAAGTAAACTGGTGCACTGACTTTAGTTCAGACTCGCCAATGGTGATGTGAGGAGGGCGATACACTGTCTTGGGTGCCGGCTGATGGAGGACCTCTGTCTTTTTCAGACTGACCTCGAGTCCAAAGAGCTGGGCAGCATCTGCGAAGCAAGACGTGATGCGCTGCAGGGCTCTCTCTGTGTGTGCAACGAGGGCAGCATCATCAGCAAAAAGCAGCTCACGAATCAGTTGGTCTAGGGTTTTCGTGTGGGCCTGCAGTCGTCTGAGGTTGAACAGGCTGCCATCGAGACGATACCTGATGTACACTGCATCGTCATCATCAAGGTCCACTGTGGCCTGCTTCAACATCATGCTAAAAAAGATGGTGAAGAGGGTCGGTGCCAGCACGCAGCCGGCGTGCTGCGTGCTAGTACTAACGTAGCTTATCTTTAAATGATTGTAGAGATGGCATAGTTTTAAGATCTGAAGGAAGGGTATTCCATAATGAAGGTCCTGCAAAAGGAAAGACGTGTTTTAAACAGATGAATGCGGGGTAGAGGCAGAGGCAGAACACTGTTTCTCGAAGTCCCTGCACGTTTGTGTTGCGATGCGAATTTCGAAGATGAGTACCGAGGCGCGTTTTCGCGTAGGATTTTTAAAATAATAAAAATAGAAAACAGACGTTTTGAAATTTAATTGTTGGCGTAAGCCAAGGATGTTTAATTATTTTTTATTTTGTCTAATGTTGGAATTGGTCCTTGTTCAATCATTTTTAAAGCCCTCTTGTGCAGAGTTTAGTCTAATCTTGTGCACGTCGCTACATCCATCTCAAGCTGTCGAGATGTTGTCTAAATGTGATTTAATGTGTGCCTGAAAAATAAAAGCTTGCGACTATGTGTGTCTGTCACGTGTCTAAGTCGTGAAAGTAAGAACATGTTCTTAGAAACAGTTTTACATATCATATTAGTGTGAGAGTCCCAGCAAAGTTGTTGGTCTAAACATACTCTTAAATATTTACGCACAGTAACTTGTTCGACTTGTTCATTTGCCAAATGGAGTTGTACGGATGGAGGCCGACGCTGATGCTTTTGTCTTGTAGTGGCTAGCATACTTTTGGTTTTTGCTGGATGTAGGACCATATGATTATTCTACACTTTCGGAGACTACGTTTAAACTTTCTTGATGACAGCGGCTTATTTTTGGATGTTTCTTTGTGTTACGATTATGGTTGTGTTGTTTTGTGAGAGCGTGCGTGCATAGATCGTAGGTAACGATCTGACGTTTTATTTGAGCTATCACGATGCCTAATCACATACCTTTTCAGTGAGTTTCACTTTCGTTTACAAATAGTGTAGTCTTGAGTATCTGTTGCCGCGCGGAGTTGAGTCAGGAAAGATCTAGATGATACTTCAATATTCTTTTGTTTCCGCGCGGGTGTGTTAGCGGTTAGTATCCGTGCACTTATAGCTTGTTTACCAGACTGTACGGTCAAAGTCGCGACCTGTTTCGTGTACGCATGCGTGAAGTTAGGATGAGTGGGGATTCACCTATTTTTTTTAGCTAGTAAATAATAGCCAGACTTTTACAGAATATTCCAGTCTGAATGTACCTTTGAGTTTTACTTGCGTGTTTTGTTCTGATTGGTTGAGTTATACGATTTTGCTCGATTGTGCTAGAAAACATACCACTATAAAAGAGTCGTGCTAGAAAGCACCTGTGTGGCCAAAGCATCAAATTCCTAGGAGTAACATTCATAAAAAAAAACAACAATTGGACACCGTATGGCCAAAGCATCAAATTCCTAGGAGTAACATTCACAAAAAACAACAATTGGACACCGTATATTGAACAAATATGCCAGTCTGCCAGGAAAGGAATAAACCTAATGCGCAAGGTCAGCGGAGCAGACTGGGGCACTGACCCCAAATCACTCCTAAACCTATATCACGCCTTCGTAATGTCCAGACTACTCTACGCAGCCCCACTACTTACCAACCTAAACAAAAGTCAAACCAAAAAGCTGATGTCAGTACAAGCGGACGCCTTGAAAGTGGCCCTGGGGGTCCCCAGACACACCCCAAACCTGCTTGTAATGGCAGAGAGTGGGCAAAAACCCATAACGCTCATAATAAAGGAAAGAGCGGCTAACCTATATTATAAAACAGTATGCATGCCAGAAGACCATCCGGCCAAATTCACTCTCACCACAGACCACAAAACCAGAGGCAAACGCAACCAAACACCACAAATAAAAACCGTAGTCCAGGAAATCGAAGCCTCTATAAACCTAAAACTACCAAGCAGAACACCGATCATACAAATAAAGGCGCCACCATGGAGACTCCCACAAATAGAAGTAGATCTGGACCTAACTAAGTATCAGAAAACAGTAGACGGGCCCAAAATGAAAATGGAGTTTGACATTAAAAAAACCACTACATACAAAAACTACGCACTCATCTATACAGACGGGTCCCATGACCCAACCACCCACGCAACCGGACTAGGTATCCACATCCCCAACAAATCGGACCGGGCCATAAAGCTACCAGATCACTCAGCGGTCTTCACAGCTGAACTCACGGCCATCCTAGGAGCTTATAAGGCAATAAAGAGTGACCTACAGAAAAACAAACACATACTCATAGTGACGGACTCGCTGTCAGCAATCCAAGCGATCCAAAACCTAGACTCATTCAGAGAAGACCTAACATACCTGATTAGAGTACAAGCAGCAGAACTCGCAGATCACGGTAAAACGATCAAAATCATGTGGGTCCCCTCCCACGTGGGGATCCCAGGCAATGAAAGTGCAGACAGAGTAGCGAAGAAAGGCCTCGATCAAGAATCGACCTTCTTCAACCTACCACTGTCAGCTAACGAGAGGTCCAATGCACTCAGACCCGCCTTTCAAAAACTATGGGTAAAAGAATTCCACCAGACCAAAAGAGGGAGACGGAAAAATCTCACAAGGGTACTTAACAACATACCCACCCTTCTTCAAGGCAAGAGGAAAGACCAATCACGGCTAACAAGAGTCCGATTGGGGGGCGAAAGATACCTAGTCCACCCGAACCAAATAGTATGCACATGCGGCCACATACTCACTACGGAGCACGTACTATTAGACTGCCAAAATATAGAAGAAACCAGAGCCACAATAGCAGAAAGACTGAACACGCCCCTCACGTTAGAAGGCCTCATAAACCCTGACCCTACAACATGGTCCACCACCACCAAACTCACAATACACCTGCTCAACGAGCACCCCCTAGTTAAGTACATATAAACAAACAAGGAAGGAGAGAGAAGGCAAACAACACCACCGACCCAGCGAGACCGGCACCCACTGGAGCACGGGCTCTCCCCAACGACCCAACCGCCCAAGGCGCGGACAGGCATGATGAAGGATAGAATAAAGCGATGCGCGTACATCAGCAACAGTCAAAATAACCCCCCCCCCCATCCCCCGCCCCACCCCCCCCCCCCTGGACGAAATCAGCGAAAGCTGGAAGTCCCGATCCCTTTCTAAAATAGCATAGCAGCACCTGTGTACATTGTCCAGTCGTAGGATTGCGATGTAACAGAGTCTGTACATTGTTCAGTTGTAGAATTGCGATGTAACAGCGTCGGTACAGTGTTCAGTTGTAGAATTGCATTGTATCGTAAAACGCTTTGATATTGAGAGAGCGTTATGCAAGATATCGTGCTTCATTGTCAGTAACGGAGATCTGCAGTGAATGCTGATGTACATTGTATGAGAGACGCTTTGTGTCAAAGCTGAGAAGACTTTGTACTATTGTTGGTGAAATTGTGAATGCATTTCATGGAGATCGCATCGCTGTAATAAAATATTGTTGGAACTGTTACTCCAGTATTGTCTACATCCTTAAGCCACGTGTGACGGATTGCAGCTGAACGGAGGTTTATTTAAAAGAACTCTACGTGCGTGCCGTCTGGTGTGATATCATACTACGACCACGAATTCACCATGTAACACTTTGCCAGAGGCATCAATGCTTGTGTCATCGGCAAGAAGGTCGCACACAACAACGTCGTTATTAACATATAAGGGGAGATCATTTATAAACAATAAAGGTCCCAAGATAGATCCTTGAGGTACCCCATATCCGACGTTACTTTCATGAGACAATTGACCATGAATATACACCTGCTGTTTTCTGTTTAGCAGGTATGAGCTGATAAGTCGTACAACGTTTTCTTCCAGATGATACGCTGATAATTGTGTTATAAGAATATCATGGTCTACAAGATCAAAGGCCTTTTTCATATCTAGGAAGTGTGTTCCATACATCATACTGTTGTTGATGCATGACAGTCAGTTGTCAACTATGCGCTTAAGAACTGTTCGGCATGAACGGTTCTTTCGGAAGACAGACTGACGGATATTTAGTAAGTTACTTTTTTCAAGAAACTCCATGAGATGTTTTTGAATATGCTTCTCTAAGGATTTTGCCAGAGCAGAAAGTAAAAAAATGGCCCATAATTGTTTATGTCATTTTGCTCTTTGGTTTGGTTGGTTGGTTGTACATTGCTTAACGTCCCGACAGCAACAAGACTTTCTCAGGACTTGTCTTTGGTTTGGGGTATGGGTATTACTTTACCTCTTTCAAAGCATCAGGAAATAAATTTTGCTTGATTGTTAGATTGTAAATATGCACTGATGATTCACTTGTAGTATGAGGCAGTTACATTCTAAGTGAGTAAGTATCAATCCCATCAATACCAGTAGACTTCTTTTTCTTTTATTTTTATTTTTTTATTTATTTATTTATTTATTTTTTTTGGGGGGGGGGTGGAGAGGGGTAGGGGGTGGAGGGGGGGGGGATATCAAAAATATATTTGCTTATGTCCGGTACGCTGATAGAAGGGACAGTAAATTTAATGGTTACATTTTTTTTTTTGCAGTGGGCGTCAAAAAATTCGGAAGGGTTATTCACATTTGTGCATGAGGTCTGGGATAGAGTCGCAGCTGCTGTCAGAAAGCAGTCTTGAATTTACCTGCTTAAGGTGTCCATTTCTCAAGTCAGAAGTATCTTTCGAGTTTATTGTTTTCACTGTCAGATATATTAATAAAGGTCTAATAAAAAAAATACAACAACAACAAAGTAGTAACCCATTCAGCCATGACGCACTACAGCAGGAGGGGTCGACCATGATAATTCAAAGGCAGTGCCAAGTTACAGTCGCCAAGCTAATCTGGCAATGGCCTTGAATTATCATGAACGACCCATCTCCTGCAACTTGTGCATAGTCATTAGATGACGCCTCCAAAATTTTGGAAATACGGCCGTCGGGCTCAAAGGTAGTCAAGCGGTCAAATACACAGAGTAAAAATCGAAACAGGTAAGCATCGACTCCGTGAGTTCGCGTGGCTAACACGTTTAATCAATGACAGATCAGTCAGTAGGATAAAAATAGCTATCAAAAAGTGTCAAACTGTTCTCGCACGCTTCTGTTGCACTAGAAAAAAGCAAAATAGCTTAGTTCAGTACGACCGCTTTTGCGAGAGTTCACAAAATACACAGTATATAGCTATAATGAAGCAATAACAGAATTAAAAAAAATATAAGTAACTAAGATGTGACACGAAATATACTAAATATATATGCGGAATAGAATATTCACGAAGGGGAAAATACCCTATTAATTACTAATGTCACCTTAAAGGCAATAATCCAATAATGATAAGAACACTGGGAACAAAAAATACAACCTGAATATTGGGAAACTATCGCATGTAAGGCTCAGGGCGGTCAAAAACTGTGAACGTGTGATCTACTGTCCAGCACGTGGCGAAAATCGTCCGAGCAGCGAACACAAGGCTGCATAATACTTGTCACTAATAAGATCCCCCCCCCCCCATCCCCCCAGGGGGCTGGAGGCGAAGAGAGACGAGTAAAGAAAGAGGGTGGCGGGTAGGGGTAGACAGGCCGCCCATCAGCCGTGTAGACAAGGGTCCTGTCGCGTGCGGTCGGGCGTGACCAAGGAAGGGGCGTTGTGACGTCTGTTTCATGGGTAACCACGCTGTTGGCCGCGTATCCGGAAGCGGCACGTTTCGAAAGAGTAAAGCCCACACCGTCCACGTGGCTATTATCCTGCTTGGTGGCTGCGTTCACACAGAATCGCGGCCTCAACTTGGACGTCTTGACTGATGGCGGCGATTGCCTTGAGGAAGGCCACACGGGGGTAGCTTTGAAGACCAGTACTGCCAGCACACCCTGGTGGTGATCCCTGTCGGCGATGTTTCTGTTCTTCGAGAGTGAAAATGCCTGAGTTGTGGCCAGAGTATGCTCTCTTGATATTAACAGCGAGACCACTCGTGCCCCGCTTGTTAGGATGGATGGCATCTCTGTACCACCCCTTTTTCAAACTGTCAGTGGTGCAGAATGAGCTGTGTCAGCCTGTCCCACACCGGGTGATTGGGCGCCGCGTCTCTGTGCACGTGAAACACGTTCCCGTCAGGCACCACGCGCAACAGACGCTGCAGTGACACACGGGCCGGATCAGGGTGGTGGGGCCCCGGGGCCAGTAGCTGGACTGGCTGCTCCAGGAAGACGACGAGGACGCGGTCCGGCATGGTGTCGGTGATGCTACATTCCGCATGGATCACCAGCACTCCGGCCCAGCGGTCCTGTAGAAAGTTCTTCGTCACCATCAGTAGGATCTGAAAGGTTATTTCAAACCTTGAGCGGTGATGATTTACGAGACACGACGCGCTTTTGACACACGAGTGCGGGCTCTGAGGCTCGGTAGCGCCTCGGAGCCCGAACTTGTGTGTCAAATGCACGTCGTGGCTCGTAAATCACCACCCATGGTTTTACGTAAATATCCCACTGTCGTATGATCCCTGTTTTAATCTTGCTGGTTTGACTATTGGATTGTTTCTATCGCGACAACAAAAGTGTTTTGTTTTCTTCGGGTTTTCTCATAATTACCCCGTATCAGCAGGTCATAAGAGTTGATTAAAACTAGCCGATATTGGGTCAATCGACATTAAGTGATATTTTGTCTTAAAGTAGTCTAAAGAAGTGTTTTTATATTGGGTATATTTGTAGAAGAAGAAAAAAATGTGCGCGTTCCGATGTCAAACGGCCTGTACACACGCTGTATCGCGTTAGCTTGAATCTTCGCTTTTTATAGCCTCATAACTAGTTTTTTTTTTGTTTGTTTTTTTTTTATTTTTTTTTTTTTTTTATTTTTTTTTTTTACCACAAATAGTTTCGAGCAATTGTCGGAACCATAAAGATACTTGTTAACATGAATGATGAACGAAGCAACAGTATTGCTGCGGAATGTGCCTTCGAAGCAGTCAGAGGTTGTCATCTTCTCACACGAAATAAGACTCTCTTTTTTAAATCTTAATCATCCACATTTCGTTCCTCAAGTTCTTCCCAGTAAGCAAAGGTCATTCAGTCCATGACGCCCGAAGTGGGCCCGCGCATGGCTGTGCGCCGGCCTACTGCGGCCGTTGTTGGACCAAAGACGTGTTGCTACTGGGGTTGTCCGTGCTTGGCAACGTTTCCGATCTTCGGCACACTTTTTCGGATTAGGAAAATGAAAGCAGATCTTCTTCTAATCGCGCTTGCCTTGTAAAAACAGTCAAAGAGTTTGTATTGCACCGTCAGGGTTGCATGACGTCACTACCTGCTGGAAGTTCGTCTGGTAAGGATGTTGCCCTCCAGTCAGCAGAAACATCGGTGAAACAAACTCCATTTCCTTGTTACCAAGAAGGTTCAGATGTGAAAAAATGGCAAAGCCACAGTTTTGAACAAGTGCATGTATTGAAGGCTGCTACATCTATTTGTCTTCAGATTTTCCTTTTTAACCCATTTAGCCCCGCGAACCTGCAGCAGGAAATGGACTTATCATGATAATTCAAGGTTAGTGCCACATGAGCTTGGTGCCTTCAGGCGCCACGCTCAACAGGCACTACCCTTGAATTAATATGACCAATATATCTCCTGCAAATGGTAAGTAGTCGTTAGACAACGCCTCCAGAAGTTTGGTAATGCCGGCCGTAGGATTAAAAGGGTTACCACAGAAAAAAAGATGAAAATTCGCTGCCCACCTTCCAGCTGTCGTCCAGTAGTTGTAGCGAGGTCTCCGCCCACAGGTCCCCCGGCAGAATCTCTTCATAAGGCAGCAGCACTCGCACGCCCTGTCTCTCCCGCAAAATGTCCCTGACCTTCACCGGTAGTTCAAGGTCACGGTCAGCGTGAGCCAGCATGATGTCCTTGCGGAACGTCAGACGTCGGGGCAGCGGTAGGTGACGTAAGACTCGCCAGGCGTAGCGCACGTACGTCCAGTTGCGGGAGATGACGAAGGTGAGAACCAGACCCAGCAGCTGGACAGGAAAAGGATAAAAATAAAGTCATTACTGTCACTAAGAAGGTCGAAAGTAATTGAGATCACGTAATGACGCCGTAATATGAAATGAAATGGACAAAATGATACAAGGTATAAATAATAGTACGGGGGGGGGGGGGGGGGGGGGGGGGGGGGGGGGTAATGACGTAATTGGTACGGGAAAAAAAACCAAGTGAGGGAAATAACTGGGTCGTGATAGACCAAAGATCATACATCTAGATGCCCAAATGCCTCTCACCACCTCACACAACACCCCCCCCCCCCCCCCCCCCCCCCCCGCCTCCCCCCCCCCCAATAAAAAAATCTCCCAAAAAACCCAAACAACAAGAAGCAGTCAATAACAACAACAACAACAAACCGGGCTTTTAGACCACTGTTTTCGTCGCACCACGTGTAATTTTAACCTACTTCCCATTTCCGGACAATTTCTGTAAAAAATAAAGTTGTTTGAACTTGACAGTGTGTTGTGCTACACGTTACATATTACGTGAGCTAGAAAAGCCCACGTGTAGCGGTCCTAACCCTGTGACTGTCGTTAGCGCTCTTGGTCGCGCTGATTTCTTTAGGAATCACCGCGACCTAAAGCGCTGCCGACGACAAAAGGGTTAACACACATTCACCCAGATGCTCGTCCACGTGCAGTAGAAGCCCGTTCAGCCTGACCTTCACCCCATGAATACTCCAGTGAATCGCGAATAAACTACCGTCATGCATTACTCTGCAGTAGTCTGCCAGGTAGATTAAAATGATACTGTCTATTTCTGGGAAAAGTTAGTGCACCATTGTGTCTACACGAGGTAACGTTGATTCACAATATCTAATCCACCTGGATTTGCTTGGTGATCCTAGCAATTTAAAATGTTGTTAAAATTGTTTACTGTCACCAAGCAGTTGTGACATTAGTGCTTATTAACAAACTGGACGTAATAAGTTTTGAGTCTGAGTACAACAAGTAATACTCACTAAGCTTTCAAAACTAAAGCATCGGGGTGTAGGACATAATACACACAGGGTTTCTAGAAAGTGTGTATGTCTACACTGCATAAAGGTTTATCGTGTGAAAAAAAAAATTATAAGCCAACGATTCCAGGTGACATGTTAGAGTTGTGTGTGATGGAGAAAAAACGGTACATTTATGAATATTGTTTTAGCGTTTTTTCGAAATCGTATTTTTTTTTTTTTTGGGGGGGGGGGGCGGGGGCGGGGGGGGGGGGGGGGGGAGGGGGGAATCAAAACCAGAAATAGTGTCCAGGATTGCGTAGACAACAACAGCAATGACAAGATTGAAGACCATATGGAAGGACAGAAACATCACACTCTGCTCCAAGATCAGACTGATGCGCGCCTTAGTCATCTCAGTGTTTTTGTATGCCTGCGAGTCACGGACCCTCACAGCAGACCTTGAATGGAGAATACAAACCACTGAAATGAGATGTTTTCGAAGGCTGCTTGGCATTTCATACAGAGATCACATCACGAACGAGGAAGTGGGAAGCAGAATCAGGCAAGCCATCGGGCCCTATGAAGACCTATTCGCCATTATGAAAAAACGCAAACTGAAGTGGTATGGGGATGTCACGCGTTCAGCAGGGCTTGCCAAAACAATCCTGCAAGGCACTGTGCAAGGAGGACGAAGGAGAGGAAGACAGAGGAAAAGACGGGAGGACAATATCTTAAAGTGGACAGGACTGAAGCTGGGCGATACACTAAGAATTGCAGAGAACAGAGAGGAATGCAGGGAGCTGGTCACCAAGTCATCAGTGGTGCCCCAACGGTCGGCAAGACTACGGGATATAGATAGATAGATAGATAGATAGATAGATAGATAGATAGATAGATAGATAGATAGATAGATAGATAGATAGATAGATAGATAGATAGATAGATAGATAGATAGATAGATAGATAGATAGATAGATAGATAGATAGATAGATAGATAGATAGATAGATAGATAGATAGATAGATAGATAGATAGATAGATAGATAGATAGATAGATAGATAGATAGATAGATAGATAGATAGATAGATAGATAGATAGATAGATAGATAGATAGATAGATAGATAGATAGATAGATAGATAGATAGATAGATAGATAGATAGATAGATAGATAGATAGATAGATAGATAGATAGATAGATAGATAGATAGATAGATAGATAGATAGATAGATAGATAGATAGATAGATAGATAGATAGATAGATAGATAGATAGATAGATAGATAGATAGATAGATAGATAGATAGATAGATAGATAGATAGATAGATAGATAGATAGATAGATAGATAGATAGATAGATAGATAGATAGATAGATAGATAGATAGATAGATAGATAGATAGATAGATAGATAGATAGATAGATAGATAGATAGATAGATAGATAGATAGATAGATAGATAGATAGATAGATAGATAGATAGATAGATAGATAGATAGAATGGGGGGGGGGGGGGTACATTCTGAGGAAATAAATATCTGAAAATGTACTTGTCAGATGATAGTGAAATTTTACACGCAGGTTCACAAATGTTTTGTTTTTTTAATGAAATGTCAGTGCCGATTGTTTAATTTCAGCTTAGTTTGGGAGCTATGAATAGCTTCCCTTGCCTAATATACTCCCAAAAATTACCAAAACCAATGCACTGAAGATGTTCATAAGTGCCTCAGCAGAACAGTAGGACCACAGTTAGAAGGAAGTGACCACCGCCCTGTCCTCCACTCCCTAAAAGGAAGAACAGCAGCTAGCTTGCCACACCGGCCAAGATGGAACTAACGAAAGGCAGACTGGCGCTTGTTAAGTATCCGAACAAATGAGCTAATGCAAGACCTCGCTGTGTCTGGAAGGAACATCAACAATGTGGTCAGAGATTTTAAAAACATTATCAGTAAGGCAGCCAAGGAAACCATAGCTCGAGGTACTGGACAGCAGATCTTCAGAAAGTACGTGACAACCTCACTAGGGCCAGAGAAGACGCTGAAACCAAGCCCAGCCAAGAAAACAACATCAAACTACAACACAGTAAGGCCCAGTATCTGAAGATGAAGTTGGAGTGCACAATAAGAAGTTGGAGAGAGAAGACTGCAAGACTCAACATGGAGAGGGACACCACCAAGTTGTAGAGAGTGACCAAGGCGTTGAACGATGATGGCGCCAGAGAACAGAAGATCACTCTGGAAGAAGAAGGGAAAGCACCGACTGGCAGGAAAGCTGTGAACATATTTGCACAGATCTATGCGAAAGAAAGTAACATCACTGTCCCACGAATGCTTGAGAAAGGAATCAGACAGGAAGAAAGAGAGAGAACAAGAGACGCAAACATCCAGGATGCAATGGAGAATGACATCACCCTTCCAGAACTGAAGATGGCCATCAAACAGCTGAAGAAAAAATCTCCAGGTCCAGACATTTAATAGAAGATGCCTTTCAAAATCAGAAGTGACATTAGCTGCCTTCATTAACCTACAGAAGGCGTTTTACAAGGTGTGGAAGGATGGTCTCCTTGTGAAACTCCTTCCTAGTGGCATTCAAGGGAACATGTACCGTTGGACCAAGTCATACCTGCACAATCGCAGAGCCCGTGTGACAGTGGATGGGTACTGTGGCCAAAACGTGCTGCTGCGTCAGGGACGGCCACATGGGTGAGTCCTGTCACCGACCCTGGTCATACTCTTCTTCAACGACCTTGTGCCAGAGCTACCAAAAGAAGTCCACGCAGTACTGTACGCAGATGACCTGGTACTCTGGTGCACAGAGCAGTATGCCCCAACCGCTACATACAGGCTGACAGACTGGACCAACAACTGGCGAATGACCATCAACACAGAAAAATCATCAGCCCCACTCTTCCTTCTCTCCAACAAAGCAAAGACTGGCAAACTAACACTGGGCAACGCCCCGCAGCGGTATGAAGACCAACAGACATACCTGGGAGTGACCCTTGACAAGAGGCTGACGTGGGAGCCAAACATCTGGAACGCAGAAGCAAAAACTAGAAAAAGCTGAACATCATGAAGAAGCTGGCTGGAACACAATGTGGAACCAATGAAAAGATCCTCAAAAATATATATCAAGGCACAGCGAGACAACACCTTGAGTACGGATCCAGTGCATGGATGACGGCAGCCCAGTCACATCAGCAGACCATCGACAGATTTCAGAACCAGGCACTGCGTATCATCACCGGCGCAATAAGATCCACACCAACTGAAAAGATAGAAGAGACAACAGGCATCCCACCCCTACGCATGAGAAGAGATTGCAAAGCCTTGATGCAGTCCACAAAGGTCAAGTCTTCCAAAGCCCACACTATGAACGCCAGGATAAAACAACCAACCTCAGGGAGACTGAAAAGATCAAGCTCTGTGAAGAAAACGAGAGCTCGGCAGAGAAAACACCAGGCAAAGCTCCCTGCGCATATAGAGGCTTTGAATCCTGCTAGCAACCTTCCAACCTTTGCAAGTAAGCAAGAAAACATCACCATCTCATCCACGGTACTCTACATTACTACCAAAGATGAGCACTGCACTGTGAGCAGAAATGCCTTGACACTGACCAAGCCCGAAGAAAAGTATCCACATGAAGCATGGATACGGGCATACACCGATGGATCAGCCACAGACGCAGTTCAGAATGGAGGGACTGGGGTGTACATTCGGTACCCAAACGGAAAATGGCAGCCAGAGGCAGTACCAACAGGCTGTTACTGCACAAATTACAGATGTAGACGCTCGTCTAACCTGCGTATTTCTCTATGGGCTGACGATTGGGTGCCTGATAGGCGGGGGCAGGGGATCTAACTGTTTGTCTGTCCAGCGCTGAGTAATTCCCCTTGGTATGTGTACAATTCTGACCAGCGCTAGCCTCACCTATCTGGTTTGTGAATACAAATTATAGAGCTGAGGTGGAAGCCCTGGTCCGCGCTGCAAACACCCTTAGTAGTACTGCAGACCCTGATGCCCAGATTGTCTTCCTGCCTGGTGCCATATCTGTCCTTGAGGCAGTAAACAGCAAGCAAACTGCCACGTCTACAAGAGGCACTGCAAAACATCAAGTGCACCAGACTGGTGCTGCAGTGGATCCCTTCACACTGTGGCATCTACGGCAATGAAGAAGCTGACGGAATGGCAAAAGTGGGTGCAGGAGAAGAACAAGATGAAAATGGAGTCAGCTGCACAAAAATGAAGACCATCATCAAGTCTGCGTACAGACCACCACAACGGCCCGAAGACAGTTACCATCAGCTGTCCAAACAAGAGCAAGTGACCATCTTCCGTCTGAAGACCGGGCACAACCGTCTCAATTTCCACCTGCACAGACGCTTCCACCTCGTGCCATCTCCTTTGTTCCCTTGTAGAGAAGCTGAGCAGACCATAGAGCACATCATCCAGGACTGTGGGAACCACCAGCTGCTGAGGGAGGAGATATGGCCGAAGCCAGCCACTCTACAAGAGAAACTGTACGGGCCTGTGGAGGCACTACAGAAGACCACAGATTTCATTTTGAGAGCCAAACTCCAAGTGTGACGGCGTTCGAGAAGAAGAAGGAAATACATATCTGAAAATGTACATGTCAGATGATAATGAAATTTTACACGTAGGTTCACAAATAAGTGTATTATAGAATGTCAGTGCTGATTATTTAATGTCAGCATAGTTTGGGAGCTATGAATAGCTTCCCTTGTCTAACATACTCTAAAAAATGACCGAAACCAGTAACATTCATATAAAAATAAAAATCTGCACATCCATGTAAGATATTGAAATTCGCTACTGACATTCCATAATAATGATATCAGTTGATATTTTGATCAAATTTGGCTTTTCAGAAGCATCAACGGTAGTCAAACTTTGTTTCATTAGCAAACAGATGTAATGGCCACTTAGTGTTCGTTGCCATGGCAACGGTGAGCATAACTCACTAAATGAGCTTGTCGGAGCCTTCAGGAAATACACATACTGATTCTAATGATATACAATAAAACATATGTCCATCAACCCAAAAATTGCGCTGAATGTGTCCTAGCTGGCCATAATTGTAATGACAATGTGCTGCTCACAAAACTTGGCTGTTGCATTTTTTTTTACGCATATTGTGGGTGTTAAGCCCGTCCAAGTATGCCGTGTCTCAGGTTTGTCCCGGTTTTTAACTGATTCAGTCCCAACCCTCCACAGCAAGACATCGATTGACCTTGATAGTTCAAGGGCGGTGCCAGAATAGCTTGGCGCCCATAGGCGCCAAGCTATTCTGGCGCCACCCTTGAACTATCATGGTCGATCTGTCTCCTGAATTGTAATGCAGTACTCAGAGGACAACTCCAAAATGTGGGTATTGTGTACCCGCGACACAGTTTGTTTTAGTTGAAATACGTGTAATATTGAACTGCTTCTGACTCAGTACAGTGTCCATCAAGCAGAGTTGTTTGAACTTGACAGTGCGCAGTGACACACATTACATGTTACGCGAGCAATGCGAGTCCATATGTGTAGGTCTTATATTAACCCTATGGGCTGTCGGCAGCACATATTTGTCGAGGTGATTCGTACAGGAATCATCTCCCCCAAAAATGCGCCGAAGACGGCCAAACACACATTCACTCAGCTTCCCACCCACCTGCAGTAAAAGCCCGACCAAGGCGGCCCAGAAGGCCGTCTGTCCCACACAGCTCCGCCAGTGTTCCTCCCACTCCGCCATCACCGCTCCTGTACTCGAAAACCTCCCGTCCTGCAGGTGAAACAATACATTGTTAACTCATTGGAGACGTGCCGCCTCCGGATACGCGGCATAAGCCGGTTGTACACATGGAGCAGGCATAAGCCGCGTTTCCGGAGTCGGCAATTCTCCAATGAGTTGACGACTTGCATCTGAAACCATATATGTTAACAATGTTGGTCACTGTCAATAGTTAACACAGTGTGGCCGAAGGTTCCAACAGGAATCAAGTCAGCGACAGTAGGTTGTGGCCCTTGACAGTGAGGACATTCACGCAGTAATAACGGGGTCTGTTTCGCTGGATCGCCCCGATCACTGCAGCACGGGTCATCGTAGCACTCGTACTGCTATTGCCAGTTCAGCCCCTCAGACCGTGGATGTCAATGAAGCAACTCCCAATTTAAGAGCCCCTGCGGCCGCTGACAATATATCAGGACGAGCAAAAGAAATGCCACATTTTTAAGAGTCATCGGAAACACTGTAGTGTGTGATGTAGAGGACACTTTAATGTTTCCGATGATTAAAAAAATGTCGCATTTCTCCTGCTCGTCAGTATACGCCACTAGCTGATGGAATTGGCTGATTGAATTTACTGACTGTTTGAATTCGGTGCACTGTTTGACCTACTTCTGATTTAGGGCATACTATCTATTCTCACGCCACCTACAAGAGTCTTCACAAAACTGCTGTTCAGGAGTCATCTAATTATTCTGACACCACACTTGAACTATCATTGTCGGGCAATATCTTGTAGTGTGTGAGGCGGTTAACTCATTCCTGACGTGCTGCATTCGGATACGCGGCATACGCTGAATGTGTTAACACGACGAGCGGCTAAAGTTGTCTATGGAATAGTTAAGCTGCAGTACCTGCAGCAAGCACGGGTAGTCGCGCCCGTTGTCGTCGTAGTCGTCGTCGTAGCCCGTGATATGAATGCTGCCGTCTAGACGCACGCCTGTCCTACTCAACCAGCGCACAAAGTCCAGCCCGGCGCACGTGCAGCTCAGCGGGTTTTTACTTAAGCGCACGTGCACGGTGTGATTCTGGGCCAAGGTGTCCAGCATCCAGCGCTCGTGCGGCAGCAGTGTGGTCAGCATGTTGTTAGACAGGTCCAGTAGAGAGAGGTCTGTCTGGCGGTCCAGATCTACAGGTATAGACTGCAATAAAACACGTGATAAAAGTATGTTGTTAAGGCCCCGCTATACATGTCCGGTTTTGAGGCCAATTCCCGATCAGTTTCGAATCGGTAGGTGATCGGGCCGGACTAAAAAAAACGTGTGCACTGCCACACATTTCCCGACTTGTTTAGCCGACCGGTTTGAATCGAAGATCAAAGTCGAATTTGTTCTGCAAAATGGCTGCTAGTTTTGACAGTGATGATGATGTGCTTGCATTGTCAGCAGTTTTGCATCATATTCGGGAAGAGGCGTGCGAAACATCAGCAACGGCGGTGGCCGGTAGGCGTGTTCCGCCATTTGCAAACTACGACAGGCTTTGCGAGACGCGCTCTGATTGGTTGAAGCTTACAACCGGGGCCGATTCGGACCGGAAAAATAGAGCAGGTTCTAGACACCCGATTCCCAGCCCGATTGGGACCGTATCGGATAATTGACGTCATCCGATCGCAATCGGATCGGAATCGGCTTCAAAATCGGGGCACAACCGGCTCGTGTGGCGGGGCCTTTAGAGAGAAGTCTCTCCGCTGGTCAAGGTCTCCAGGTACACGTATAGACTGAAGCAAGTCACATACACAGTGTTGGAATAGAGTATAGGCTAGACAGCATGTCGTTTGCCAGGTCAGAATGAGGTAATAGGTCAATCTGCAGTCCCAGTTCTGTATGAAGTGACTATAATTAACCCCTTCACTGCAAAAAGGTGAACGTGATCCAAATGTAAGATACATACATCTTTTTGAGTTACACCTCGGGGCATATCAGGGAGTTTATTTCAAAGAAGACGGTAGATGACTACCCAGTCTGAGGATACAATGAGGGATCGCACAGAAAGAGGGATTGCTTTCCATGAACCCCATTGACTGAAGGGACACATGAAACTCTATAGCTGGCTGAGCAACTGGGTTCACTGGACTTTTCCCACAGCCGTGGTTTACCTGCAGTCATCGGCGTTTTGCCACATGGCCTCAGTCTGCGGATGCAATAAGGATTGTATCGCACTGCTTTACATGCGGCCCTGTGAGTGCAAGGCACATGACACCCTGTGTCTGAAGTACTGTGACGGGGTTCAGGTCAGCAGTGGCAAAGGAGGATATCTGACTATAGCCCCATGAACACAGTAGGCCCACCCACCGATCCCTTAAGATAAGTGAGAAATACACTAGCTGTATCCTGGTACTGGGGGATTTAAAATTTGAGCAAAAAAAAAAAAAAGAAGAATACTCGTACAGTAAAACAGAAAGTCCATAACCAGATTCCACAAATATATCTATCCCCCTTTCCCCTCCTTCACCCCCCCCCCCCGGATCCGCCACTGCACTTTTATCTTCGAAACAAGCCCTCTGATCGGACCCTCGAGGCAAAGCCTAACTCGTAATATAACTAATAATATAATTATACAGTCTCTTAAAGAAACCGACACGCCATCTGCAGTCCCTGTTGTGTTGATACTGTCCGCCCCAAAATGTTAAAATACTGACAGCTAGGAACACACGAACAGACCGACCTAGTCACAACTTTTTGTTCGAATCCCCGAACTGGTACTTGCCACTATTAGCGCGCTGACTGCCGAGCGCCGTGAGATGGCCTTAGTCGCCTGCTCGGCGTTAAACTCAAATAACTAACTGACTGCCGAGGGAAAGTGAACACGACCTAACCGCTAAGAGTTGTCGATCCTCATGCCCCCCTCCCCACCCCCCACCCCCCACCCCGTCACCCCCTGCAGTTGTGGGGGCGCATGAGAATCTATTCCTCTTGCTGAAATGACTTTGAATTATGTTAGTGGGGTGGTTCCAGCTCTTCGGCGTTGAGTGTACGAAGATTGCAGAAACGCATCCTATGTCTTCACAACCCAGACTCTAGCGCTGGTAGAACAGTACACATAGAAAGGGAAATTACTCAGTGCTGGACATACACGCAGTCAGATCCCTTGTCCCATCCTATCAGGCACCCATTGTGTACCTGATAGGAGCGGGGGGGGGGGGGGGGGGAGGGGGGAGGGGATCTAACTGTGTGTATGTCCAGCGCTGAGTAATTCCCCTTGGTATGTGTGGAGTCTATGTAAACTAGTGGTCAAGAGGCTAGTAAACAAGAAAAGCGCGCGCGAGTGTGTGTGTGTGTGTGTGTGTGTGTGTGTGTGTGTGTGTGTGTGTGTGTGCTTGTGTGCAATTTGGAATGCGAAAGGAGGAAGTAGTAAGGGTTTCTTCTCAGCACGCAAAACACTGTCAGGCCGAAATCTGCCGCAGTGGTCACACAGTCGTACGCGGGCCCACTTGGGCTGACTTCGGTTCGACGGATATTTTTGCACTGGTCCTCAGTTCCGCACTGTTTTTCTACTCACCTCAAATCTGTTACTGGCCAGAAGGAGGTTCTGCAGACCAGGCTGTTCACGTAGCATGTCGAGAGGCAGACGGTGAAGTTCGTTGTTAGAAAGGTCAAGGTGTTCCAGCAATCCCAGGGGGCTCAACAGCTGTGTCACGTGACCCATGACGTAGTCCTGCTCCAGATTCAGATCGGCTAGACCCAAATGACGTACATTCGTCATGTGACGAAACATGTCGACATCCAGTGTGCCGCAGTCGTTTCCGCTGAAAATGAGCGTTTGGAGTGACGTCAGCCCTGTGATCCTGGTATCACAGTTCCAGATTCCCATGTTGGACACGTCAAGCGTAATCAAACTGTCGCCGTTATCAAAGTGCAAACGAGGCGGGACATATCCGAAGTTTGTGCTGATGGAAGACATGTCTAGAAACAATAACCGTGAAGGCAAAGTTACCGTCACAGTCATGTTTATGAAAGCTTTCGTGGGCTTGATACTGTGACCAGACCATCGTGAAAATCTTTTCTGATCGTGAAGGTAAAGCCACTCCAGATTTTTAGAACATGTCATAAATCTAAACAGTACTGCACTTGGTAACCGCCTAAATTCATTTGATGAAAAGTCAACTCTTTTCACACACTCACATAATGGACTTCCAATCTGAATAGCACTCACTTTAGCACCGCTAATAAAACAATTATTGAGGAAGAGGGTTTCAATACACATTGTGTTGAGATATAACATGTTCGCAGAGCTTAGAACGGTGGAATAAAACTTCCGGTTTCTAGACATATCTAGCAATGACAACGTTTGGTTCTGCAGACCGTACAATGAAATGAGTGCATCGTCAACTGCTTTTAAATTGCCTTTAAAACTCAACACTTTCAAACGAGGAAGATCGCAAAACACACACGCCTGCACAGGAACAGACACGCAGTTTTCTATGTACAACTCCTCCAAGGACGAGTTTTTAAATGCCTGAAAAGTTGTGTTCCTCAGATACACCATGCGACAGTTTTGATTCAGGTTCAAGGTGGTGATATTTGTTAGTCCGGCAAAGTTCTGGCCAAAGTGCGTGTCAGCAAAAGTGTCAATGGACAGTGTCCGTAGTGAAGACAGAGAAGTGAGCGCGGGCATGTTGTAGGTGCCCACTGTTCTGTCGTCGTTTCCGTGCAGAGTCAGGATGTGAAGGGAGACCAGCGGGCTAAAGACGTCTGCAGGGTAAGCGTCCGTCTTGAGCACAAGGCGGTTGTAACTCAGGTCCAGTTCCCTCAGATTGTCAAGACCGGAGAAAGCCGCCGCGTGTAAGAGGGTGAGGTGGTTATGACTAAGGTCTAGCTTGCTCAGCTCCGTCAGTCCAGCAAAGCTGTGGTTGACGATCTCATTCAGTCTGTTGTCGCCCAGCATCAGAGTCTCCAGGCCGGGGACTTGGCTGACGGCTTTGGTGGGCACACTGGTCAAAACGTTGGAAGTCAAGTCAAGCGTGACCAAGCGTGGCACGTCAGCCAGAAGAGTGTCCGCCAGCTCCAGCAGGTCAGTATGACGTAATGCCAATGACGTCAGGTGAATCAGGCCGCGGAAGGCGTGTTGTGGAAGAGGTAGAAGGCCGTTGTCGCTCAGGTCCAGCTCCTTCAACTGAAACAAGTCCAGAAAGGCGTCGTGGGGCACGGTGCTGATGGAGTTGTGGCTGAGGTCCAGACGATAGACTCGTGCCAGCTGTGGGGCGTCCAGGCCGTGTAGATTCGTCAGGTTGTTGTTGGACGCGTTCAGAGATGCCACGATACCAGGCCACGTGGTCGGAAGTCTGAGCATGCGGCGGTGGTTGCACTGCGCGTGCGTACCGTCGCTCGTAACTAGGAACGTGCAGCTGGCGCTGACAGCAGGTAATGACGTCAGAACGCAGACAGCCTGTAGCAGCAGACGCCTACGCAATGCTCCTTCTGACGTCGAAGTCATTGTCTCAAATCTTTGGCTGGAGAGAAGAATACGAAACAAGTACATTATTATCCCAATACGCATAATACTATTGGGCCGATGTCAACCGCATAATCGAGCGCAGGCCGAAGGCAGCCGATGTCGGCCCGATGGCATTTGCGCACTGGGATGATTGCTGCCCTTTTAAGATAAAATGCGATACGTACCTTTTTCTTAAAGCAGGCTGTTTATTTTAGCGAATATCTAGCTGTTCATCAAATGAACTTTCTGTGTGTATAGGTAGTGTACCGGTCCCACATTAATCAACTTTTTACCCCCATTTCCACGACAAACACATAGTGATTTTCGGTTTTTAGAAAAGAAAAAAAATCCCAAAACACCTTTATTATTATTATTATTATTATTATTATTATTATTATTATTATTATTATTATTATTATTATTATTATTATTCCTCAACCACCATATCCATGAACACTCTCGTGAACTACAAATCAATACCTTACAATTACCACCAGAGCAACTCACGTTACACCCTTCTCTATGATCAAACGATGTTGACGTCAGCAACACTTGTTATCACCTTCAGTTGAAATCAGTATTAGCTCCTCACTCCGAGGAAAAAAAAAGATGCACATGAAAATTTATATCTGCATACTATTGTTACCACCTCTCTCCGAGGAAAAATTGATATCTTTTTAGCCAGCATGGCCTCATTCCATAAAACGTTTTTCTCATATACAATGCGCTCTATGCGGAGCTCTGGAGTCGTGCATATAATGTATTATTGCTAATATCCAGGACTGCGGGGCGTCAACTGAAAAAAAAAACAGACGTTACAATACCAGTCAAGACTAAACATGCGCTCAGTGAAAGGGGGGATGTAACATCTGCATACTTCCTTCAGTAAATGAACGCGTCCAACAGCTACACTCCAACTCAAAATGATTTTATCGAAATGTAGGACTGTTTGTTAGTTTGCAATGACATAAATGACATAAACATTAGTGAAACGCGTGACTCAGCTACCTGTTTATTGGCTAACCTAGGTAAGGTTCTATCCAATGAGTGTTGAGATATTTCTTTATATAAACCAGCGGCAAGCGCGTACTGTACATCCAGGGGGAAAATGCGGATTTGTTCAATAGCATGTCCGTTGAAAAGTCCTGGTAAATCAAAGTGGCACAGTTGGAGTGCGTCTGAATTGATCAGTGTTCAGGTCGTAATCCATAGGCAATAGATTTCCCCGTCCCCCATAACCCGCCCCGTCAGGGCCGTCCATTATCACTTCGGTGCCGTGGACGTTAAACCCGGAACTAAATCAATCGTACTGTACACACAGACACTCGACTCACAGCAACTGGACCGAGTAGACGGTCCTCCGCGCCTCTCCTACACCAAGTCAACTACACGCCTCAGCGCCCCAGTGAACAGTCCACCGCACGGAGCACTACGCTATGTCGTATCGCAAACAGAAAGCCGCCCTTTTAAGGCCGAACAAACGCCAAACAAATCAACAACAGGCAGATGAATATCTGGCCCACCACCCTGAACTGGGACCACAACCTACGCCCAGTTCCAACTCCAGGAAAGAAACAAAGCGACAGAACCAACCTATGTCGCCACCAATTCTACCACCACCTTCGACGCAGCCAGTGACGCCACGTGCGTCACCTGAGCTCAGCCTGCAAGAAATGTGGCAACAACACCCAATGCCTCTGCCACCAGTAGGAATATTTCCCAAGATGGACGAACATTTTCCTAAGGGCGAACATTTTCCCCAACCTCACTGCAGCGAACCTAACAGCCGCCGCCTAACCTCCACCGCCACCAGTGGAAAAAGAAACATAAGAAGAAGAAGAAGTACAGGACGTATTAGAGCCATCGCCAGAGTCGGACTCCCCCCCCCCTCCCCCCAGGGATCCTCATCCCCGAACATATTACTCGGGAGGGGCCCTGGTCCACAGAAGAGAGGGAGGTCCGGCTTCGGGGACTGGAGATCAACGATATAGTCCTGCTGCTCCAATCAGCTGTACCAGCCATCCTCGCACAGGGATGACTACCACAGAGCCCTAATCTCCTCTCGATGGCTGCTCTATACAGGGGCACTCGCCAACATCTACACACCATCGACCGCCAGCCAAGAGAGCCAGGCAGTCCCCCAAACACGAGAATCCGACAGCCAAGCCACCGTCGAACGGAACCACAAGGGAACCTCAGCCACGCCATCCACCAAGCACAAAAAACCGGCATCTCCCCGACGACCCCAGGAGAGGTGGAATGCTCCACCACGACAACGATCCAAGACGCCAGCACCCGCCCACCCCAACCAATAGAAGACCACCAACCAGAAGCACCCCCGACAGCCAGTACAGCCAGTCGCAGGAGAAGACCTCCAGGATCTGCCAGACAACTCCAGCCGGCACCCAAAAAAACAAAAACCCTCCTCGCGACACCACCGCCACACCTCCGAATCCCACCGCCTCATCGACACTTCACCCAACGCTCCACACCAAGACCCCGCCTTCACTGGCCACCACCCCCCGAATTCGCGCCACGACGCTACCAGCCACCACCAACCCAGCGACGGTTCCACCGGTCAACACCACCCCCACCTACACTCATAGAGGGCATTATGCTGTGGCTGGTCCACCAGCTACCACCAGCCTGGTACTAGCGACGGTCCCCCGGCCACACAACCCGCCTCCTCTCTTCCACCACCCACCCGGCCCCGGCAACACCACCAGCCGCAGCTCGACGGAGCGACAGACAGACTGCCAGATGCCCCCCCCCCCTTGACCCCTTGGCCCCCCCTTTGCCCCCCCCACCTTGCCCCCCCCCCCCCCTGGACGAAATCAGCGAGAGCTGGAAGTCCCCATCCCTTTAAAATTTGCCCTTGCCCGTACTGTACACAGCACGCACATCACTCGCTGCAGTCAGACGGAGAGGACGGTCCTCCGCTCTTCGCCATCAAGCGAGCAAAAAAAGCAAGCAAGCCACCTTCACGCTCCAGCGCTCCAGTGCACGGCCAACCGCGCGGCGCACATCTTCAAACATGGCCAGCAAGAAGCAGAACGCCGCTCTTTTAAGAGCGAACAGAAACCGTCGCCAGACCAACCAACAACAGGCCGACGAGTACCTGACCCACAATCCACAACTACGGCCTCAAACTACGCCGAGGCCACAAAAAGAGACCAGACGGCAAAACCGACCTATGTCGCCGCCGATCATCCCTCCCCCAACGGCGCAGCCGGAGATACCCCGTGCGCCAGCAATAGACTACGATCTTCAAGAGATGCTACTACCTACACCACCAAGAGGACTGCTCCCAAACCTGGACGCTTTTCTTCTAAGAGCCCATGGTTTTCCAAGCTCCGCTACAACAGCGCAAGAGCAAGACTACTACGAAGAAGAAATGACACCCGCCAGTCACCAACCCCACAAGAAGAAGAGCCCGAGGACTTGACGGAGCCGTCGTCGGAGCCGGACTTCCCACCCTACCCACTGCCGGTCACCATTCCCGAATCAATCACTCGGGAACGGCCGGCATCAACTGAGGAGATTGAAACCCGGCTCCGGGGTTGGACTTCGATGATCTCGTGCTCCAACTCCAAGACGCGATACCCGCCATCGTAGCGATCGACGGGGACACCTACCACCGCGCACTGGTCACCTCCCGGTGGCTAGTGCACACAGGTGCGCTAAAGGACCTTCACCCCTCAAAGACAGAAAACACGGCCAGCCAAGCTACAACTAAGACAACCGACAACGAATGTCAGGCAACAACCGACATGCGATCAACGGGGACAACAGCCGCCCCACAGACAGCAACGAAGAAGACCGGCACCACTCCCACCACCACCAAACATAGAGGTTGCGGCAACACCGCCCCGTCAACACAAGAGGCCGACACAGACGCAACCCCAGTCCAGGCCAGCGAGACCAAGAGCACGGCAACCGACCCGGCACCGCAAGAGGCCTGCATCACATCACGCCTACCAGCCAACAAATAAACCACCGGTCAACGGCAGCGTCGACGACCACACAAACGCTTCCGGAACCAACGCCCGGCACTACTCCCCACGCCACCATCCCACCTTCGCCTGCCACCCTAACACCGCCACCCGCCTCACCCATCCCAGCACCCGACCCCCAAGCCCTGGCTCCACTGGCCACCACCGCCGCCATCACAACTTCCCAGGACCTACTACGGCCAGTCACGGTCTCTCCGGCCACCACCACCACCACCACCGCCACCACTTCTACAAGCACTGAAGCGACGGTCCCCCGGCCTACCACCCGCCTCCTTTACCACCACACGCCCGACCCCGGCAACACCACCAGCTGCTGCGCGACGGAGCGACAGACAGTCAGATGACCCCCCCCCCCCCCGCCCCCTGGACGAAATCAGCAAGGGCTGGAAGTCCCCATCCCGTTAAAATTAGCACTAGCACTAGCTACTGTACAGCCGTCTACTAAACATGCCTCAATTCTCTGGTGCAAGCGCTATTAAGCGGGCTGCTATTTTCCGTAAGCGCTTCAACACGTGTGGTGCACAAAATGAAACTTTGAAACTAGAATTGAAACAAAAATATGATACAATAACAAATGTTAAAAAGATTTGAAATACATTTTAAAAAAGGACTGAAATTTGGGATTCAATCATAAAGTTAGAAGATGAAGGCAATATTAAACTATTAATAGCCAAGACCACCAGCCGCTGAGGGAGGAGATATGGCCGAAGCCCGCCACTTTACAAGAGAAACTGTACGGGCCTGTGGAGGCGCTACAGAAGACCACAGATTCATTTTGAGAGCCAAACTCCAAGTGTGACGGCGTTCGAGAAGAAGAAGAAGTCAAGACCTAAGGGCCACCCCACTTTTTTGTCTTTGTTTATTGTCGCAAGTACGCTAATACAATAAAATACAATGGTCTTTCGATCCAAATGGTTTACAAGTTGACCTCAGACAGTCGACTGTACAGCGAGCATTAGACAACAATTCATCACTTTCCACGAACGTTTTTAAATGCACGTGAAACATCGTCAGTTTTTGTGAAAAGCTGTGCGATATTGACAAGTCTACCAAAGGCAGGCAGGTGAAAAAACTCGGTAAAGTCGTGATGCTCGTGCTAAAGGGGTCAGTCGTGAACACTGAACACTTCTGTTTCGCTACAAATACCGGTGCAGTAGGGGCATAATTGTCAGTTTCCTAACCATACCCCGACGAAGCCTAACGCCAGTAGATCAAGGCCGGGCGCTAGCATGGCTGCAGGATGGAATTTCCGGTCAAAAAGTATTGGGGTGTCCCTTTCAGTGATCCAGAGGCTGCTGGCAGGATTCCAAGAAACTGGGAGGGCAAAACGACGACCCTGCTCAGGACGCCCGCGCTGCGCCAGCATAAGGGAGGACACATACCTCTGTGTGGCGGCTCTGTGCGACCGAACTGTCACGTCAACTACTCTGCGATATCAACTGATGCAAACTGCAAACGTTAACGTCAGCAGAAGCACAGTCTGCCGACGTTCGCGCGAAATTGATCTTGCTTCACGCAGAGCAGCAGTGAGAATACGCGGGCCCCTCACTCTAGCTCATCGCAGAGCCCGGGTTGCCTGGTGTCGTCAACATGTGGGGTGAAACAGACTCCAGTGGACTCAGGTTCTGTGTACGGATGAGTCACAGTTCATTGTATCCTTTAACGACAGCAGGGTGAGGGCCTGGAGACGCCAGAGCGAGCGATTCACGGATGGATGCGTCCAAGAGATGGATCGCTACGGAGGAGGCTCAGTCATGGTCTGGGCAGGCTTCAACAGTGAAGGCAGGACCCCCCTCCACGTCATCCGAGGCACCCTGACTGGACTGCGCTATCGGGACGAGATTGTGCAGCTCCTCATCCAGCCAGGTCTTTAAGCCATAGGCGACAATGCTGTTCTGCTGGACGACAAGGCTCGACCTCATCCCGCCCGTGTGGTGGATGAGTACCTTGAGCAACGGGGCATCATGAAGATGGAGTGGCCAGCTCGTTCACCTGATTTGGCTCTCATCAAACACCTCTGGGACGTGCTAGGGCAACGTGTAGTCAGCAACCACCCCGCTCCTCCAAGCGTCCCCCAGCTGACTCAGTTCCTGCTTCAAGAGTGGGAAGCGATCCCACAACATGTTCTCCGAACCCTGGTAAACTCCATGGGTCAACACGGGTGCCACCGAGTGCAAGATAAGCCATCTGTGGCAGTAGCCGGGCGTGGGGGCAATTAATCATTAGCGCGCGCCTGGTCAGGCAGACTAGAAAAGCTGTTTATGGTGCTAGAAAGGAGTGCTCTTCCATTACCCTACACTGAGTGTACCTGCAGACAGCCGCATGCCACGCACTGCAGCGGAAACGCTGAAACGTGTTAGTAACTGAAAATTCACAAAATGCTTTTTTTTCTCAAGAATGCCATTATAACATGAGTGTTAAATTTGCAGCTGATAAAATTTGCTTTCTTTTCATACTAAATATGCCCGTGCTGCTTACTACCAGCAAACCTTCAAGAGCAGTTACATTTCATATTTGCAATACAATGAACATGCACTGACACAAAAGGCGTTAGCTTTCAAGCTAAATCTGTTGTGCATGTCAGTTTTCTGTGGGATGATTAGTTGATGTATCTACACAGCATTCTAGCCTCTACTGTTATCATTTACTATAATTCTTATTCCTCTCCTGCTAGAGCAACACTAGAATCAGAAAGTACTCCACTGCTGAGAAGCTGGTAAGCTGGTAAAAAGCTGGGGCGGTCCGTGGCGCAGTGGTTAAGGCGCCTGCCACCAATGCCAAAGGTGCGCGGTTCGATACCGGGTTCCGGCGTTGGACTTTTCTCCTCTGGTAAGTGTCACCGTTAATTCGGGCGGACCGTCGGGGGTTCTTTCTCCGGGTACTCCGGTTCTTCCACCCCCCCCCCCACCCCCCACACTTTGGTACCGGTCTCAGGCCACTTTACAAATTTCAAATACAAGCGATCAAAAATCTCTGTAACTTCAGTAGCTGAACTGGCCCTTCGTCTGTCTTGTACTGTGTTTGTCTTAAATGGCGTAAATCCGTGTCTGTTTCGTGAGTGTGTGTGTTGGGTTTCAGGCGCGGCGCTTTGAGTCGATTTCCCCAAAATTGAGAAAAAGCGCCTATATAATAACGGTATTATTATTATTATTATTATTTGGTATTATTATAATTATTATAATCCGTTAGGTCTATCAAAACGATCAACACAAACATGCTGATCCAAACATTTGTGCACTGTGTGTATGCCGTACATTTGGGTTTACACACTAACCACTAACACACGTAGCAGGTCTGAAACACATCACACTGGTTGCTGTATATTATTAACACTAACAGAAATAACAGGTCTGAAGCACATCACACTGGTTCCCTTATATCAACACGAACACAAGTAACGGGTCCTAAGCATATCACACTGGTGGTTCCTTTACATTACCAGTTTTTACATACTCTACATAGAGAATTTAAACTTTTAAAATAAAAGGCTTTCTGTGTGTGCAACAGTTTCTTGTGTATGTTTTAATCCCGCCATAACTGTACTGTTTTTTTCCTTAGACTACAACATTTGGAACAAAGGAACCAGGATAATATGAATGAGCAGACAACAGTTAGTACCTGATACTATTACACAGTATCACAGAGAATACTGGAGGCATAAAGTACAGGGATTACATGAATACACAACAGTATTCCAGAATAGAGAATGAATGTTCAGACCTATTCAGTACTGTGAGGCACAGATAACTTATTGTTCAGGCACACAAACATGGTACCTGTCTTTATCCTCGGGTTGCACCCTTAATAAAAACGTAACAGGAATAATACCGCCAACACAGGAACCAGCAGACAACAGTACACAAGTGTCTCAAATGGCTCTACGTAAACAAAACAAACAAACAAACAAACAAACAAAATTCTGAAGAGGAGATCGAGAACATTAAACACAGGCACAACACACCACACATCAGTAGTCCGTTACAGAGATTATAGAAGGAATAGTTAAAGCCAGACAGTGACCTAGATAGCCTGCTCGCAGTGGGGAGCGGCTGCTGCATACCAACTCAGCCAGTGGCGGGCCAAACTAAAGAGTAGGAAATCAGGCCAACTGCACACTGCTGTATTCGCTGTCAAAGGTCTCTACCTTTTGTCTTTGGCCAACGCTGCATTGAATGCTTGGCTGCAAACGGTGGGTACACTCGCTACTGACTGGACCAGTCTTGTGTGTCTTTTTAAATGAGGGGTGGGTGAACATTCTAACATACTGCTGTTGTTGCAAATGCTTGATTTACTCAAAATTTAAATGAAATTGTTACTAAATAAATTAACAAAGTACTGACTCCAGGTATTGTTACATTATTTGTGTGGTGTTGTCGGTGCGTCTGCGATAAAAAGTGGCCCTTAAGTTTTGTATTCGTAAACGATGAGAAACAATGTGGTATACTTGATGTTGAAAAAGAGCATATAGCTAAAAATATTACTCAGTTGGAGCAAATACTATATACACAAGTATATACAGCTGAAAGAACAGAAAACAACGCAACAAACAACAAGATGGGATGAACCATAACCCACCAAGTCACTCTATTGGAGCGCTGTATTCGCTGTCAAAGGTCTCTCTACCTTTTGTCTTTGGCCTAATTCTGATGTTGAATTATCTCCTATTGAAAAATTCTTGCAGATCTGCCAATGCGTCAGTGAGTTCTATAAGGGGCGCCTAAAAATATGAGCAACTCTGAATGTTTCTAAAAGATAAACGCATCTGAGCTCCAAACAATACAGTAAACTTTGGGATGAAATCCTCATCTTGTTCTAAGTTTAAATTGTTTCAAAGAAAACAGATGGATACGAAACAAACAAAAAACAAAAACAAAAAAAAAAAACAGATGAGACGAAACAACCGATACAAGTGACTAAAACTAAAAGTTCTGCCCGAGGTGGAAGCTGGGAAGAAAACTAGCGGAATGGACTAAAAAAAATGAAAATTACTGTACTTATACACATTTCTCTCTTCTTCCTTCACGCACAGAGCGGAACATGCCGTGGTCTGTGAGGTCCAAAATCACAGAACAACACAGCACATACATGTATGCATTTGTCAGAGAACAAAAGATGCGCTCCTAACTCTCCATCTCTTATTCACACACATTCACACTTTCCGATCAATCGCCTGTGAGTCCCACAGTTCGGCCATGAGTCGCCAAGTTCTGCCTAAACATGACAACCTTGTTAATAATAATAATAATAATAATTACGGTATTTATAATGGGGGAAGAGCCGGCGTACCCGGAGAAAGAACCGCCAACGATTCGTCCATTTTAACGGTGACAATTACTGGAGGAGAAATTCCGAAAACGGAACTCGGATTCGAAAATCGCACCTTTAGCATTGATTGCAGGCGCCTTAACCACTGCGCCACGGACCAAATAAAAGAAGAACAAAAGTGCGTAAAAACAGAGAAGAAGGAGAACAAGATGAGGATTTCATCCCAAAGTCTACCGTATTGTTTGAGCGCAGATGCGTTTATCTTTTAGGAACATTCATCAGAGTTGTTCATACTTTTAGTCTTATTATCTTAATTCATTTCCCTTCACTCTAAGCCAACCTCTGATCAACACACACGTCGGCGCACACAAATAAAGACGGACACACGGCGCTTCCCGCCATTACTACTGACGTTCTGTGGGCTTGTGTAGTGACAGGAATCCATCTCCTTCTACTTTAACCCACCCTCTGATCCACACACACTGGCACACATAAATAAAGACGGACACATCGCTATTCCCGCCATTCGTAAGCTCTGTGGTCTAGCGTAACATAGCAATTCTAAAGAAGAATGATAGCATGAGCAGCGAAATGACGTCACTTCAAACTTCTGTTCATGGCATCATTAGTCCCACGACGCCGTGTTCACATAGACGACTCGATGTTATACGTCACTCATCGCAATACTAATATTTGAGGTTTTGGAGGATCATACTTGTCAATTTTCTTGCTGATTTCACATCTAGGGCTTACAGGTCACAATTTGACCTAATCCTGCCCCAGAGCCAGGACCAACATCAGGCTTATGCAAACACAGTCTATGAAAAATCATGGGGGTATTAATCAGATAATTTTTTTCGTAAAAGAAAATTGAAGTTATTTTAGCTGTTTTACAAATGAATCCGAAATAATGGTGCAGAAAATTGTATGATATTCACACTTAGGGCATACAGGTCACAATTGACCTAATCGTACCTGACAGCCGAGACAAACTGTAGTCTTATGTAAATACCGTATCTCAAAAATCATGCAATTATTAATGAGAAGATTTCGGTTTGTTTTCGTAAAAGAAATTCAATTGTTTTAAGAATAATTCCAAATAATTCGTGAAATTAATCCCCCATAAAACGAGACAATATGTTTTAAAAAATATATTTAATTATCACTCAAAACGTTCTTGAGGTACAATATAAGTATTTGGTCGCAGGGGTTTGCCTTATACACCTGAGGCAGTTCAAAGGAACCACTGTACCTCGAAGGCCGAAGGCCTGAGGGGTCCAACGGTTCATTTGACCTTCCGATGGCCTACAAGGGTCCGTGCAGCAGACCCCTGCTACCAATAACGTTGTTTTCATTCCTCCACTATTTTCGTAAAAGAAATCAAAAAGACATCTTCCTACCTTATCTTATAATAATTTTAACTCTAAGCGCGCACTTACAACTCGCGCACGCATGCGCACGCTTTAGACAATGGCTCACGTACCACAAACAGTGACACGACAGTCACCCTGGGGTGGGGAGTGTGGTGATATAGTGCTGGAACTGTTGAAAGAGGTGAGTTTTGAGGGCGGACTAGGAGGAGAGAGAGTGTTTCTGACGGAGAGAGAGTGGGAGAGTGTTTCAGGTGGATGGACCGTAGACGGCGAAGGAGCGGGCACCGAAAGTGCTGAGTTTGGTGCGCGGGATGTGGAGGCGGAGAGGGTCGGAGGCGAAGCGGAAGGAGCGGGAAGGAGTGTAGGGTGAAGTAAGTTGGAGAGAACGGCAGGAGCGTAGTTGTTAAGGGATTTGTAGCAGAGATACAGAATCTTGTATTGGATGCGTTGGGGGATGGGGAGCCAGTGAAGGAGTTTGAGCAGGGGAGTGATGTGGTCGGATTTCTTGTTTGTGTTCGTGCGGCTGTGCACTTGCAGACGATTGGTATTTGTGTCGCCCTCTGTGTAGATGATATCGACTGCAGTGTTGCATATCTACCAGTTGATGCTTTAAAAAACAGTTTAGTGTTGTAGTTGCTGCTACTGTTTTGGTGTGGCTGTCGTTTTGTTGATCGCTGTTGTTGCCGTTGGCTTAAGCCGTGTCAACTTGTTAATATGGATGTTGTTTTCTCACTGTGGGCCGCCTGGCGTGTATACCGATTTAGTGGTAGGTGACGGGTTTTGTCGGTGTACTATGGGCCTTCATTTATTCGAGCGCTTCACACTTCAGCGTGACGAACATCGGGAATTCCCATTTTGATAAACCGCTCATTACCGACAGCCAGCCAGGAGACCGCGGGCTGGTGGGGCGACAGGAGGCGGGGCTGTACTGACATTGCACGCGGGCATCGTGAACACGCGGTCATTGCCATCCCAGCAGGTTTGTACACCGGGAACTGTCGACCTTCACAGCCCCCTCCCGCCCCCCCCCCCTACGCCCCCCCCCCAAGCCCCCCCCCCCCCCTGACACGCCCTGCCTCCCGTCACCCCTCCCACACAACTGACCACCACCACCACTCCCCCCACTTCGTCCCGCAGTGAAAATCTCGCTTTTGGCCTTAGACCACAATCAGCCTCCCATACAATCCCACCTGTAAAAATGCCTTAGCCTTAGTCTGTCTCAGTCATCCCCTAATTTTTCAATCCCCTAAATAACGCTACCGCCCACTTGCGGCACATTTGCCAGCCGTCTCATTTCCTGGCTATGAACATGATTCTGTACCAACCCTACACCCGAGCGCAGCCTAGACTGGTACACACTTTAAATCAGTATCCGCTTGTCAATTCAAACTAAGCCAAAAAGAGTCCGCTAATTAAGCCAAGGCTGTTATAAATCAAAGCACCAAACATGTCTCTTCTCACCTATCAAGAGATTTCAATCAATTTCTAGCAGACTGCATATGTACAAAATACCAAATAAGGCAGAAGATCTTTTTTTTTACACTTGCACTGCCTCACCTACTCCATTAAAAAATGTACCGTGACCTGTAATTCTCAAAAATGACATACTGGCTTCCGGGCATGCAACACCACTTCCTCATTGCTAAGGGCTACCTGAGGCTTTCCTCACTGTAGTTGTAGGCCCAACCGTTGCTTACGCCCTCATTTGAGGGAGTAACACATCAAGCTGCATGCGCTGCGCGAGAGAAATGGATCATCATGAGCCCCTGCGATCTGCGGAAGCTCCTGAGAATCTGTGTCTGTTACGTGGAGCTGGAACAAGCCTTGGGCCTGACGGGCTCGGTGCTGCTGGGGATACGAATGATCGTTGACTGTGCGCGTGGAGGCGGTCTTGCATTATTATTATTAAGTGACACAGCCTCCGCGCGGGCACAGCCAACAAATATAAGTTAATGGTCGCAAGGGTTTTGCTATACGGACTCTTGTAGGCCTGAAAGAGGTCAAAGGAACCATTGTACCCCGAAGGCCGAAGGCCTGAGGAGTACAACGGTTTCTTTGACTTCCCAAAGGTCTACAAGGGTTCGTGCAGCAAGCCCCTGCTACCAATAACGTATTTGTTTTTATTCCTTCACTATTTTCGTAAAAGAAATCAAGAAGAAATCTTCCGACCTGGATCACGCCAGACATGACTGACGTAAAAGGAATATATAGTTATACATAATAGACTTCTGACGTATTTAAACTATTTTATGACGTTGCCGTCTCCAGTAGTGCGCCTGTTGTTTGGAACAACACTAAGTAACTTAGTACTTTAGAACGTTTTGGTAATAAATTATAGAACAAAACTCGCATCCACGATGCGTCACAAAGAGGGCTATAAAAAGTCCGCATTCGTCGCTACAAGGGCTTTTGTAGCTCGGTCGTGTGGTGCAGTTTGCGCTAAAGGTACTGGTCGTGTGTCGTAAGGATGAAAATAACAATTTGTTTGCAACGAACGACTGCCAACAACGAACGAGAGAAATCATGGCAGACAACTAGCTTTGTACCCTACGCACAGACAACACTCCAAACATCTCCAAGAGGCCGTGATGTCGCTCTCGTTCATTGTCGGTTGTCGTTCGTTTCAAACGAATCCTCACCAGTGTTAAATGTGCACTCACGTTGAGACTGTCTCACATAATTATGACCACGCTAAACACGTCGGATCCCTGTGATCTCTAAAGAAACGGACTGGTAGGGGTTAAATGATCAAGAACAAGACCCTCGCCCTACCCCCCCCCCCCCAAAAAAAAAAAAAATAAAAAAAAAAAATAAATAAATAAATAAATAAATAAATAAAAATATAAATAATAAATAAATAATAAATAAAATAAAAAATAAATAAATAAAAAAAATAAAAAAAAATACAAATAAAAAACCCAATAATAAATAATAATAATAGAAATAAATAATAAATAAATAAATAAATAAATAAAATAAAATAAAATAATAAATAAATAAATAAATAAACAAATAATAAAATTTAAGAAAGAAAATCACATTATAAACCACTACTCAGCGAGAAAATTTCAGGACATGCTACATGATCGAGCGGACACCCTCGCTGGCACAGGGGCTACGGACCTGCAGATCAGACGTGGGGAGAAACCTGAGAAAGCACTTCTAGAAACACCGCCAGGGGCACCGCACAGTCGATCGTCTCCAGAACAGAGGTGTGGAGAAAGGCAGTGGACGTTGGTCAGACTTGAAAAGGACGTGAGAGATCCATGGTAAACCAGACCAATATTGGTGCGATGTTGAAAGGAACTCTGGGAAGACTTTTGTTGGGAGAGGTGGGGGGCAGGGGTTGGGAGGGGGCGGATGTAGTTGGAGTGGGGGGGGGGGGGGGCTTTTCCAAGCGCAGAGATCCCATTATGACCGAACTGTACTGAGCTGATAATTTGAACTAAAAAGAAGAGTCCAATTCAAGAGAATAAATCCTCTTTCAGACTGGTATCACCATGAGACATAGATCCTCATGAGCCCCCGCAGTTGCAGAGACACATAAGGATCTTTGTCTTCTTTCAGTCTTTTTACACTGTTTGTCATTGGCCTGGATATATTCGATTTTCCCCCTGGTCGTCCGTTCTCAAGGCAACGGGAGGCCCATAATATGTTACCAAGTTAACCTGTGATAAGTATATTCCCTGGTTAAATGTTACTGATCACAACTTACTCACTGAGCAAATAGTTTTCCAAAAAAAAAAAAATCTTTGGCCAATCACATTTCTCGGTACAAACATGCTCTAATCTTTATTCAGTCAAATCTCTAAACGAAAATATGCCTATAAATACACAATATATTGGGCTACACAACCAAAATAACTTTATGTAGGTGTTCTGTGATACCGCTGGTACCAGTTTCATACAAAACATAACTGAATAATTGGATAAGTTAGATAATATTAACGACAGGAAAATTCAACAGAAGCGAAGGCACTGTCACGTACTGACCGTATTCGAAACGGCGAAGAAACAAAAAGCTGAATAAATAAAGATTGAGGGGGTTACGCAACAAAATAACTAGTTTTGTTCGGCCTGTATTACCAATTTCATACAATAGAAAGGCTGAACATGTGTTAAATGATTTTTTTTTAATACCTGAGAGAGAAAATCCAAACGAATACAGTTCACGCGAGGTTGTTGACTGATAGTCGGGAAGTATGGGGCGTAACGTAACTTAAATCACTATGTCACACGTAAAGTTTGGGGTCTTTTCAAGGGTACACTTCTCGCGTATGCGTGTTACTGTTGAAGACAAAATCGTTGTATTACTCTCTCCTTCTCTCTCTCTCTCTCTCTCTCTCTCTCTCTCTCTCTCTCTCTCTCTCTCTCTCTCGAGAGAGAGAGAGAGAGAGAGTTAGGCTATGCTAGTGGTTCTTGTCGCCTCTCGGGTCCGGTCAGGGGTGTCAATGTCGGAGGTAAGAGTCACAGGCTAAAGCCTTCGACCCCCCACCCCCCCTCCTTCCCCCCCCCCCCCCCGATCGGACCCTCGAGGCGACAAGAAGTACTGGCAAAGCCTAACTCGGAATACAACTAATAATGCCTCTTGCAGACATCACATTATGTCCATGTTGCTGGGACGGCCGGACCTTGTACGTCTTGAATTAACGAATACTTCACAAACACGGTCGGCGACAACTGGCAGTAAATAGTTAACCAATTTCAATTCAGTTCAATTAAATTCAGTTCAATTCAGCTCAATTCAGTTAATTCAGTTCAATTCAGTTCAATTCAGTTCAATTCAGTTCAATTCAGTTAATTCAGTTCAATTCAGTTCAATTCTGCTCAGTTTTGTGCAGCTTAGTTCAGTTCAGTTCAGTTCAATTCAATTCAATTCAACGCAGTCCAATTTAAAAAAAAAAAACAAACAAAAAAAAAACAACCGTTATTCACCTCTTAAAGGCCCACCACCGATATAACTGTTGAAAGATACACTTATGTAAAAGATGGTTATTAAACTCCGCACACAGGTCTTGTTATGGTTCTCATAGACACAGGAGAATCCAGTTCAGCACACGTCGTCTCTATATCAAATAACCTGACAATGACCCCGCCACTGCGGTCTATAAATACATCGCTATCAGTACGAGAAACAGCTAAAAATAGATGGACACGCTAACGGCTGAGCAGAATAAATAAGTGCAATTACACGTGTGCTTTTGCTGCGTGCCCAGACTGTTGTTAAAGTTCATTAGGCGTGTCAAAAGGCACAATAACACAAATGGGGCTGAAATGCATCTTCAAAAAATTTACGCGTAATGGTACTTGAAAGAGCAATTGCGATTGTGTGGACCGGGGACAGTGAGAATAGTCATTCAGTAAACATTAATTAATACTGAGGCATTCTAATATACAATCTGTGAATATCTCTCATACTATAGTACTGGTCTATTAACACATTCTGCTCCAGGACCGAAATCAGCAAATTTTTGCGTTGCCCCCTGAAGACTGTATTACACTTCTGGAAACAGATCGAGCGTGATAGTTCAAGGGCTGTGCCAGAATAGCTTGGCGCCTATGGGCGCCAAGCTATTCTGGCACAACCCTTGAACTATCACGCTCGATCCATGTCTTGCCGTGGCCTGTCGGAGTTGAAGGAGTTAAATCTGTACAGGATCAATACTAAGACAGATTTAAAAACTCTAAACACAAAACCATTGATAAATATTCATTAATATTAAGACACCAATAATCTACAAAGAACTGACAAACTTAGTCCAATACATTTACTGACATTCTAAAAACTGTAACATCTTCATAACAATATTAATTGTATTACGAGGCAGGCTTTGCCAGTGGTCCTTGTCGCATCGAGGGTCCGGTCGGGTGGGAGGGGGGATGGGGGGGGGGGGGCAGGGGGCGGGGGGGAGATTCGGAGGTAAGAGTCGAGGGCTTGCAACGATTTTGCCTTCAACTGTAAAAGGTATTCGCCGTTTCGAGTGCGCAGTCAGTACGCGGCAGCGCCTTCGCTTCAGTTGAATTTTTCTGTCCTTGATATTATCTAACTTATCCAATTATTCAGTTAAGTTTTGTACGAAACTAGTACCAGCGGTATCACAGAACACCTACATATAGTCTTTTTGTTGTGTAGGTCCCTAAATTATTTATATATTGGAATTTTATTTATTTATTTATTTATTTTTAACTTTTTAAAAAATGTATTTATTTATTTATTTTATTATTTATTATTGTCTTTTTTAAATTATTTTATTTTATTTTATTTATTTATTTAATTTATTTTTATGTTCATTTATTTATTTATTTATTTATTTTAAACTTTTGTTTAAATTTATTTATTTATTTATTTATTTATTTATTTATTTATTTATTTATTTTATTATTTTTTTAATTATTTTATTTTATTTATTTATTTGTTTTATTGTTATTTTCATTTATTTATTTATTTATTTATTTATTTATTTATTTATTCTTTTTTTTATGGGGGCGGAGGGGGGGGGGGGGATTAGAGGTTTGATTGAATGAAGATTAGGGTGTGTTTGTACCGAGAAATGTGTATGGCCAAAGATTAATTTGAGGGAGAACCCTTTGCTCAGGGAGTACAGTTGTCATCGTAACATTTCACAACTGAGTCTACTTATCATAGGTTACCTTGGTAACATATGACAGGGGGGCTCCCGTGGCATTGAGAACGGACGACCAGGAGAATCAAAATCCAAATCCAATAGAGCCAGGCCAATGAGAAAAAAGTGTAAAAGAGACTGAAGGAAGGCAATGCCATATAAATACTATAATTGTATAACAAACCAAGGGGAATTACTCAGCGCTGGACAGAACAGTTAGATCCCCTGCCCCCGCCTATCAGGCACCCATTCGCCAGCCCACAGAGAAATACGCAGGTATAGAACAAGACGATCATCTACATCCCTAAAAAGTATGCATCAGGTCTCTTATATAACCCATGTCTTTCTCCGGAACTTAGGAAGTAGGCAGGAGAAACATACATACACAAACACGAAGGTGCATTACTATATGTGGTCGGGTAAATACCCTGAATTCCCACAGTAAATGCACAGAACATTACACAACAATGTAACGATACAAATTTGCCTCGAGTTATACTGAGATACTCACAAACCAGATAGGTGAGGCTAGCGCTGGCAGAATTGTATAACAAACCAAGGGGAATTACTCAGCGCTGGACAGAACAGTTAGATCCCCTGCCCCCGCCTACTGTCATACTGCCATTTAGACCCTGACCCACCAAAGCAGGAGAAGGATCGGCCATTATACTCCAATGATAGTAACAGAGTAGCTTGGCGCGTGATGGCCCCAAATTAACCTGACACTAGCCTTGAATTAGTATAGTCTCCTGTAAGCTAGTACACAGTCGTTAGGCGACACGCGCACAGTTTGGGGAAAGCGGCCGTGGGGATTTAACCCCGTCACTGCCGCGAAACGGTCAACATTATCCACCTGCAAGAGGCATAGATCCTCATGAGCCCCCGCGACCGCGGGGGCTCATGAGGATCTATGCCTCTTGCTGAGACCAAAGGGTATCCATGCCCTTTGATGCTTGCGATCTTTCGTGGCTGAATGAGCGAAGACATCAGAAACACAGCACAGGTCCGGTCACATGCAAGGGGTTAAGTAGGCAAGCATGTCGTTTTGAACCTAACCTCACAGATCATCCTGGATTTGAGGCGGAAACGCAGCTGGAGCCGCTTTCGGTCAGCAACAGGTGAAGATTCTCATGAGCCCTATGCGTCTCATAAGATAAGATAAGATAAGGGTGGGTAAGGTAAGGTAACGTAAGGTAACGTACGGTAAGATAAGATAAGGTAAGATAACGGTGGGTAAGGTAAGGTAACGTAAGATAAGATAAGGTAAGGTAAGGTAAGATAAGGGTGGGTAAGGTAAGATAACGTAAGGTAAGATAAGATAAGATAAGGGTGGGTAAGGTAACGCAACGTAAGGTAAGATAAGATAAGATAAGATAAGGGTGGGTAAGGTAACGTAAGGTAAGGAAGATAAGATAAGATAAGGGTGGGAAAGGTAATGTAACGTAAGGTAAGGTAAGATAAGGTAAGATAAGGGTGGGTAAGGTAAGGTAACGTAAGGTAACGTAAGATAAGATAAGATAAGGGTGGGTAAGGTAACGTAAGGTAGGAAGATAAGATAAGATAAGGGTGGGAAAGGTAAGGTAACGTAAGGTAAGGTAAGATAATGTAAGATAAGGGTGGGTAAGGTAAGGTAACGTGAGGTAACGTAAGATAAGATAAGATAAGATAAGATAAGATAAGATAAGATAAGATCATATAGAACTTTATTGCCATAGGTTAAAATACATTAGAAAAATGCCTCGGTGCTGCGCAACTTAAAAAGAACTTAAAACACATAAAAAAATAATTAAGCTGCTCACGTGCACACACACACACACACACACACACACACACACACACACACACACACACACACACACACACACACACACACACACACACACACACACATACACCCGCATACGTTAATAATTATTGTGGTCTAAACGTAAAGGCAATAAACAAAATTTCGCAGTGACACGAATCACAGAAGACATATCACAACAAAAAACACGCCACTTGCATCACAGATGAAATATTTTGCTGATAGATGGACAATACTGTATATGTACATTATAGTTAACAGTGGGACGGATGGATCATAGCAATCAGTAATAATAATGATAATAATAATAATAATAATAATAAGTATTTATATAGCGCTGAATCTTAATGAAAAGTTCTAAGCGCCTTCCAATCTGTACACAAAAAAATAAAAATACAATGACGTATGCACATAACAAGCAAAACACAATACCTAAACACACCACTTTTACAATGAACCAAACAACAATGCATATTAATTAATTTATATTCTAATTAACATTCAGTCTAAAACAAGGAGGATTACAGACTACAAATAAGGCATCAAACACTGGCAGTTATTCAAAGCTTGAAGAGGGGAGTTTTCGACGACCTCTTGAAGTCAGAGACAGACTCACTGTCTCTGACCTCAAGAGGCAGTGCATTCCATAACACTGGAGCTTGATAATCAATAGTGCGCTGACCAAATCAGTGCCTGCGATATCATTGTGAGGATGGAACTTGAACAGGCTGATGACAGAGGTTGAGGCTTGCACGATGGAGACCGCTCTGTTGCAGTGTACGGTCGTAGACCGACTAAAACACACTGAGTATCCTTAACCCTTTCAGCCCCGGGACCCTGCAGCAGGAGATGGATTGGTCATGATAATTCAAGGGTAGTGCCAGATGAGCTTGGCGCCTTCAGGCGCCAAGCTCATCCGGCACTACCCTTGAATTATCACGATCAATCGACATCCTGCAACTGGTACAGTACCACTTCCAAAATTTAAGACAAGCACCCGTGGGGCTAAAAGGGTTAATTTTGAAGAACAAGTGAAGCCGTTTTCGGTTATTAGCAGGCATAGAATATCAAATCCACTGCAAACTGCGCGTGCAGAGGCGCATGCGGGTCGATGCTTCTTGCAGAGAGAAAGATCGGCCGCGGGAGTTTTGGAGGAGAGGGGCCTTTTTTTGTTGTTAGCTTTGTAGAACTAGTCCTAAATAACAACCTCCACGTAAGGAACCTCCATGCACATGGGGTCCGGTTTTAGGTAGTACGACTGAGACACAGAGTCGCATGTGCCCCTGCAGAAGCAAGGGGCCCATGGGAATCTATGCCTCACACAAGGAACGGGGGACCTCCGGACTGTTTTTGAGGCGGGAGACGGATTCTTGGTGTAAGAGCGTTCTGCATGAGTGTGCTCCTAAGGTGGTAGGCCTTTCATTTATGTCTCCGTCTTTGAGCGACGGTACACCTTCCAGCCCCTAGAGCCACCGCGAGGGCCCCTGTCTGACGCGTGCATAAAGCCCACTTGACAAAATCAAACAGCTGCTCTTCGTACTGTACGCAATTGAAGAGTATTTAGGGGGTCTGAAAGACACGAGATACTGCACTCACAAACCAGATATGTCAGGCTAGCCCTCGTAAAACAGTACACATACCAAGGGGAATTACTCAGCGTTGGACATACACACAGTTAGATCCCTTGCCCCTCTTATTAGGCGCCCAATCGACAACCTACAGAAAATGCGCAGGTAAAGAACGAGACGATCATATACATCCCTTAAAAAACAAGCCTTTAACCCATGTCTTTTTCTGGAACTTAAGATGTACACAGGGTATTTACCCGACCACATTTAGTAGTGCACCATCTTGTTTGTGTATGTGTGTTTCTCATGTCTACTTCCTAACCCATTCAGACCTGACGCGCTACATATTTCTAGGCTCGTCTTCCTCAACGGTCCCTCCCCTCCCCCCTCATTAACTCATTCAGCCCCGAAGCACTACAGCAGAAGATGGATCGACCATGATAATTCAAGGGTAGTGTCAGATTAGCTTGGCGCCTATCCATCTCCTGCAATTGGTGCATAGTCGTTAGATGACGCCTCCAAAATTTGGGAAATGCGTGCGTGGGGTTTAATGAGTTAAGCGCATGTCTAGCGCTGAGTAATTTCCCTTGGTATGTGTACGAAATACTGCGGTCAGGCTTTGTTCTTGCTGTTCACAAGTAAAATGAGTTGCTTTCATGTGTGGACGCCTTGTTGTTGTTGTGGTAGTGGTGGTGGGGGTGGGGGTGGTGGTGTTGCTTAAGGTGCACAGTTTCAGACTAGCCCACAGGCAGCTTTTATGCATTAGGAAAAACAACACAATGACAGCCGAATAACAACAGCAACAACAATTACAACAACAACGACAACAACGACAACAACAACAACCTGTACAAGTACAATAAAAACAGCAACAACATCATCAACATTTTCACCTGGACAACACACCTGCATCCCTGAGTGTCTCATTCTCGGCTCTGGTCGTCCCGTCTCCTACACGGCTGTGAGCAGTATCAGCGTCAGGTCAAAGCAAGACGGCGATAGTTCCCTTGAAACCGAGGACGGCGCAAACAGTAAGAGACGATTTATCAGCGACATGTGTTGTAACTGTCTTTTCTAAGCGTGCTTATTAAATTTTCTTCGTTGGGTTCTCCTCTGCCTGATCGCCACGACCACTGCGGGAAGCACCAGCCGCCGGCGTAGCAATCACAGTTAACATCGGCTGAGTAAAAACAAGTATTTATTACATGGTATTTATATGGCTGCATTTCTCATATTTATAATATAACTCAATGCGCAGAATGTAGCCGCGAACTGAACCCAACAAGCACGCTCACGTGAATAACGCGCATTCACTCACACACTGTACGTAAACACAGAACATTCACGTGGTGCTTAGGGCAAGCTCAAGCGAGCTACTGAAGTTGTATTTGGAAATCGTTTGTATTTGAAATTTTTATTAAGTTGGCTGAAACTGATACCAAATCTACCTCAGACTGAGGATGCAAAGGCAGCATCACCTTTACCCGGTTGGTTGGTTGGTTAGTTCGGGTTTAACGTCCACAGCTCCGAGGTGATCATGGACGGCCCTGACGGGCGGGTTATGGGGGACAGGGGAAATCTATTGCCTATGGAGTACGACCTGAACACTGATCAACTCAGGCGCACTCCAACTGTGCCACTTTGATTTACCAGGACCTTTCAACAGACATGCTATTGAACAAATCCGTTTTTTCCCCCCTGGCTTGTGAGTGCAGCTACCAGGGGCCGGGACGGGATTCGAACCCACGACTGACCCGGCGATTCCCTTCGCTCTCCTGCTCCGACGTTAAACCCCCTGAGCTATTTCGGACTCTAAACCCTTACCCGCAAGAGGCGTATGTTCTCATGAACCCCTGCATCTGCAGGGGTTCATGAGAATATAATATGCCTCTTGCAGACGGAGCGGGCTGGCTACATCAACGCAAAGTGTGAGCTCCATGCATTATGTCAGCGTACGCGCTTTCTTTACGAGGGTAATGTGCAACATTGTGCTGCCAAAAACGTTCTAAACATTACGCCGCACAAAGCCCTAGACGAACTTTGAAATAAAAAGTTTCTGAGAGACAGGTAGCGAGGGGAAAGAACGACACTGACGCACTGTCCCGCTTTAAAAAAAAAAATCACATATGTAAACTGTGCTCGGAAGAGGCATAGATCTTCATGAGACCCCGCAGAATGCGGGGGCTTATGAAGATCTGTGCCTCTTGCAGATGGTCGGTGTTTCTGCTGTTCATTATTTAGGACCTTAACTCATTCACATCCAAGGCCGTATTTCCTTAAATTTTGGAGGCGTCATCTAACGACTATGCGCCAGTTGCAGGAGATGGGTCGACCATGATAATTCAAGGGTAGTGCCAGATTAGCTTGGCGCCGAGGCGCCAAGCTAATCTGGCACTGCCCTTGAATTATCATGGTCGACCCATCTTCTACTGTAGTGCTTCGGGGCTGAATGAGTTAAGAGGGGGGAGGGGAGGGACAGTTGAGGAAGACGCGCCTAGAAATACGGCGCTAGGCATGAACTGTCTCCCTCTCTTCAGAAAGTGTGTAACTACCACGGGAACAGGACCTCGTGCGACTCAAACGAAACAGCGTCTTTGAGATACGGTAAGGCCTCTTTGTGTAGTTTTGATTGTTGTTCTTGCTGTTGTTGTTTTGTTTTTTTTAGCTATTGCTATTAAAGGTGTTGCTCTTGGTTTTGTTGTTGTTGTTGTTGTTGTTGTTGTTGCCAGCGTCGTCGGTGTCATTGCTATTGTCGTTGTTGCTGATGTCAATTTTTTTTTCTTGTTAATGATGAAGATGAATTTGTTTGACGGATCAGTTTTCTTGTAAAATGCAGTCTTTAAAGCTTGCATCGTTGTTGTTTGTTGTTGTCTCTGCTGCCGCTGTTGCTGTCGTTGTCAATTTAGAGTTGTTGCTGTTGTTGTTGGTGTTGTTGATTTTGCTACTGTTTTTGTTGTTGCTATTGTGTTATTTTCTATATTATTGCTGTTGGCGTTTTTGGTGGTGGTGGTGGTATCAGTGATGTTGTTGCAGTTGTTTGCGGCCGCGGAAACTGTGGTGGTGTGCTGTGTGTGTGTTTTTTTTTAATGACAATAGTTGTGACGGAACGTACGGAATCCTCTCTGTACGAGATTAACACTTTCGTGTCCGGTTTCACCAACTCGGGAAGAAGTTCCCGAAATAATACCCACTAGTTGTCGGAGATGGATATCGACCATGCAAATGCAAGGATAGCGCAAAATTAGCGTGGTGCTACCCTCGGAACTATCATGATACAGTTTGACGGAGTGAGCGAAGAGAGGTAATTGCATTTGAGCTGATTTCCTTGTCCCCAAGCTGCCTCTAACCCAGTAAGCACAGGCCCTCGTGCCCACGACGGCCGCAGTGGGCCCGCGCACGGCTGTGCGCGGGCCCACTGCGGCCGTCGTGGGTCCGAAGACGCGTTGCCACTGGGGAAGCGTCTCACCTGCTAGCAAAGACTGGAACATCGCTTCGCTATCAATGTAATGCAGCGTGTGTAGTAGAGTCTTTGCCGGTGGTCAGGACGGCGCGTGCCAGCCTTAGTCTATCACTTGGATATAAACAATTATTTCCGGAATGACAAGTTGGGGGGGGGGGGGATTGCACTTGTTTCGACGAAAACAGTGGATTAAAAGCCCCGGACAAACATGCGATATCGCATGTTTGTCCGGGGCTTTTAATCCACTGTTTTCGTCAAAACAAGTGCAATTTTGACCTACTTTTGTGGCTTTCTTGCTTTTGTGATTTGTGAACAACGCCTTTTTGTGACACCGAGGTAGAATTTTTTTCAGTTGATTTATTTTCAAGAAAAGAATTCTTTGAAATTTAATATTTAGCTCACATAAAACAAAAAGTGAGTGACTGATAGAGCAATCGCGAGTAAGGGAAACAACTGTGCTTTATAGACCAATGATCGTAGATTTTAGTTGTCTTAACTCATTGTGCGCGAGGTACGAAATACCCACATTTGGGAGTTATTCTCTGAGGACTGCATTACATTTCAGGAGACAGATCGACCATGATATTTCAAGGGTGGTGGCAGAATAGCTTGGCGCCTGTAAGCGCCAAGCTATTCTGCCACAACCCTTGAACTATCATGGTCGAGCCATATTTTGCTGTGGCGTGTCGCGAGTAGAGTAAGTTAAGAAGTACCATTATGCATACATCTGAAGAAAGACTTCTGAACCATTTTTGTTTGTTATGCCTTGTCGACACACCTAATGAACTTTAACAGCAGTTTGGACACGCAGCAAAAGCACACGCGTAGTCGCACTTATTTATTCTGCGCAGCCGTTAGCATGTCAATCTATTTATAGCTGTTTTTCGCACTCATAGGATTATGTTTCTAGATCGGAGTGGAGTCATTGTCAGATTACTTGATATAATAACGACGTGTGCTGAACTGGATTGTCCTATGTTTAAATGAACCATAGCTAGGCCTGTGTGTAGCGTTTCGTAACCATCTGTTACAGAAGTGTATCTTGGGACAGTTACCGCGGTAGTGGGCCTTTAAATGCAGATAGGAATTGTGACTTGACCAACGCGTATCCGTGAGCTGGGAGAAGCAGCAGCTGGTGTTTGGAATCGGCACTGTTTATGAAACATCAGTTTAGGCCTGCGGTCTATAGCAAATTTTATTGTCATAAATTTCAATTCAACTTTTTCGAGACGAACTGCATCGGGACACGCGACTGAAGCTGCATGTCCGGATGCAGTTCGTCTCGAATGAGTTAAAAGAGTGGTCTCCAGGAATAGCACACGCGGCAAGATACCGGAACATTGACCACGTTTTTTGTGCACCTTTCCGCACGAATATGCATCTTTATTCATGCGTGACTTCCAGAAAAAAAAGTGTTGAGGGCCCATTTCATAACTGCTTCACATCGGGAGTCAACTTTGAGACATAAATCCCGCCCGAGTAGTTCAAGGTTTGTGCCTGGTTAGCTTGGCGCCTCACGAGGCGCCAAGCTAATCGGGCACTACCCTTGAACCCTAACGGTTGAGCGCTTATCACTGAGGAGTCCTTTTCTCGTAGACCAAGAAGGGGACTGCGAAGCGTATAAAGAAATATTTAAACTTAGAAAGTACGTGGAAACGACACTTACAGATTGGTTGGTTAGTTCAGGTTTATCGTCCACAGCACCGAGGTGATCATGGACGGCCCTGACGGGCGGGTTATGGGGGACAGGGGAAATCTATTGCCTATGGAGTACGACCTGAACACTGATCAACTCAGGCGCACTCCAACTTGTGCCACTTTGATTTACCGGACCTTTCAGCGGACATGCTGTTAAACAAATCCGTTTTTTCCCCCCTGGATTGCGAGTCCAGCTACCGGGGCCCGGGACGGGATTCGAACCCACGACCCGGCGACTCCCTTCGCTCTCCTGCTCCGACGTTTAACCACCTGAGCTATTTCGGACTCTTACAAACAAAACGATTGTGTTATTATTGTCCTTGTCTAAGCGCGTTTAACACGTGTTGTAATTACCCTTTCTAAACGTCTTTCTTTCTTTCTTGGGACTGTTTCTGTGCTTCTGCTGCATTCGGCGATTTATCGATGGCCAGGTCAGAGCCTTACGCCCCGTCCTGCCAACGTGCGCTGTATCAGTGACTAGTCTGATGCGCACAAGGCCATCGGGCCGACATCGCCCGCCGTTGGCCCGCGCACGGGCGTGCGCGGACCAACGGCGGGCGACGTCGGCCCGATGGCCTTTTGCGCACTGGGTAGTGTACTCTCCTGTGAAGGTAATAGACTTTAAGTCCTTTTTCTTTTTTTTTTTGAAAAGTGAGATTTTCATTGTAATACAATGAACATCGCACTTTTCACAAAAATGATTTGCTCCCTCTTTTTTTTTTTCTTTTTTTTTTTTCAAAGGACAGAGTATTCTTTGGCAAACCATTATGAAGAATGAATGTTTGTGTCCTCCTTGTGAACTGATGTCCTCCGGTGACCTCTTTAGTGTAGCGATATGCATGAGTTGGAAGGGGTGCATTGCTCGTGATTCAAGTGCTTGCAACATTAACCTTTCAAAGTGCTTTGGGTGGATGTGCTCTTTCTTAGCATGCATCGTCGAATATTGTGTTCTGAATACAGTTGCACTCTCAATCTCTCCTACCCCCCCCCCCCCCTCCCCAATACCCCCTCCCCCTCCGCCCCCGACCCCAGACGACGTTTCTAGCTAAATAATGTTCCAATATTAGCATCACATTATGATAATATTATTATACATTCGACCGTGCCCTTGTGTGCGTGCCTGCGTCTCTGCGCTCGAGTGTGTATATCTGTGTAATTGTGTGTTTGCGTGCGTGCGTGTCTGTGTAAGTGTGCGTTTGCGTGCGTGCGTGTCTGTGTAAGTGTGTGTTTGCGTGCGTGCGTGTCTGTGTAAGTGTTGTGCTTGCGTGCTTGCGTGCGTGGCTGTGCAAGGGCGGATCTGGGAGGGGGGGGGATTTCAAAGGTCCCGGACCCAAAATTCGTTAAAATGCTATAACAAAGTGCCTTTCTGCGGAGTTTGAAACCATCCCTTCTCCCCCCCCCCCTCCCCCGTTCTTACTGTTTGATATTAATTTTTGGCGATTTTGACACACACGCTTCCGCGCCCCCCCCCCCCTCCTTCTTCCTTGCCATCCCCCCCCCCCACCTTCCTGTTATTATATATTTTGGCGAGTGGCGAGTCTTCACACACACACGCCTTCATCTTCCCAACCCCCGTTGTTTGATTTTTTGGCCATTAGAAGACAGTCTAGCTGAAGGCCTTTTGTGTCCGGTTGAAGGTTCCAAACAAGGAGTTGGACCCCCTCCCCCTCCCCCCCCCCCCCCACCTCCCCGTCCAGGTAACTTTCCCGCTCCTATTTTGTACGTATTGTGTGTGTGTGTGTGTGAGTGTGTGTGTGTGTGTGTGTGTGTGTGTGTGTGTGTGTGTGTGTGTGTGCATATGTGTGTGCATATGTGTGTGCATATGTGTGTGTGCGCGCGCGCGTGTGCGTGTGATATTTTTTATTTGAGTGGTGTTTCAAGGTTTCATTACTGTCAGCACCGTTTACTGCAAGTGATTCATGTTCGTTTTTGTTGAGTATTATAGTCGCGCGGCAAGGACACGTTTCAAAAGAAGCCTTCCTGCTGAGCTCCTTTAAATGCTAAATTATTGAAACACCTCTCTCTCTCTCTCCTCTCTCTCTCTCTCTCTCTCTCTCTCTCTCTCCTCTCATCTCCCGACTCCCTCCCTCCTCTCTCTCTCCCTCGTCATCCCTCTCTCTCTCTCCTCCTCTCATCTCTCTCTCTCTCTCTCTCTCTCTCTCTCTCTCTCTCTAACCCACATGTTCATTTCGCACTCGTTTTTACACATCAGTAAACTAGTAGGGTTTTCAGGAAAGATTCCGTAACATTACTAATTCGTATGTAATTCACGTCGCAACATTTGTCATTTGTCACTTGTCAGCGAGAGGCAAGAGCGCGCCACTCGACACATTCACCGTGACCTGCAAAGACCGCGGCTACAGGCAGATCGGGGATGATAATTCAAGGGTAGTGCCAGATTCGCTTGACGCCTTTACAGGCGCCAAGCGAATATGGCACTACCCTTGAACTATCATGACCGACCCATGCCCCGCAAATGGTACACGTTTTAACTGACATTTTTGTAAAGTTGCAAAAGTTGAGAATGGTGGTGACTGAGTTGCAGGAAAAAAACAACACGTTTTTAATGAACAGGAACTTTAGTTTATAGTGTCTAAAGATTGATTTCTCATAGTGTATCGCAATAATGTCGCTTCGTAAATAGGATATTCCCCTTCTGCTTCTCCCCCCCCCCCCCCCCCCCCCCCCCCCCCCCCCCCCGGGCCTTGCTCTTTTCCCGCCCATCTTGAATGTATCGTAATGTTTTGAAATAGAGTCGCTTTGTACAAATAAAACCAGCCCCTCCACTCCCCATCAACAACTCCCCTTCACAGCCCTCCCACCCTCTCCCTCGCAGCTCAGCCCCTATCCACTCCCCTCCCCTTCCCCCCCCCTCCGTCCCCCCCCCCCTCCCTACCCCCTCCCCTCCACCTCCGCCCACTCACACATAAAACAAGATGGGATGAACCATAAAGTCCCTTCTATATGCGAGCTGTCCTCGCTGTCGATGGTCTCTACCTGTTTTCTTTGACCTGATTCTGATGTTGAAATATTTCCTATTGTAAAAGCCTCGCAGATTTGCCAGTGCGTCAGTGAGCTCTATAAGGGGCGCAGTGCATTCGCGTCATTGGTTTGTCAAACGTCAATTGTCATGACGTAATTTTAGCTTTTACGTAATTTTATTCTACTGGGCTACTGGACACCGTGACAGAGGGGCACCAAAGAAGAGATACAAAGACTGTCTCAAGAAGTCACTTAGTGCCTGCCAAATCGACCACCACCAGTGGTCTTCGCTTGCTGCGGACCGTGACACCTGGCGCTCCACCATTTACAAGGCAGCTGTCTCCTTTGAGGACTCTCACAGAGCTAGCCTTAAGGACAAGCGGCTCAGGAGAAAAAACAGAGATGCCGCAGCTCAGAACCCCGGCCATACCTTCCCCTGCAGCCACTGCGGTCGAACCTGCCTGTCTCGGATTGGCCTCCGCAGCCACGAACAAGCCTGCAGACGTCGTGGGCAACTCCTATAAAATCTTCGTTCGCGAAGTCAAGCCAAGAGAGAATTTTATACTTTGCTTTCCAGACTTACAAAAAGATGGTGACAAAACTAGAATTTCACGGTGCAATTTTAGTCTTGCTATTAGGTGTGTGAGGCGAGGGTGACTTTACCTAGACACATGATATTCTGCTGTACACACCGCGCAGAGATGCAGAAATCCTCAAGAGACCCCGAAAACGCGGGCGCTCATGAGGATCTATGCCTCGTGCACTGGAAAAGAAGGTCGAAGGTACGAAGCTGGTAAACGAACTAATTCAATGCCTTCAGTCTTCCAAACTAGCCACCCAGTGCGCAAAGGCCATCGGGTCGACTTCGGCCGCTGTTGGCCCGCGTACGGTCGTGCGCGGGCCAACGGCGGCCGACGTCGGCCCGATGGCCTTTTGCGCAACATGCAAAATATCATGTAGGTTTAACGAAAATCATGGACTGATAAATTATGCGGGTCAGCCGTTTTTTCATTAACTCTTTCGAGACGCGTCGCATCCGGATTCGCGGCTTAAAGCCGCGAATCCGGATGCAGCACGTCTCGAAAGAGTTAAACGGCCATTTTCTTGTTAATGAGTACTCCAATGTCAAACTCTCGAAGGCACTCTTTTAGGACATCTCGCAAGGGTGAAATATACAACGCATTGGCTTTATTTGCACAACTGTCTGCGCTAATAATTATGTACTTTCTCCTAGTAGTCAACAGTTCCAACTTGTTGTTCGGGACATTCATGAGCCTGACGCGCCAGGCCTTACTTCCTAGTGGCCGATTTTTTTGTTTAAAAAGCCGGGGAACAGTAGAGGGAGAGGGTGGAGGTGGGATATTTAAGATGTGGGGATGGGGAGGGTGTGGGGGGGGGGAGGGGTAGCCGAAGTAGGCTCGCTTAGCGTGAGTGTGATAACAACTTGCACCTTCCCACCAACCGCCGAAATATCGAAAAGCAGGTGTGTGTGTGTGTGTGTGTGTGTGTGTGTGTGTGTGTGTGTGTGTGTGTGTGTGTGTGTGTGTGTCTGCGTGCGTGCGTGCGTGCGCGTGCGCGTGCGTGCGTGTGTTTGTGTGTGTGTGTGTGTGTGTGTGTGTGTGTGTGTGTGTTTGTGTGTGTGTTTGTGTGTGTGTGTGCCGGGTGTGTGCGCGCGCTGTCTTGCGTGGGGGGGGGGGGAGAGGCGGGGGAGGGGGGGGAGGGGGGAGGGGGGAGGGGGGGTGTTGCATGGTCCATCCACACAACCGAAAAAAGACTTGATATAACACTTAAAGATTTTTTCGCCTAGGGAGTGAGCATGGGGTAGGGGGGGGGGGGAGTCCGGAACCTTCTAGGGTCTACCCCCTTCCCCCAGATCCGCCCCTGTATTGTTTCCAAAACGGTAATTGTCCTTTCTAGGCGTCTTTCTTTCTTTCTTTCTTGGGATGTTCTCTTTACATTTGACACGCCTGGCAGTCACCTTTTGTTTTGGTCTGGATTTCCTATAGCATTTGTTTTGTGTTAGCTTTACTCCGGCACAAAAAAAGGGTCAAGTTTTTATGGAGCAACTCCCAATGCGCAAAAGGCCGTCGGGCCTGACGTCGGCCGCCGATGGCCCGCGCACGGTCGTGCGCGGGCCAACGGCGGCCGACGTCGGCCCGATGGCCTTTTGCGCATTGGAATTGCCCTCCCATTAAATTAGCGAAGCAGGGATTTCATGCTCTAGTTTCGCGTATGGAGACAATGACAAAGTAGGCCCCTAACATTGCGTGAAATCAAGTCAAAGAGAAAGGTACAACAACTAGACAGGGTTTTGTGCTTTGGGACAGCGGAGCCGTGCCTCTGCATTTTGGACCCAAAAGGAGACCCATCTGTCATAGGAGTATGCTGAAACGTGCAGGTAGGTGTTGCTATAGCGGTCTATGATTTTGGACCTAACGGCCTAGAGCCGTAAGGTCGAAAATCGCAGACAAGAGCACCTGTTATGATTCACTTCTTCCTCTGCACTTTTTCTCTTTTGCACGCAAAAGAGATTCTCCCGTTACGCTCACAAGGCAGTGGAAAACGTTTGGTACGTGTGAAAAGAAGGGTAGGAAAGCTTGAGAGTCGTTCGTTTCAAGTGAAATCTCGATAGCATCTGCACACAGGGCAGTTACTACATGTAAAACGAACTACAGTTGGAAAAAATTCGAAATTTCAAACATTTGTTCAAATGCCCAAACATGATGTATCTCCTTGCTGCACCCAGTATGCCATTGGGCTTTAGGGACACAGATGTAAATGCATATATAATATAAATGAACCAGCTAGAGGCGTTGGTCGTCATGAGTCCTCACAACCTGCGAAGGATCATGAGTATCTGCGCCTCTTGAAAATGTTTACCGGGATGAAGTTTACCGGGGGGGGGGGGGGGGGTGGAGTTTATCGGGGGTAAGTTTACCTGGAGGAAGTTTACGGGGGAGGGGGGGGGAGTTATCGGGGGGAAGTTTACCTGGAGGAAGTTTACCGGGGGGGGGGGGGGAGGTTTGCCGGGAGGAAGTTTACTGGGATGAAGTTTACCGGGGGGGAGGGGGGGGGGAGTTTAGCGGGAGGAAGTTTACCTGCGATAAAATGAAGGAAAATTATTGGAATAATGGCTTAAAAGCCCATATAATGTTTCACAACATTCAGCGATCCGAAGCCGTCTTATTTCATTTTGCCGCCGAGTCTTTTACAATCGTGCAATAGTAGCCAGTGGTGCGTGACACTGTTATCCTTTTAAAGTATCACTACGTATAAATCAGAAGACATCATTATTTCAGCACCAGTTGTGTTTGTCGACACACCTAATGAACATTATCAGCAGTTTGGACACGCAGCAAAAGCACACGCGTAATCGCACTTACTTATTCTGCCCTGCCATTAGCGTGTCAGTCTTATTTTTAGCTCTTTCTCGCACTGACATCGTTGCATTTCTAGAACGGAGTAGAGTCATTGTCAGATAACATGATATAAAGACGGCGTGTGCTGAACAGGATTGTCCTGTGGCTAAATGAACCATAACTAGACCTGTGTGCAGCGTTTTGAAAACATCTGTTACAGTAGTGTGTCCGTTTGAACAGCTACGGGGGTAGTGGACCTTTAATGGCTTTTACGGTTCATTGGTTACTGGGTAAGCTTGTGAAGAACTGATCATTTTCTTAACTTCTTCGTTGCCGAGAAAACTTAAACACGACCCATCTGCAAAAGGCACAGATCCTCATGAGCCCCCCGCAGCTGCGGGGGGGGGGGGGGGGGGCTCATGAGGATCTATGCCTGTTGTGACGCCGCCACTCTGTGTCCTCGTGTCTTTGACGGCTAAGGCACTTTGACGCTGAGTTAACAAACATACCCAGAAATATAATTTGCGGCCACTAACGGTGAAGGGGTAAACCCCTTTGAACGCCAGGGAACGGCCAACACAACAGCACACTTAGCTGCAAGAGGCATAGAACAACCTGTCGCGGGGGCTCATGAGGATCTATGCCTCTTGCTGACATCATTTTTTTAAAGTGCAACTACTGTCACGCGGACCGGTGATTTGGCCTTCACACCGTGACCGGTGACCGGTGATTTGGCTTTCAAGCGTAAACAGTGACCAATGATTTGACTTTCACGCTGTGATCGGTGACCGGTGATTTGGCTTTCACACCGTGACCGGTGACCAGTGATTTGACTTTTACACCATGACCTGTGACCGGTGATTTGGCTTTCACGCCGTGACTGGCGACGGGTGATTTGGCTTTCACACCTTCACCGCTGGCAGGTGATTTTGCTTTCACGTCATGACCAGTGACCAGTGATCTGGCTTTCACACCGTGACCGGTGATTTGGCTTTCACAACGTGACCGGTGATCAGTGATTTGGCTTTCACACTGTGGCCGGTGACCAGTGATTTGGCTTTCACACCATGACCGGTGACAGGTGATTTGGCTTTCACGTCGTGACCGGTGACCGGTGATTTGGCTTTCACACAGTAACCGGTGACCGGTGATTTGGATTTCACGCCACGACCGGTGACCGGTGACTTGGCTTTCACACCGTGACCGATGACCGGTGAATAGCTTTCACACCTTGTGACTCTTTTAAGATTTTATTCACGGTCACTGGCTGTGAAGGTGTTTAACCCCTTCACTTTTGAGTGTTGATACCGCTCCGACGGAAATGACGAGTAAAAGTCGTTCTGTGACCTCGGAGCGCGCGACCTTTTTCGTAAATATCTTCAGTGGCAGAGTACCAATGTTCAGTACCATTTTTAGGACAAACATTGTTCAGTGCAAGCTGGCCTAATACGATTTACAGTCTTATCCGCTTGTTACAAGGTCGATTATAACAAACGTCGTGTATAACAACGCATTTTTTTTAACGCATTCGAGACGAACGACATCCGGATACGCGGCTGAAGCCGCGCATCTGGATGTCGTTCGTCTCGAATGAGTTGAAAGTCCCGACAGCAGGAGACTAGACTATGAAGACTGGACACGAAGCCGTTCATTTGTCTCCTTTGGCATTAAAGCCCAAGTACAATGTACATGTAAATTAGCCCCATAGTACTTGCAGAACCCGGGACTGTTTACAGTACCGCTGAATACAGGCATATGTGTTTACAGTATCATAGTCTTTATGCACAAGGGGGTTTATAGTACCGTTGGCTGTATGTACAAGGCTGTTTACAGTACTGTGTGCGGTATGTACAAGGGTGTTTTACAGTACCGGTGGCTGAATGTACAAGCATGTTTACAGTATCGCTGAATATGCATATGTGTTTACAGTAACGTTGGCTGTATGTACAAGGGTGTTTACAGTACCGTTGGTTGTATGTACAAGAGTGTTTACAGTTCCGTTGGCTGTGTTTAGGCAGTTCCGTTGGCTGTATGTGCAAGGATGTTTACAGTACCGGTCGCTACATGTATAAAAGGGTTCACAGTATCGGTGGGAGTATGTACAAGGGAGTTTACGGTACTGGTGGGTGCATGTAAAAAGGGTTTTCTATACTGGTGTCTGCATGTACAAAAAGGTTTACAGTACCGGTGACTGTATGTACAACGGGGTTTACAGTACTTGTGGCTGTGTGTACTGGGGGGGGGGGGGAGGAGGGGGGGGGGGCTGTCGTGCAATGTCGGTGGCTTCACGCACAAGATGGTTCAGTTCACGGAACGTATGGGTGCATGTTCAAGGCTGTTTACAGTACATGAGGCTGCACGTGCAAGGGTGTTTTTCAGTACCGGTGGCTGCACATACAAGGGTGTTTACAGTACCTATGTTTGCATGCATATACAAGGGTGTTTACAGTAAAGGTGGCTGCGCATACAAGTGTGTTTGCATTAGTGGAGGCTTGCCAGTACAAGTGTATTTGCAGTACCGATGGCTACCTATACAAAGGTGTTTACAGTAACGGTGGCTGCATGTACAAGGAAGTTAATTACTTTAGAGGATAGAGACAAGCCTTATTGCCACCAGTACAGTTTAACCACAATGTGTATGCAGCCATCGCTACTGTAAACAATTCCCTTGCAGTGCAGCCACAGGTAGTCACAGTACCGATGTTTGCAGACTTCTTGTATGCGGGCCAACACTGCTATAGAGAGCTTTTGCTGTAAGAGTGGCATGCATTTGCCACCAGCATCATCATACGCTAACCTTTTATCTCCGGGTGTACACACTTCAACGAAATGCTTTCAGTCAAAATTCAGTCATTGTTCTTGTAATTCGTGTGCGTTTTATTTTTTTCAATGACAGTTTAACTAAATTTCTCGTAACAGTTGACGCACGCTGTATTTTGGCAAACTTTTTTTTTCTTAAATATAGCACCAAGTTAAAGATCTTAGATGTCCGAGGAACCTGGATTCAAAGTGGTGTCAGCAAGAGGCATAGATCCTCATGAGCCCCCGCAACTGCGGGGGCTCATGAAGATCTATGCCTCTTGCAGTTGGATCAGTGGCCATGTTCACATTTTTAGGGGCACTGACCGGGATAAATTACTGATCATTGTCAGTTTACCGAACCGTTCCCCGATATTCGTTGAAATCTAGGCCGTGTGAAAATACATTTTTCTTATCTGTCGTTCGTGTGCACAACTGCAAAAATTCTGCTTGACTCGAATGAGCAATTTATGCGCGGTGGAAGAACATTCACTGTGATTTTATTATTTCCTTGCTTGTCTGGGCCGCCGTGAGATGGCCTTAGTCGCCTGCTCGGCGTTAAACCCAACTAACTAACTAACTAACTTGCTTTTCTGGCTATGCGAAATTCTTTGAAGTAAACAGTTGAAATATATTTTGCAGAACAGATCTGAGTTTTTTTTCTGTTTTTGTTTTTTGTTTGTTTGTTTTTTTAATATTATGCAGCGTGTCAGTTTCCGGCTAAGAAAACCATCGTTCTGCTATGAAAGAAAAGTATGAAGTTTGTATTAATTTGTTTAGCAAGTTATGCAGTTGCACAGATTATAAAGATGGCTGAAAAAGAAACCGCGAAGCAGTCTATAGTCTGTCAATATAGTCGGCTTCGCTTTTACCGAGGTCAGGTATAGCAAAGAACGGGTATAGCAACACTATTTCTCAGGTCCTGAACACTCTATGTAAATGATATCGCTTATAACAAACTTCGGATATAACAAAAATAAAGTGCGCCCCAGGGGCGGATTTGTGTGTGTGTGTGTGGGGGGGGGGGGGGCTAGGGGGGTCCAGGGGTTCCAACCCCTTCCCTTTCCCCCGCCCCCCGCGGCCCAACCCGACCCAAAATCCATTCATATGCCATAACAAAGTTCCTTTTTCCTTTTGGGGTGTTTGTTTCCTCTCCATTCCATTTAATATGTTGGCGAGTTTTAACATACCCACCCACCCACACACCCACACCCATACCCCCATTAACCCCCCCCCCATCCCCTATCCCCCCCCCCCCACCCCACCCCTCGCCCTCCCCGTTGTTTGATTTTTCGGCTACTCAAAGCAAGGTTTAGCGTCGGGGAGGCCTTTTGTGCCAAGTTCAAGGACCCAAACAAAACGTTGGAACCCCTTCCCCCTCGAGGTAACTGATCCGCCCTTGCGCCCTTACCCACCCACCCCCCACCCCCTGCCCTCCCACCCGCACCGCCGTTTTGTTGTTTCCAAAGTGTACTAATACATGATAAACTGCTCCAGGCGCCGTACATATGAAAAAGAAAATGTTACACAAAAAGTGAGGAAACAAAAACCACGCGTACAATAAAACAGAAGATGGCTGAATTCATGAAGACTGATAATCAAGATCGGAAAATATAAGTTTTAAGACCGCTTAACTCATTCAGGCCCGACAAACGACAGCGACACACGAACCAAGCATGATAGTTCACGGGTGGTGCCAGAATAGCTTGGCGCCCGTAGGCGCCAAGCTATTCTGGCACCACCAGTGAACTATCATACTCGATCTGTCTCTAGAATTGTAATACAGTCTTTCAGAGGGCGACTTCAAACATTTGGGGGATTTCGGCCCTGGGGCAGATTGTGTTAACCCATTTCATACTGAGGCTAAAAGCTTCCAATTTGTGCACTGCCATGTGCAAGCTACATTATAGTACTTACAGATAAGGGTATAGACCAATGGCTTAAGTTCAAGGGTGGTGCCAGAATAGCTTGGCGCCCAGAGGCGCCAAGCTATTCTGGCACTACCCTTGAACTATTTTTGGTCAAACTTGTTTCACACAGTGGTGTATTCCGAATGATAAGGGTTAAAACGACGTTGTCTATTAGCCTGCCTGACACTTCACCTACATGCACGCACTTCAGACACGTGTTAACCCTCTGCGCTCCCAGTCTCTCTTTCTCCACCACCCACTTAAGACACACTTTATTCCTCCCTCACTCGCCCTCCTCCCCCCCCCCTCCCCCCACCCCATCTCTCTCTCTCTCTCTCTCTCTCTTTGATGGATGAGCCGTGCATAACCAACAGGACGAGTTGACACCACATTCTTGTTTATGCAATTGAGAAGGTCCCACCCGACCCATATCGCAACCCTAAAGATGCAGGCGGGGCGTGGGAAGGGCAGTGTCCCATGTACTCGGGCCGACGTCGGCCGTAGATGGCACGCGCCCGTCAGTGCGCGTGCCATCTACGGCCGACCTCTGCACGACGATCTTTTCATTACCGGGCTGAGGGATTGCAGTTGTTTTTTTTTTAAACCAATTACCCAACACTGAGACTGATTTTGTAAAATTTGTTAATTGTCCTTTGAAGGCTACATTATAGACAAGGAGATGTATCAACTGTTTAGTTCAAGGGTAGTGCCATAATAGCTTGGCGCCTGAGGC
>BTPG01000002.1:10877622-11000122 GCA_036245525.1 Semisulcospira habei | reverse complement strand
TGTGCGCGTGTATGTGTGTGGCGTGCTTGTGTGCGTGCGTGCGTTCTTGCTCACAAGTGTGCATACATTAGCATGATCATTTAGCGTTGTCTCATAGACTGGCTGCGGCATTCAGCAATACGAACAAAAACGCGAGATCCGGATAAAAAAATGTGACTGCCCAACTAAGCCCCTTCCGGCCTCCACTGTCACCCAGCTAGATGGCCCCATCAGCGAGAGTCCTTAGATTCTCATGAGCCCGTGCTGCTGCAGAGGTTCATGACGACCTATGCCTTTTGCTGTCGAACAATGAAACGGAAATGGGTGGGATCCTCTTCTCCAAGTCAATCAGTGGTGCATGAAAAGTTGAAAGTACTGCACAGTGCACGCACTCACGAAAACACCTGGTGTGCACTAGATGCTATAGCTCTTTATCTGATTTTGTGGTATCAACATTTCTTGGAGTCCATTCAGAACGCCATTAGCTGCCCAGCCCACCCATGGTGTGTGTTGACATCTCTCTCAGGGAAGTCGCTTGACACTGCATCTGTTTGAGCCGATTTTTCACCACTCAGTAATAAAATCCACTCAGACCCGACGCACTACAGCAGGAGATGGATCGACCGTGATAATTCAAGGGTAGTGTCAGATTAGCTTGGCGCCGTATGGCGCCAAGCTAATCTGTCACTACCCTTGAATTATCCTAGACTATCCATCTTATTCCTGCCACATGGTCGTTATGTGTCACCTCCCAAATTTTCTAGGTAATTCAAGGATAGCGTTTGGCGACTTGTAGCGCAAAGCTTATCTGGCACTACCCTTGAATTATCATGGTCGATCCATCTCCTGCAACTGATACATAGTCGTTAGATGACACTCCAAAATGTTGGTAATTCAAGGATAGCCGCGTTAGATTAGTTTGGCGCCTTATGGCGCCAAGCTAATCTGGCACTAACCTTGAATTATCATGGACTATCCAGCTTATTCCTGCCACATGGTCGTTAGGTGACACCTCCCAAATGTTCTGGGTAATTCAAGGGTAGTGCCAGATTAGCTTGGCGCCTTGTGGCGCCAAGCTAATCTGGCACTACCCTTGAATTATACTGGACTATCTATCTAGATTCCTGCTATATAGTCGTTATATATGACACATCCTCAGTTTTGGAAGCGCGGCCAGAGTCCACTGTGAGCGTCAGCTCTTTAGCATTTCACGAGAAGCCGTGGCTTACCAAATACTTAAACATAGCAATGCACATATTTATTATCGTTTTGTTATGAACCTGTCTCCTTGCTTACGACGCAAGAAGCTTTTCTTCCTTTTTTAAATGTCACCTAGACATACAGAGAAGTACCCAACGGAGAAAGAAACACGCTTAGAAATGACAGTTACTGACAAACAATTTATTTCTGTTATGGAAAAGAAGTGGAGTGTTCGTATACTATAATTTTTAATCAGTCCGAGGGACTCCCATTCTCAAACTGCTGATTCATAGTCACCGAGAGCGAAGCTCGAGATTATGAACTTGAATCTAACAGTTTGAGAATAGCAGGCGCGAGGAGTCGGTTTTCATGTCTTGGACAAAGACCAAATCTCCCCAAATTGGAGCGGTATACTAGGTTATCCCAGAAAGCTTAGCGCGGTAAGACTAGGAAATATAGTGCGGGGATGCTATCTATGCAAAAGCGTTTTTGAAGGGTTTTATATTAATACAATAGTCAAGTTCACATGTAATGCACATTGTGCAAAACAAAAAAACAAAAAAAAGCATCTGGCGTGTACTGCGTTCAATCAGTTGCCACATTACATTTACTCAATCACAGTATAAGTAGCGACTGACTTCCGAACTTAATTGTTCGTCTATTTTGAAAAATTCACGAATTTTGGCAATATTAATAAAGTGTAATGTAACGGGCCTATTTAAGTCATTCGAGACTTGCCGACTACGGATACGCGGGGGTTCGCCGCGTATCCGTAGGCGACACGTCTCGAATGAGTTAATCGTGTTTACCTCTCCGTTTGGGTTCTTTTGTGCACAGGCATGGCAGTCACGTGTATGATCTGAAGCACATAAACATGGCGTAGTTGATAACCGACAAAATAAATTCGGCCGTCCGGGACGCGTGACGCTGTTCCTCACCGGGTCAATGTACACAGTGACGTCAGCGGTTCCGGCTTTTTGTGTCTTTGTTGTGAAGTTGTAAGTGTTGGATCTGTGCGTGCGTGTGTGTGTGTGTGTGTTTGTGCGTGCGTGTGTGTGTGTGCGTGTGTGCGCGTGCGTGCTTGCGTGACGGTGTGTGTGTGTGCCGGAGTGCGTGTGCGTGCGCGCGTTCGTGCGTGCGTGCGTGACGGTGTGTGTCTATATATATATATATATATATATATATATATATATATATATATATATATATATATATATATATATATAATATATATATATATATATATATATATATATATATATATATATATATATATATAGGGACTACCCCCAGGCGCCCCGCAACCCGCAACCCGCTGGAGAATATCCAGTCCTCCCCCCTACTTTATGTAGTAGGTGTTCAGTGGAAGGCTCAAAAGATCTAATAAGCGATGCAGTCACAAAAGGACAGCTGATGTCCTGATGACACAATGCAAGCTTACCAGCCTGGATTTCCATGGCATTAGCACAGCATTCTCAGAATTTATTGAAAAATTATGTCCCTTGGAGCTACTCTGATTGAGTGCATTTTTTGGCTTGGGCGACGCCTTTGTTATAAGTAATGAATAATTGTACCACAAAATTGCCTAGGTATTGCCTTTTCAAAATTAGTCAGTCTTCTTCCACTGCAACACCCCATAAAGCTTTAGGGATGCAATCCACGCTAGACTAGTGGTTGCTACCAGTCAAATTCTGGAGGCGGCTTCTAGTATATGCGTTGTGTTTGCAATTTCAGGTTACGCCGTATGCCTACCTGATGAGACCCACCTTGGGTCGAAACCGGTCGTAGGCGGCAAAATCTTAAATCTATCCAGCAGGTCCAAGATCTGTTTGGGAATATTCATGCACTAGCCTCCCCTCTCGGGGGGAGGACTGGATATTCTCCGGCGGGTTGCGGGGCGCCTGGGGGTAGTCCCTATTACCTTATGTAGTAGGTGTTCAGTGGAAGGCTCAAAAGATCTAATAAGCGATGCAGTCACAAAAGGACAGCTGATGTCCTGATGACACAATGCAAGCTTACCAGCCTGGATTTCCATGGCATTAGCACAGCATTCTCAGAATTTATTGAAAAATTTTATATATATATATATATATATATATATATATATATATATATATATATATATATATATATATATATATATATATATATATATATATATATATATATATATATATATATATATATATATATGTGTGTGTGTGTGTGTGCGTGTGTTTTTGTTGCTGCGTGCGACTGTGCGAGGCATTTTACCTCCTCGTTCTTCTCTTTTCAGAATTTATCCAACTGCCTGTTTGTTTGTCTGTTTATCTGTCTGTCCTGTCTGTCTGTCTGTCTGTCTCTCTCTCTCTCTCTCTCTCTCCGACTCTCTCAGTGTCTGCATGTCTGTCTCTCGCTCTCTAACTCGTAGACTTGTTGAAGCTATTCTTGTAATCACCTATTTGCCCCCCGCCACCCCCCACCCCCCCCCCCACAGCTATATCAGTGTATTCTCTTTTAACCATTTTTTTTAAACCATGTAATTTCTTCTAAATGCCCGATGCACATATGGATACATGCAAACATTGATTTCAGTTTACACTTTTTTTTTTCTTGTAAATGTAATATTACTTTGTACTCTTCCCCACCCGGCTCTGACCTGGAGACTTGGATGGGGTTAACTACTTTTTTTCTTTTTTTCCCTTTTTCCCCCAGGATGTGTGTGTGTGTGTGTGTGTGTGTGTCTGTGTGTGTCTGTCTGTGTGTGTGTGTGTGTGTGTGTGTGTGTGTGTGTGTGTGTGTGAGTGCTTGCTTGCGTTGTTTTGTGCGTGCGTGTGATGTTTGTTTGTGTGTGTGTGTGTGTGTGTGTGTTTGTCTGTGTGTGTGTGTGTGTGTGTGTGTGTGTGTGTGTGTGTGTGTGTGTGTGTGTGTGTGTGTGTGTGTGTGTGTGTGTGTGTGTGCAAGGACATGATTGAAAACATGTCTATGTACCTAATCATTTATCCTTGAGAAATAAAGTTTTATTTTATTTCGTTTCATTTCATTTCACTCTCTTTCTGTCTGTCTGCCTCTCTCTCTCTCTCTCTCTCTCTCTCTCTCTCTCTCTCTATTTGTCTTCCTCTCTCTCTCTTCCTTCCACTCCGCCCCCAAAACTCATCACTTTCAACAGTTCTAGCACTATAAAGCCACCACACTCCCCCCCCCCCCACCCCCCTAAGCTGACTGTCGTAATGTATTTGTGGTACGTGAGTCATTGTCTAAAGCGTGCGCATGCGTACGCGAGTTGTTAGTGCGCGCTTAGAGTTATAATTATCATAAGATAAGCTCATTATAAATACCGTAATTATTATTCTCTCTCTCTCTCTCTCTCTCTCTCTCTCTCTCTCTCTCTCTCTCTCTCTCTCTCTCTCTCTCTCTCTCTCTCTCTCTCTCTCTCTGTTTTTAGGGGGAAGGGTAAGGGGTGGGGGGGGGGGGGGGGGCGAGGCAGGTCGGGAGCGTGAAATGCGTGAAAGACCGCCCATATCCGCTCTTTTGTCCATTATCATGTATCGTTTCATTCTGTTTACGCGCTGACTTCGAACTAATACCCCTCCACAATCACGCACAGCAGCATTTGTCACCTGCATAGATCATGCGATGGCAGGGACTCAGGAGAATCTATGTCTCTTCCTTTCAGGTGTTAGGCTTAATTACCTCCTTAGAGTAATTATTTCGGACAGATCACTGCCCAATCTTTTCCTCTTCTCCCTTACCTCTCCCCGCCACACCTCCTCCCACTGTTCCAGATCTATAGTAACACAGCGTGGCCGGTAACCGAGCATACCATCTAAACGTGCGGTAGATCCTCGATGAGCCACCGCACTCTGTTGGGGTGCATGAGGATCGGTGTCTCTTCCAGGTCAGAAGCGTTTTGTCAGCGCTTTCGTCAGTGTCTGGGGTTTCACAACCAGATTAGAAGCGCTTTGCCAGCGCTTTTGTCAGTGTATGGGGTTTCTCAACCGTGCGATACAGACGCGTCGCCGTTTAGCGCTACGCGTTTCACTTGACTGCCGAGAAAGATCGAACAGCACCCCTCTGCAAGAGGCATAGATCCTCATGAGCCCCCGCACTGCGGGGGCTCATGGGGATCTATGCCTCTTGCAGACACCACTCTGTGTCCACGTTCCTTCGACGGCTGAAGGGAGGTTGAGTTCACTTTTAACCAGTTTAGACTAAACTTAGCGTGCGGCCACTGACAGACGCAGTGAAGTGGGGAGATCCATTGAGCTAAACAGTTGGTTGGTGATCCGCAGAAATCAGTTACAGCAACTGGAGAACGTTCCGCTCTTTTGACATAAACTTGCCTCTCGTGTCCCCAATTAATACGATCTGATCCAGCGCGGAATTTTATAGTTGAAATTCGCCGCGCCCGGTGTGCATTTCTGTGAAGACTTGTCTGCAGTGCTTTTAACAATCTACTTGAGTAGGCACGTGTAGCAGATGCTTTCTACTGCCCCTGGCTTGTACCGGTAATAATAATAAATAATAAGAACTACGGCATTTATAATGCGCTTATCTTACAATAATTATAACCTAAGCGCGCACTCACAACTCGCGCACGCATGTGCACGCTTTTGACAATGACTCACGTACCACAATACATTACCGGCGACAGTCACTGAGCTTGGGGTGGGGAGTGTAGTGGCGTTATAGTGTTAGAACTGTGGAAAGAGGTGGATCTCTCCTGCGTACAAAAGCGAACGAGAGTAGAAAAGTCTTTCAGTTTACGACGCATGCACGTCATAAGCTAAGTTAGCCATTTAGTGCAACATTATTGAAAGACATAATAAGTACGTTAATAACGCAAATAAAGCAAGATTGTGGAGACCTTTAACTCATTCGAGACGTGGCGCATACGGCTACGCGGCTTTCAGCCGCGTATCCGTATGCGCCACGTCTCGAATGAGTTAAAGGATTCTGTTTGCGGATTCTGTACACCCCGCGCGCGTCTTGTCACCGAAGACAACAATGTTTGAAGTTCAGTGTTCGGAATCAAAAGGATGTCAAGACTGCATAAGCTTGGACGAAATCAGTGGATTCAAAACCCAGACACGCACGTTTGGCGATACAACGGGTTCTCAATGTTGACTTGCATCCACTGTAAAAAATGTCCTTCTTTTCACAATAATCTATGTGAGCAGTCTAATGTTATAGAGGTTTTCCACTGCCATGACGCGAATCGGTGGAACCATCCTAGATACAGAGAAGTACCCAACGGAGAAAGAAATAAGCTTATAAAAAGACAGTTACGACACAATTTATTAATATTTCGGTAAAATACCCATCTTCAAATAGCCTGACAAACAACCAAGTGTAGAGATCAGTCGCTGCTTGTCTATCCTTCAGTTGCCATATTCCTTCTGCCATAAGATAAGTAGCGACTGATCTCTATACGTGTTTGTTTGTCTATTTTGAAGAAGGACATTTTTTCGAAATATTAATAAATTGTGATGCAGCTGTCTTTTCTAAGCGTGTTTCTTTCTCCGTTGAGTTCTTCTCTGCATTTTACACGCTTGGCAGTCACCTTTTTGGTCTGGATTGCGTCATAATTACAACAAAAAAACCACCAGATTTCTTTTAGTCCAGCATGATTGTAAAACATTCTCAACCTGTATCAGGGAGATATTGAAAACTGTTACCCCTCTCTTGTCTGCAGAGGGCCCTTTAACCCCTTCACTGCCGAGAAAACAGTGAACACGATAAAATTGCCAGAGACATAGATCCTCATGTGCCCCCGCGACTGCGGGGGCTCATGAGGATCTATGCCTCTTGCTGAGACCAATTTGTATCCCTGTTTCTTGGACGGTGTTGGCTTCTGGTCGTTGATTGAACCAAGATCTCAGAAACAAACATGTACGTGCACTGGCAGGGAGGGGGTTAACGATTCGTGCACTTAGCTGTACGGTTCTCGAAATGGTTAAAATAAGAATCGTATAGAGTACGATTCAGAAACCGTACACTATACATTTTAGAATTTGAGAGAAAAGAAAAACCCACACAACTTTTACTGTATTGGGGGGGGGGGGGGGGGGCGAGAGGGGGGAGGGAACAGATTTTCACGTTTCACGAAATAACCAGAAAGTCTTCACAGGTCACGAAAACCTTATTTTGTTTTTTAGGGTTCACGACGACCCCTTTTTTCACGAATCACGAAATTGAGAAAATGCAATCAAGAATCACAAGAATACTCCCCCCCCCCCCTCCCCAACCCAAAAGCAAACAAACAAACAAAAAACAAAAAAAAGAGGCCAATCACGAATCACGTTTTTAGGGCATCCCTCCCACCCACCCACCCACCCTCCCACGCCCCCACCCATCTGTTTTGATAGTCACTTGACGCATACCTAGATTATAACAGACCGCCTTCACAAAATGGTCTGGTCAGTAAATAGTATATCTGAATCAATGTATATCTATGATTCAAAACTCTAAGAGAAACAGCAATCATGGATCGTTCTGCATAGCCGATTAACCCGGGGGGAGCCGTACACTCATTCTGGCTTTTTTACCGCAAGCACACGCCGTTTATTAACACATGCTACCCCAGGACCGAAATCCCCCCAAATTTTGAATGTGCCCTCGGAAGGACTGCATTACAATTCTAGAGACAGCGCGAACATGATAGTTCAAGGGTGGTGCCAGAATAGCTTGGCGCCTATGGGCGCCAAGCTATTCTGGCACCACCCTTGAACTATCATGCTCGATCCATGTCTTGCCGTGGTGTGCCCGGGCTGAATGAGTTAATTGCAGACATCAGGTGAAACGACTAGCGGACTGTGACTAATCTCAGACCCAAACAGAGACGAAGTACATAAGTGAGCCCCGATCTTCAATAACAAGTGGCATAAATACTCATAACTCCCTGCGGCTGTAGGGGATAATGACAATCTATACCTCTGCAGGCGCAGGGAACTGATCAAAGTAATCCCCAACTGGACAACGTTTTTTTTTTTTCTTACAATTAATTATTTGGACTGTGCACAACGCTACTTGGCATGTGTTCCGTTTTTACTGCACGGTGACCAAGCACACAGACGCGCATGTGCCTCGACAGATGCAGGGGGCTCGTGAGAATCTTTACCTCTTGATGTCGAAGATTGACCTTAAAGACGACTTTATTAATGGTTTGTAAACCTTTCACACTCTGCTCCAAGATCAGACTGATGCGCTCCTTAGACATCTCAGTGTTCTCGTATGCCTGCGAGTCATGGACCCTCACAGCAGACCTTGAAAGGAGGATACAAGCCACTGAAATGAGATGTTTTCGAAGGCTGCTTGGCATTTCATACAGAGATCACATCACAAGCGAGGAAGTGGGAAGCAGACTCAGGCAAGCCATCGGGCCCTATGAAGACATATTAGCCATTGTGAGAAAACGCAAACTGAAGTGGTATGGGCATGTCACGCGTTCAGCAGGGCTAGCCAAAACAATCCTGCAAGGCACTGTGCAAGGAGGACGAAGGAGAGGAAGACAGAGGAAAAGATGCAAAGAAGTACCCAACGGAAAAAGAAACACGCTTAGAAAAGACGGGTACAACACAATTTATTAATATTTCGGGTAAATACCCTTTGTCAAAATAAACAAACAAAACAGAGTTGCCACATTCCTTCTGCCAATGAAGATAAGTAGCGGCTAATCTCTCTGTTTGTTTGTTTGTCTATTTTGACAAAGGGTATTTACCCGAAATATTAATAAATTGTGTTTTACCCGTCTTTTCTAAGCGTGTTTCTTTTTCCGTTGGGTACTTCTTTGCATATTACACACTTGGCAGTCACCTTTTTGGTATGGAGAGGAAAAGATGGGAGGACAATATCTCAGAGTGGACAGGACTGAAGCTGGGCGATACGCTGAGAATGGCAGAGAACAGAGAGGATTGGAGGGAGCTGGTTGCCAAGTCATCAGTGGTGCCCCAACGGTCGGCAAGACTACGGGATATAGACGGGCTTGCGCGTCTGTGTGCTTGGTCACCGTGCAGTACCTTTCGCTGATAATGTACGCAGAGTCTGTTCAGTTGAATTCCGTGTGTGTTCAACGCCAAAAAGTCCCGGCAGGGATTCAAGGTGGTGTCAGCAACTGAGATGCGGGGGAGGGGGGGGGGGGGGCTCATGAGGATCTGTGCCTCTTGAAGTTGAATCGTGGTCCCTTTTTTTCTGAAAGCGAAGGGGTCACATGGTCGGCAAATTGTCCTCGGACCATAAATCACTTTCATACAAGGTGTATTACTGTCCTTGACTGTGTGGGCCCACACCGGGGCAAGGCTACTTTTCGAATTTTATGTTTACGTGGGATTACACGTATTGTTCCGGATACCTTGAGTCTGCCAAAAAAACGTGTGTTACTCTTTGCCTATATTCTCAGCCTTAACTCGTTCTGCCTGCGACACACCATAGCACGATGTGGCTCGACCATGATAGTTCAAGGGTGGTGGCAGAATAGCTTGGCGCCTATAGGCGCCAAGCTATTCTGCCACCACCCTTGATCTCTCATGGTCGATCTGTCGCCTGAATTGTAATGCAGTGCTTACAGGGTAACTCCAAAATGCGGGTATTTAGTACCTCGGGCACAATGAGTAACTGTGTAAGAAGGCTCAAGACGTGAAGCTGAGCCGAACTGCACGACATTTTCAGTAGTCTGTCGTATTCCTTGCCGCGTTTTTTTTAGATATGTTTAGCCCAATGCAAAAATCTCCCTTCAATGCAGGACATTCGTTTGGGAGTTACTGGTTTGGTGAAGTTTCCAGCAATTGGGGGCAGCTGCTTTGAAAGTCTGTTGATACTGCTGCCAATCGAATTGCGGAACTGATGTGCCCACATTATCCCAGTTCAGAGTTCAGTTAAAGACTTTTCTTTTTTGTCAGGCTTTTAACATGTAACTCACTGTTTTCTGATACCGAACTGCTAACTGCCTTTTATTTTGATTCTGGATCTATTGTGACAGGGAAGTGGATGTAAGGTGCTGGGAGGGGATGGGGTTGGTTAAAGTTGTGTATAATTTATTGTGATCTGAGACTGAGTGTGCTGAACTTGTGCATGCGCAGTGAGTCCAGAGTTTTCGTGGAGAACAGCGCTATACAAGAGTTATGTATTATTATTATTATTATTATTATTATTATTATTATTATTATTATTATTATTATTATTATTATTATTATTATTATACCAAGGACTACCTCACACTGCTACTAACTCCTTCACTAAAGGTGAACACTACACCGACTTAAAGAGACATAGATCCTCATCAGCCCCCGCAGCTGCGGGGGCTCATGAGGATATAATTATGTCTCTTGCTAACACCATTTGAAATCCATGTTCCATGTGTGACTAGGGCTCTTGAGCGATGAATTTTCTTTTCTTCAAGAGACATAGGTCCTCATGAGCCCCCGCAGCTGCGGTGCCTCATGAGGCTCTATGTCTCTTGCTAACACCACTTGAAATCCATGTTCCGTGTGTGACTGGGGCTCTTGAGCGATGAAGTTTCTTTTAACTTCAGAAATACAACGTGCGTCCAATGACCGTGAAGATGGAAATTCCCGTGCCCGTAACATACAGTCTCCTTCGCTTTTAGCAATTCCCGTGCCCTTAACATGCAGTCTCCTTCGCTTTTAGCAATTCCCGTGCCCGTAACATGCAGTCTCCTTCGCTTTTAGCAATTCCCGTGCCCGTAACATACAGTCTCCTTCGCTTTTAGCAGTTCTCGTGCCCGTAACATACAGTCTCCTTCGCTTTTAGCAGTTCCCGTGCCCGTAACATACAGTCCCCAATTCCCGTGCCCGTAACATACAGTCCCCTTCGCTTTTAGCAGTTCCCGTGCCCGTAACATACAGTCCCCAATTCCCGTGCCCGTAACATACAGTCTCCTTCGCTTTTAGCAGTTCTCGTGCCCGTAACATACAGTCTCCTTCGCTTTTAGCAGTTCTCGTGCCCGTAACATACAGTCTCCTTCGCTTTTAGCAAAGTCGGATATAAATAGGTCGGATATAACATCACTTTTACAGCGGTGCCCACAACATGTTTTCTGTGTAACTTACTACTCTTGTAGCAAACTTTTGATATAAGAACAATGACTTCGCTTATAGTAAACTTTGGACGTAGCAACAGTGAAAGTTAATTGTTGGACGATTCGTTATATCTGAAGTTTACGGTATTTCATTTTCTCCACTGCATTAACAAGGCCCAACAGGCTCCTTTTGAACAGTGCAGATAGGGTTTCAAACATGAATAGGATGGTTTGCATACAAAAGAAAAACACGTGACATCGGATATTTAAAAAGTCGGATATTACAACACTTTTCAGAGGTAAAAAAAAAAAACACTTTTCTAAATAAATTTGTTCATTAATAATCATCATCATCATCATCATCATCATCATCATCATCTTCATCAATCATCATGATATTAATAATAACAACAACAATACTACTACTAATAGTAATAATAATATAATAATAATAATAATAATAATAATAATAATAATAATAATAATAATAATAATAATAATAGCAGAGAAAAAGTGATATCGGATATGACACAACTCGGATATTACAACACGTTTCACAGATTCACACTTCACAATAAACTGGTTCCTTAATAATAATAATAATAATAATAATAATAATAATAATAATAATAATAATAATAATAATAATAATAATAATAATAATAATAATACTAATACTTTGGTTATAAGAACGAAAAGATTTGGATCTCTAGGCCATTTGTTATATACGACATATTTGGCATCCGTGGTACTGCCCTGGCCTGGTTCACTTCATACGTAAGGATCGTTCTCAGGCTGTTATTGTTAATGGCCAGCTATCTGCTTCTAGTCTTTTGTTGTGTGGAGTCCCTCAAGGCTGTTTTGTTCACTCTATATTCACAACCTCTGTCTGATGTAATTGCCGCCCATGAGTGTGATTTTCACAAGTATGCTGACGATACTGAATTGTCAAGAAGTAGCGCGCCTAGCCATTTCAGCTCCGCTAAGATGAGCGTTCAGTGTTGTATAGAGGACGTCCTGTCCTGGATGACAAGCAACAAACTTAAGCTTAACACCGACAAAACCGAAGTCATGCCTGTTGGCTCTCAGTCTCGCCTTAGTCTGATTAACGGCGAGTTCGCAAACATTGGTGGCTGCAGCGTTCCTTTCCAGAACTGTGTCAAATATCTGGGTGTGAAGATTGACTCGACCCTCTCCATGCATGATCATATCAGTAGCGTCTGCCGAGCTGGTTTCCTTGAGCTGCGCAGAATTTCTTCCCTCAGACCGTATCTCACAGAAAGTGCGGCGTCAGGACTTGTAAATGCATTCATTACGTCCAGGCTCGATTATTGCAATTCTGTACTGGCAGGTTTACCGGCAGATCAGATTTCACGCTTGCAGATGATTCAAAACAATGCGGCGCGTCTCATCTTGAAGAAACGAAAGAGAGACCACGTTACGCCTCTACTGAAGCAGCTGCACTGGCTGCCCGTAAAATTCCGTTGTCAGTACAAAATTGCAATTTTCGCCTATTGGCATTTTGACGGATCTCTCCCGCCGTACCTTTCTACCAAGCTGTCTGTTTATCAACCATCACGCACCCTCCGTTCCTCCAGTGTAAAACTTTTAAAAATCCCGAAGCTTAACATGAAAACTGTCGGGGAGCGTTCTTTCACCTTTTTAGCCCCAAGTGTGTGGAACTCCCTACCAACTGAAATGCGGAATCTGCCCACATTGTCACAGTTCAAAGCTCACTTAAAGACTTTTCTTTTCTGTCGGGCATTTAACACTTAGCTCATCTTTAGCTAACTGTTGACTGCCTTTTATTCTGATCCTAGAGGAAGTAAATGTAAGGTGTTGGGAAGAGATGGGGTGGTTTAAAGTAGTGTATGATCGTGCGTGTGTCTGAGAGAGCCGAGGGTGTGCTGTTGTGCATGCGCAGTGAGTCCATTGTTTTCCTGGAGAACAGGGCTATACAAGAACTATGTATTATTATTATTATTATTAAGTTTACTGTATATAGGTGTATCCCGTCGTCTTCGCACATCAGCATACTAGCGAGGTCTCGTTTGCAAAGAACGACTTCCAACAAAGAACGAGAGCGAAGTCACTGCGGCTAGCATGCTTGCGCCATAAGCACAGACAACACTCCAAACATCTCCAAGAGGCATAGATCCTCATGAGCCCGGAGGGCTCATGAGGATCTATGCCTCTTGGAGATGTTTGAAGTGTTGTCTGTGATTATGGTACAAGCTGGTTGTCAACAGCTATTTCCCTCTCGTTCGCTGTCGGTTGTCGTTCGTTGCAAACGAGACCCCGTGCACTACTGTGACATAAATGTACGGACTGCAGTCTACAGTCAACAATAGCACTGGTTGTCCTTTAAGGGGAAAACAGGCAGAAAGTGCAAAGCCTTTGTCTCTTGACACGATAGCGGAGCCTGTTTCAGTGTAGTACAGAGAAAAGGCGTGGCTTATTTTGTCAGAGGGTGTGTGAGAAACACTTTGAAACAAGATCCACACATTTCGCCTCAAACGAAGAAATAAAAAAGGCGAAAATTAGCATCAAGATCAAGGACAGTAGATAGTGCTTTAAAAGTGAGGACGACTCAGACAGCATATAAGGACTCTGACGCTTGATCGCCCTCACTACTAAAGCTTAGGTCGTCTTCGTAGAATGATGATTGCTCCAAGCAAATGATGTAAAATGAAGACACACCTTGCCATCAAGAGGCATAGATTCTCATGAACCCCAGCATCTGCAGAAATTTATGTAAAATCTATGCCTCTTGCAGATGGAGCGGGGCGGCTGAATCCACCGAATGTGTGAACTTCGTGAATTTTCTGACCTAATTGTGAGTGCTGGATAAACTGTATTATGTTTTGTATGACAAATACTACAGCCCGTCATCTTCTGTTGCAGTTTGTACGCTGACCAGGAAAAGGTCATTGTCAGCAATCCCAGAAACCACCATCGACCTTGATGACCTTGACACAAACAACAGCGGCAACACGGACTTTGACCCTCCTCCGTCTGCGGAAGACAGACTACTTTCTCCGCAAGACGTCGCAGACTCTCATCCGAAGAAGAGTTTAAAGAAAATGGCTAAGGACGCGTCAAGGTCAAAAGTCAAGAAGAGCGTGCTGAACGCATTGTTACCTGGAGCAAATATACGAGAGGCGAACAAGGTTGTTGTGAAGGCTGGCACCTCTCAAGAGGTAAGATGGTGGTGGGTCTGGTTTTGTACTGCAAACTTTGCATTATGATCCTCTTCCTGTTATTGTTATTGTGTTATTATTATTATTATTATTATTATTATTATTATTATTATTATTATTATTATTATTATTATTATTATACCTGAATAATTTAGCTGGCACCAACAGAGGTCTCTACTAATCTATTCACTGCGAGTGTTTCTGAAATTTAACTCATTCAGCCCGACGGCCGCATTTCCCAAATTTCGGAGGCATCATCTAATGACTATGCACCAGTTGCAGGAGATGACTCGACCAAGATAATTCAAGGGCAGTGCCAGATTAGCTTGCCGCCGACAGGCGCCAAGCTAATCTGGCACTCCCCTTGAATTATCATGGTCGACCCATCTCCTGCTGCAGTGCTTCAGGGCTGATTGGGCTAAGAGAATCTCACGCCAAAGAAGCCCAACCACCCAAGGAACATGGATACAAAATCGCGGGGGCTCATGAGGATCTATGCCTCTTGCAGCCGGATCTTGCACACATTTTTCTCTCCCCCCCCCCCCCCCCCCGAGTCTGCCCTGGGAGACTTGGGTGGGGTTAACTACTTTTTAGTTCCCATGGTCACCCTGGTCAGCCCCACAGGGTGGGTTTTCCCCTCTATTCTGGGGCGTGTGTTTCTGTCTACCCTTGGTCCATTCTACTGTCTTCGCTGCCTGTAGCTCTTGATGTTGGATGTATGTTGCTACATGGTCTTAGCTTTATTTAGCGTGTTAGACCGGCCGGCGACATAGTTACATTCAATGTTCTGTTTAGTTTTTCTTTCACAAGCAGTGCAGACACGTCATGAGAAAGACTTGTTGCTGTCGGGACGTTAAGCAATGTACAACCAACCAACCACATTTTTCTCGGCAGTGAGAGAGTTAAGGAGTCGCCAGTCTATTTTGCGTACCCTTTAATCCCCTTATCCTGGCCCAGCTCTGCTGAGGTCAGTTCAGCATTAGACGCGAATCAGCATTGGCACTGACGAGGTCAGACGTCAGGTAAATCAGGCGTGCAATCACACGCCTGGCTGATCACGACATCAAGCACAGGCTTTAGCGAAATCTGTGAGCAAGGCCACAGGCGACGAACGTCAATACCAGCCAAAACATTTTCCCTACTTACACAGAACCAGCGCAGCAGAGAAAGAAACTGTGCTGTGCTTGTCCTTTCTAAGCGTGGTTCTTCTTTGCTGGGTATTTGAAATCCTTAGCAATACCTTGAATAATTAGTTGGCACCATCAACGGTCTCTACTAATCCATTCACTGCCAGTGTTTCTGAAATCTAAGAGAATTTCACGCCAAAGAAGCCCAACCACCCAAGGAACATGGACACAGAGTGGTTTGAGCAAGAGGCATAGATCCTCATGAGCCCCTCATGAGGATCTATACCTCTTGCAGCCGGATCTTGTTCACATTTTTCTCTCTTCCCCTCCCCCCCCCCCACCCCCACCGCTTAGCTGGAAAGGTTTCCATATTTCCGCCCTCCTCATCTAATTGATATTAACCCCTTCAATGCCGAGTAAAAGCGAACACGACCCAACTGCAAGAGACATAGAGCCTCATGCTCCTGCAGGGGCTCACGAGGATCTGCGCCTCTTGCTCAGACCAATGTGCATCCGTGCCTCTTAGACGGTTGTTGGCTTTTGGTCCTCGAATGAACCAGAATATCAGAATCAGCAATGTACGTACAGCGGCAAGGGAGGGGATAACTCTGTTCAGCCCGGCGCACGTATTTCCCAAATTTTGGAGGCGTCATCTGACGACTATGCACCTGTTCTAGGAGATGGATCGGCCATGATAATTCAAGGGTAGTGCCAGATTAGCTTGGCGCCGACAGGCGCCAAGCTAATCTGGCACTACCCTTGAATTATCATGGTCGAGCCATCTCCTGCTGTAGTGCGTCCAAAGATTTAAGGAAGACGACATGCGACCTGTTGCAGGAAAAGGGTTTAGTACCACTTTCTCACTCTCTTCACCCTTTGTTGTACACAAATGGTTTGAGTCCTAGGGTGCGTTAGCGCGGGGTGAGGGGGTGGAGGGGGAGGGGTTGGAGGGGGGGGGAGAGGGGTGTGGGTGGATATTGCAATCTCTGACGGAGCTGAACATAATGCTGCGTGTTGGGTCCCAACCTCGGTGTCGACCCAACCTCGGCCAAAGTGATATATATACTTGTCACAAACAGTAAGGTAATATTAACTTTTCAGCTTGAACTGATAAAAGTCCTCAGGATCGGTATAATCACGGGTATATCAGTAATTAGCCATTCCACTGGTCTAAAATTTCACAACATTGGTGTGACATATAGTGCTCACAAAAAGTAAAGGGTGTGCTACTTTTTGCTTGAATTATTAAAATGTCCCAAAAAGTTTAAACATTAATCAGACCAAAAAGGTGACTGCACTTTGCAGATGTAACGTGTGTTCCCGACTTTTTAGTAAACTGATTCAAACTGAATTTATGACGTCCCTTACTTTTTGTGAGCACTATATGTCACACCAATGTTGTGAAATTGTAGGGTAATCACTGATATAACCGTTATTATACCCATTTCGAGAATTTGTAGTAATTCAAGCTGAAACGTTAATGTACCTTACTATTTTGTAGCATTATTTGTCACTCTGGTCGAGGTTGGGTCCACGACGAGGTCGGGACCCAACACCGCTTGTATCGACGCTGACACATGAGCTGCCACAGACGAGAACCGATGGGCATTTCGATAATAATCGCTCAGTGTGCTCGTCAGAGCACACTGAGCGATTATTATCGAAATGCCCGTTGTTTGATTATCTCTGATGAGGACAGCTTGCCACAAAAGTACAACTCACAAACTAGATAGGCGAGGCTAGCGCTGGTGCAAAAGTATTGAAACGGCCGGGACCAACAATTGAAAGTTCTAGTGCCGGTTTTCGGCAGACGCGAAGAATGGACGAATCAATGCACCGCCGGATAGACAAAGCAGATAAGCGAAAACGGATACACAGAGCTGATAAATTAAAACGAAGCGGGTTATACAACGTAAAAAAAATTATATGCAGGGGTTGTTTACTATACGTAAGGTGCCGACCCCACAGCAAAACATAACAACAAATTTAATGGCGATAGTTTCAATGGATACGATCGACACACACAAAACCTCCGAGCGAGCCGGCGTGCGAAGGAATATGACGACCCTCGCTAGACTGCCGGCGATGAGAATGCTTTCATCCTGATACACACCCATTGTTTGAAATAAATGTGACTATTATAGTTCAAGGGTGGTGCCAGAATAGCTTGGCGCCTGAGGCGCCAAGCTATTCCGGCGCCACCCTTGAACTAAATGGTTGATCTATTTCATAATCTGTAATGTAGCCTTCATAGGACAATAAGCAATAAAAAAAAAAAAAAAAATATTAGCCTCAGGATGTAAAGGCCCCGCTACACATGCCCGGTTTTGAGGCCGATTCCCGATCAGTTTCGAATCGGTAGGTGATCGGGCCGGACTAAAAAAAACGTGTGCACTGCCACACATTTCCCGACTTGTTTAGCCGACCGGTTTGAACCGAAGATCAAAGTCGTACCTGTTCTGCAAAATGGCTGCTAGTTTTGACAGTGATGATGATGTGCTTGCATTATCAGCAGTTTTGCATCATATTCGGGAAGAGGCGTGCGAAACATCAGCAACGGCGGTGGTACTGATCACAACAGGCGTGTTCCGCCATTTGTAAACTGAAACCACATGCTTTGCGACACGCGCTCTGATTGGTTGAAGCTTACAACCGGGGCCGATTCGGATCGGAAAAATATGCATGCATATATGTTCTAGACACCCGATTCCCAGCCGATTGCGATCGGATCGGATATATGACGTCATCCGATCGCAATCGGATCGGAATCGGCTTCAAAATCGGGGCACAACCGGCACGTGTGGCGGGGCCTTAAGAGGCAAAAGTTTTGTGATTTCCACTTGGCGATGTCCATCTTAGGCGAAGTAAACATCGGACACTTACGGATAACAGTACGGGTTCTAAGCTGGACTTATCGCGACCAGGCTAGCTGAAGGATGGTGCCGAAAATGCTTGGCGCCTGCAGGCGTCAAGCATTTCTGGTAGCAGCCTACACCTGTCACGGCTGATCTTTATAGCACCTTGAGGACTAAACTGGGTGATACTATTCTGATTATTGAATAACACAAATTGTAACGCTGTTTTATATTTCGCAGATCTTGGTTTTCAACATAGGAGGAACGCTGTTCGAGACTTACAGGACTACCCTCCGTAGTATCCCACACAGCCCGCTCGCAGACGACAGTTTTCTCTGCAAGCACTTCCGGCCGTCCAAGAGGCACTACTTCTTCGACAGAGACCCGGATGTGTTCGGCGCCATCCTAAACTACCTCCGCACCGGAGAGTTACACCTACCGACTAAATACTGCGGCCCTGCCGTGAAGGTGAAAAGCGAAAATAATTATTAAAGATCGTATACTTGCTTGTGTGATGTAGGACCTTGCAACCTGAAGACCTTGACTTTGACTTTTGACCTTTGCTTACAGAGTGACCTGAAGAACTGCGTGGTCGAAATGGACGACACGCATTGTTCGACATTCTGTTGCTCTAGCTTTCCCATTGAAAAGATGAACTCACTATGCCCTTGGCCTTGACGTGTGCCTTGTACCGCTGTATTTGTCTGTGAAGCTTTTCTTGTCATCGTAATCCTCTTGCTGTCGGCAGCGGTTTTTGTCGCGATGTTTCCTGAAGGAAACATGGCGACAAAAACCGCTTCCGACATCCAGAGGATTAACCTTGCGCTTGACCTTGCCTTGTGCATTCACCTTTGACCTCGACGTTTGCCTGGTGCCTTGACCTTGTACACTGACTCGTGTCCTCAGAATGAGCTGGAGTTCTGGGGCATCGAGGAGGAGGAGATAGAGGAGTGTTGCTGGACTAACTACAGCGCCTGGACCACCACACTGGAGGCTCTCAGGAAACTGGAGAAAGACAGAAATGTAGGGCTCGGTTTTCCTCTGTTTGTTTGTTTGTGTGTTCGTTTGTTTGTTTGTGTGTTTATTTGTTTGTTTGTGTGTTCGTTTGTTTGTTTATTTGTGTGTGTGTGTGTTTTGGTTGTTTGTTTGTTAGTTTGTTTGTTGTTTGTTCGTTTTTGTCCTTTCTCTTTTTCTGTCAGTCAGACTAAGATGTTGTTTGTTTGTTTGTTTGTTTGTTTGTTTGTTTGTTTGTTTGTTTGCTTGTTTGTTTGTTTGTTTGTTTTTTGCCTTTTCGTTCGTTTGTTTCGTTGTTATTTATTTATTTATTTTGGGCTGTTGTTGTTTGTTTTTTTGTTTGTTTGTTTGTTTTTTGTTGTTGTTGTTGTTGTTGTTGTTTTTGTTTTTTGGGGGGAGGGGGTTCTGTCTGTTCGCCTATTGGTCTGCCTGCATTTTGTCCCTTGCTTCTTTCTTCTTTCTTTCGTTATTTCTTTGCCGGGTCGTCCTCGTGCTAGGGTCATTGTGTCTTGCTACCCGGGCGGTTGGCCAGAATGAATCAAACGGTGGCCTGCTCTGTCACCCTGCACAGTTAGTACCCGCGCACTGGGGACTTGCGTATAACCCCTTCATCGCCAGGCTTTGGAAACATTGTAAGCTCAGCGTCAAAGCTCCCCAGCTGCACATGAGCATGGATACAACTTGATTTCAGCAAGAGGGATAGATCCTCATGAGCCCCCGCAACTGCGGGGGCTCATGCGGATCTATGCCTCTTGCAGTTGGGTTGCAGATGTTCAGTTTCCTTGCTAATGAAGGGGTTAACACTTTAACCCCCTTGGTTGCTGCTGGGCGGATCGGACACGTATAGGTATGTGACTTTTCTCCCTGAGCGGTGTTGTCAGTAATGTAGTATTGTCAAGGTGTTAGAACATTAAGAAGTATTCACACACACACACGCACGCACACACACACACGCACACACACACACACACACACACACACACACACACACACACACACACACACACACACACACACACACGCACACACACACACAAACACACACACGTATCAATCGCAGGAGACGGTAATGTCGTCGTGATGTTTCCTAGCGCCTTTGGGCGCCAAGCTATTCTGGCACCACCCTTGAACTATCATGCTCGATCCATGTCGTGCTGTGGTGTGTCGGGGCTGAATGAGTTAAAGGGCGAGGTATGAAAGGGCAGCCACAGTTTCGTGGACGGGGGGTACAATAAAATGAAAATCACACGAGTGTACATTTCCATCCTTTCAACCTTGTTTGTTTTTGTTTGTTTCTTTCTTTCTTCGTTTGTCTCTTCGTTTATCTCGTTGCTTGTTTGTCTCTGTGACTGTGTATTTGACTAGGCAGTCTGGTTGTAACTATGACTGCGCATCTGACTGTCTGATTGCCTCATTGATACACGTGCATACACCATTCTGCCCCTACTTACCTCACTGAGCCGCTTCCACTTTTCACTGCGTCCAGATCCCACCGTTCCTCCTCTGATCCGCTCACACTGAAAGTTCCCCGCTTTAATCTCTCCACTGTAGGCCCACGCGCTGTTTGCCACGTTGGGCTATCCATGTGGAATGCTCTTCCTCTCTCCGTGCAGCAGTCTCCATTTCTCTGGCATTCAAAAGCAATCTTAAAACATACATTTTCCGCAAAGCTCATGCATCTGTCTAACCCTTTATCTTTCTAAGCTGGCAGTCAGTCTTTAATCGTTCTTCATCATCACTCACTGTCAGCATTAAACTCCCCCTTAGCCCTCTCAGTTGTGTTATGGCGTCTCGTGTTTGTGTCTCTACGTTTTTAAGCGCTTACGGCCAGCGTGACGAATGCTGGGTTACAGCGCTATATAAATGCCATTATTATTATTATTATTATTATTATTATTATTATTATTATTATTATTATTATTATTATTATTATTATTATTATTATTATTATTGTTATCGTTATTGTTATTGTTATTATTATTATTTGATTGCTTTGATGATTGTCTCTGTGATGACATACAGATGTTGTTTGTTTGATCTTTGTTGTTTGTGTCTTGGTTTCATTCTCTGTTTTTTAATTTTATTTATTTGTTTATTTATTTCATGTTTTTATTTTTTGATGGGGTGGAGGGGAGGGGGGTGGTTGAGGGGGGAGGGATGGGGGGGGGGGGGGGTCGTTAACCAAACTGTCTGTCTCAAATCTCCTGTTTGTGTACTGGTGTTTGATGTTGAACCTTCAGCCGAGGATCCACCAAGCTCAAACACTATCACATTTGTTTTGTTTTCTTTTGTTATGATACGTTCTGCGTCGGATGTGATGCTTAGCTTAACCATTTCACTGCCGAGAAAAATTAAACACCACCCAACTGCAAGAGGTATAGATCCTCATGAGCCCCCGCAACTGCGGGGGCTCATGAGGATCTATACCTCTTGCTGAAACCACTGCGTAGCCATCTTCGATAGAAAGGCTGGGGATCTTTGGTTGCTGAACTGACACGGATTTCGAAGCCAGAATCTGGGTCCATTGGAAGCATAGGGGTTAATAAAAACCATGTTTGATTGTTTGCTTGCTTGCTTTGCTCGTGCCTTTACGTGTTTGTTTGTCTGCTTGCTTGTGTTCGCTCGCATCTATAAAGTATCGTTATTTTCAGCAGCGGGGGACGGATCGGATTTTTCTGGCGCTGACGACGCGATTTGTTGTCTTCAGTAACTATATTTGCACGAGTTGGCTCTGGAGTAACTTCACGATGCACCTCTGGGGTTCAACGCACCGTTTTCTTAACTCATTCGAGACGAACGGCATCCGGATACGCGGATTAAGCCGCGTAACCGGATGCCGTTCGTCTCGAGTGAGTTAACAGTTAATTGCACTTAAAAAAATAACCTGACAATGTTCAAAGTACAGCTGATCAGTCATCGAACTTTGTACCATTCTGCAATGCAGGCTCTTTGTTATCACTACCTTGAACACAGGTATAGAGCAGCAATTAATGATGTAGTATCCCTTGCGTCCCCCCCCCCCACACACACACACACCTTTCCAATATTTTTAGACGTATAAAAAATGATAGAAATTTCTATTTGTTGGAGGACGAATTTCAAAATGATAATAATATCTCTTATTTATTGTTTGGAGAAGAAAAGAAGAAATGGCGTTTTGGAGAATAGATTATCTTTTGCAGTGCCCTCCCCTCCCCCCCCCCCTCCACCCTCCTGCCCCCCAACGTGGTTTGATATTTTGAAGGCTGGGAAATAACACGGGAGTCACTTTGCTCCTTACCCCTTCCACACCCTCACGCCCCCCCCCCCCCCATGCCCCCTCCTTCACTCCCTCCCCTCACCACTCCCCACACCTCCTCCGATGAAAAATAAATTTACCACTGGCAATACGTAATAATTTCTAAAATTAATTAAAAAAATCGTCCTTCACTTGCCACATTCCTTCTACGATAAGTTAAGTAGCTCTCTATACTTGTTTGTTTGTATATTTTGAAGAAGGGTATTTACCCAAAATATTAATAAATTGTGTTGTAACTGTCTTTTATAAGCGTGTTTGTTTCTCCGTTGAGTTCTTCTCAGTAATAATGTTTGTCTTTATTTTGGGAAAAGCTGGTACGTCTATTTATGCAGTGAAATTTCGCTTCTCTTAAAAATAGACATCCTGACTTTTGCCATATAGGCAGATTTGACGCCATAATTGACGTCAGATTAATGGGATCGGCAGCTGTTTGTGTTTGGGACAGTGCCAGTTAATGCTTGCATTAGAGTGTCAACTAATCCAGTTTTTAGTTCACAAGGGAATTAATACCGTGGAGTTTACATTGCTCACTAAAGTCACACATTTTTTTTCGCTGAAGTTAACTCATTCTGCCTGCGACACACCATAGCAAGATATGGCAGACCATGATAGTTCAAGGGTGGTGGCAGAATAGCTTATATAGGCGCCAAGCTATTCTGCCACCACCCTTGAGCTATCGTGGTCGATCTGTCTCCTGAATTGTAATGCAGTCCTCAGAGGATAACTCCAAAATGTGGGTATTTCGTACCTCGGGCACAGTGAGTTAACATGTCTTATTAATGTTATCTAAATTACATAATGGGTATAGCATGCACATTTAAATTACCGCTGTGATGCTTGTGATATGTATGTTTGTTGACTTAATTCATCTCAACATGTTTTATACACTTACAGTCTCGTTTGGTCGCGTTAAAATTTTTGCCACCCAAAACATTAATTCTGCACGTCATATCGATAATAACTAACGTCATAACAAGGCAATCTGTGTGTTCTCTGATATTTTCAAAGCATGCATTACAACCGCAGTTTGAGTCTCTGTCCTGTTCTGGATGAGAGAAATTATCTCTGCAATATCCACTCCCATATCTAACTCTAATTTGAAGTTGTCAGGTGACTCTGACTCTGTCTGACTGACTGGCGCTTAGATTGTTTATAAGATTATTATTATTATTATTATTATTATTATTATTATTATTATTATTATTATTATTATTATTATTATTATTATTATTATTATTATTATTATTATTATTATTATTATTATATTTTTAAAATTATTATTATTATTATTATTTACTTTCTTCATTTTATGTAAATTTATTGTTATTTTTATTTATATTATTATTTTATTTATGTATTTATTTATTTGGGTGGGGGAAGGGGAGGGGGGAGAGCGAGAGATTTGTTTTCAACCTTCTCCGGGAGAAATCGAGCACCACGCAAATGCGAGAGACATAGATCCTCATGAGCCCCCGCAACTGCGGGGGCTCATGAGGATCTATGCCTCTTGCTGACACCGATTTGTATCCATGTGAGACGGCGTGGGTTAAATTAACACAGATTTCACAAACTCACCATGGGTCCTCTTGCAATGAAAAAAAAAATGGTCCAGCTGAACTCGATACTGTAGTTGGCTGTTTCGTCACGTACACACTCAGACCCACTGACTCCCTGTCTAATAGACGCACAGATTATCATGAGCACCTCCAGTGCATTCGCAGGGTGCTCATGATAATCTGTACGTCTCGCTGACGTAAGGGTGTAGCTATGCGTATGCAACGATATGCTATACACAACTATTGGCCGATTTCATTCTTCTCGTGGAGATTATGGAAGAAGGGAAGGTTTCGCTATGCTAACCCTTTTTGCTGTCGGTAGCAGTTTTTGTCGCGATGATTCCTGCAGGAATCATCGCGACAAAAACCGGTACCCTACAGCCTTAGGGCTAATACTGCACATACCAAGGCACGTCACTCATTGCCGGACAAAACAAGCAGTTAGTTCCCTTCATAGCTACCCGGGTCACTTAAGGCCCCGCCACACATACCCGATTTTGAGGCCGATTCTCGATCAGTTTCGAATCGGAGTGTGATCGGACCGGACTACAAAAACGTGTGCACTGCCACACATTCCCCGACTTTTTTTTAGCCGACCGGTTTGAATCGAAGATCAAGGTCGTACATGTTCAGCAATATGGCTACTAGTTTTGATAGTGATGATGATGTGCTTGCATTATTAGCAGTTTTGCATCATATTCGGGAAGAGGCGTGCGAAACATCAACGAAGGTGGTACTGATCTTCCGCCGTTTTCAAACTGAAACGACATGCTTTGCGAGACGCGCTCTGATTGGTTGAAGCTTACAATCGGGGCCGATTCGGATCGGGAAAATAGAGCAGCTTCTAGACACCCGATTGGGATCGGACCGTATATATGACGACATCCGATCGCAATCGGATCGGAATCAGCTTCAAAATCGGGGCACAACCGGCATGTGTGGCGGGGCCTTTAGTCGTAGAAGACTGCGGCCACGCCAGATCGGCCCGTGGTCATTTTGGCGTGGGTGAACTGTTACGCCAAGCAACGCCAGCTCAGCCCGGGCTCATTTTGCGGTCAGAAAATTTCCTACGTCAAGTCGGCGCGGGGTCACTTTGGCGTTTCAGTCTGCTGCGCGAGATCGACCCCCGGGGGTCATTTTGGTGTGGCAAGCTTGTTTCCCGCGCCAAAATGATCCCCCCCCCCCCCCCCCCCCCGCGAGCCGATTTGGCGTATGGGGGTCATTCTTGCCTTGTCACACCAGCACGAATACTGACATTACATGACAAAAGGCGGTATGTCTAATTTTTAGAGAATTTAGAAATTCCTAGGCGATGAAAATCCAGCTTTTCTCAACTGAACATCGACATGGTGGCGTTTGCCATATTACAGCAAAATGATCTGTATGTTTAATCTCCTGTACTGTTTTTTTAACTTTCCTGCAGGTGCAAATGCCGGGCGAAGAGCACTGGAACCGCCCACATGACAGCCCCAGAACACAGAAACTGCGCAGAATCCAGATGAAGGGATGGGACGTCATGAACAGTCCTCAGACAGGCGTGTGCGCAAAAGTAAACACCTCTGGGTTTCTCGTTATTCACGCATTCAGCCCTGGCACGCCAGATGTGGATCGACCATGACAGTTCAAGGGTGGTGCCAGCATAGCTTGGCGCCTATAGGCGCCAAGCTATGCTGGCGCCCACCCTTGAACTATCATGGTCGATCTGTCTCCTGCAATTGTGCTGCAGTCCTCACAGGGCAACTCCAACACGTGGGTATTTCGTACCTGAGACACAATCGGTTAATGATGTTTGGTTGTTTTTGTTGTTGTTATTGTCGTTGCTGTTGTTTTTGTTGTTGCATTCGTTGCTGTTGTTGTTGCCGTTGCTGGTTTGGATATGATTTTCAAAACAGTTGGTTAGTTCGGGGTTTACGGCACCGGAGTGATCATGATACTGTGTTGTATGGGCAGAGAGTGAATTTCCCCATGAGGGATTAATAAAGTGTTGTATTGTATTGTATAATGGACGGCCCTAACGTGGCGGACATGGGAAGATATTGCCTATCGAGTACGACCTCAACACTGATCGATTCAGACCCGCTGCCATTGTGCCACTTTGATATGCCAGGACCTTTCAACGGACATCCTAATTTACAATCGCGTCTTTCCCCCCCCCCCCCCCCCCCCCCCTCCCTGGATTGCGAGTCCAGCTACGGGCACTGGAACCCACGACCCGGCGATTCCCTTCGATCTCTTTCGCCTGAGCTATTTGTCGACATGTTAATATGTATTAAATCTACAGATATAACAAATCGCCGGGAGGCGGGGGGGGGGGAGGGGGGAGGGGTGGGGGGGGGGGTTGTGGGGGGTAGGAGGGTGATGGGGGTCAACTTTTATTTTTTATATATCCCAAGTGTTTTATAATCAGAATAATGCCCATAGAAAGAGTGCTGTCGGTACCTCTGAAATACTTTGTTAAATCCGACCTAGTTATTAGCGTAGTAGTGTGTATTTCAGTTCGGTGTAACCGACTTCTCGCCTACCTTCACAAAACTGTTAACATTGATTTTCTAACCTCGAGTCGCTAAAGACACCGGAACAGATGTGACGACGTAATGGTTTGCTGGTCTGTGATTTCGGACCTTACGGCTTCCAGCCGTAAGGTCCAAAATCACAAATCAGCACAGACGTTTTCGTCTACCGTATTTAAAACAATACGGTAGATTTTGAAATGGGGCTGGGTCGGAGCCCCATTCCGGAGCATAAACATGATGTTTTTGGAGTGCGGGGCAGACATTCTAGCAAAGAAGTAACATGATAGAAATGACGTCACATCTAGCTACGCAAACCTTGCTAAAAAAAACGTCTTTTTGGCGCCAAAGCGCCGTATGTGTGTGTGTGTGTATGTGTGTGTGTGTGTGTGTGTGTGTGTGTGTGTGTGTGTGTGTGTGTGTGTGTGTGTGTGCGTGCATCTGTGTGTGTGTGTGTGTGTGTGTGTGTGTGTGTGTGTGTGTGTGTGTGTGTGTGTGTGTGTGTGTGTGTGTGTATGACAGCGACTAGAGCCCGTGTTTGAGGACGGACAAGCTTGAAATTTTAGGATATTGTCCCTAAAAGATTTACATCGAGACCTTTTTTTTCGATGTTTTGATTAAGAAGTTCATTGGCGAGAAAATGGCCGTTTCACAAAAACCGGTTGATCCACACTAGAGTCTGTAATTGTTCTTATTTTTACTATATATTTTGCATATCGCTAGATAAAAGGGACACATTGAATGCATTCGTTAACCAGCATTGTACCTCTAGAACATTTTGAGTAATAATTAAATATTTCTTTTAATACAATTTTATTATATATATATTCAGTTTGCGGGAATTAATTTCACGAATTATATAGGTTAATCTTAAAACAATTGAAACTTTTTATGGAAAAAACAAACCAACAAACATTTTTTTCTCATTTATAATCGCATGATTTTTTTTGTATACGGTATTTACATAAGTCTAAAGTTTGTCTCGGCTGTCGGGTACGATTAGGTCAATTGTGACCTGTATGCCCTAGGTGTGAAAATCAGACAATTTTCTGCACCACTTTTTCGGAGTCATTTGTAAAACAACTAACATAACTTTAATTTTTCTTTTACTAAAAAAAAAAACAACAAATTATCTTCTCATTAATACCCGCATGATTTTTCATTAACAGTGTTTGCATAAGCCTGCTGTTTATCCCAGCCCTGGGGTAGGATTAGGTCAAAATTGTGACCTGTGTGACCTAGGCGTGAAAATCAGCAAAAAAAAAATTGCAAATTTGATCCTCTGATACGTCAAATGTTAGTACTGCGATGAGTGACGTATAACATCGAGTCGTCACTATGAACACGGCGTCGTGGGGCTAATGATGCCACGACGTGAAGTTTGAAGTGACGTCATTTCGCTGCTCGTGCAATTATTCTTTTTTTTCAAAATAGCTATGCTACGCCAGACCACAGAGCTTACAAATGGCGGGAACTCGCCGTGTGTCCGTCTGTATTTCTGTGTACCAGTGTGTGTGGATCAGAGGGTGGGTTAGAGTAGAAGGAAGTGGATTCCTGTCGCTACACGAGCCCACAGAGCGGGAAGCGCCGCGTGTACGTTTTTATTTGTGTGCGCCGACGTGTGTGTTGACCAGAGGTTGGCTTAGAGAGGAGGGAAATGGAGCGGCATAATAAGCCTAAAAATATGAACAACTCTGAGTGTTCCTAAGAGATAAAAGCATCGGAGCGCCAAACAATAATTATGGTAGACTTTGGGATGAAATCATCATCTTGTTTTTCTTTCTGAGATGTGAGGTCTAAGACAGCAGATTATTACAGATATTGCCTGTGGCTGATCTAATGCTTGATATTTCTTTTCAGATTTACAGCTACTTGGCCTTGACCTTCGTTACGGTCAGCATATTCTCCTTCGTCGCACAGACTCACGATGTCTTCCGGGTGCCCGTGACCTCTGACCATAACTACGCTGACAACGACAACGTGACGACAAATATCACAATCGCTTCCAACCCGAACGCGACGGACAGCGGCGATCTTTCCAACGCTACCACGCACGCGCCGCATTCTTCTACTTATACGTCCGCTTCCGCTATGGAGGATGACGTTCATCCGGCGTTGTTGTACTTGGATGCGACATGCCTGGCGTTCTTCATCTCGGAGTTCGTGCTGCGGTTTATACTGTCGCCGAGAAGATGGAAACTGCTCATGCTGCCAATGACGGTGTTTGAGCTGCTGGCTTTGCTGCCCGACCTGATCGAGTTCGGCATCAGGATCTTCCACCCGTCAGATCAGGGCGTGGCTGCCGTGGACGCCGTGACCTTCCTGCGCCTGCTGCGCGTGTTCCGGATCTTCAGACTGATGCGTCACTTCCCGGGACTGTGGATTCTCTTCTACACGCTCAAGGCCAGCGTCAAGGAACTGTTGCTGCTGCTGATGTTCCTGTGCGTGGGCATGCTGCTCTTCGCCTCGCTCATCTACTACGCTGACGACCGGGAGATCTTCTCCAGCATCCCTATGGCGTGTTGGTGGGCGGTCATCACTATGACGACGGTGGGTTACGGAGACATGTACCCCACCACAAAGTGGGGTTACGTCGTGGGGTCGCTGACGGCTATTTGCGGCGTGCTGGTCATCGGATTCACGGTGCCCGTGCTGGTGAACAACTTCATCCTCTACTACCATCACACGCAGTGCGCCATCAACAGAGAGGACGCCAAAAAGAGGCGGCTGGAGATCCGCAAGATGATTCAGGCGCAAAACGCCAAGCGGCAGGCCATGGAGGAAAAGCGCAGTGCTGAGGAAGCCAGAATGGAGCAGCTGAAGAAACTGCACCTCACGCACGACTTTGACAACGGTAAAACGCGCGACTCGGACAGCCAGAACAACAACGGTACAGGACATGGGGTAGGAGTCAGTAATGGCACAGGGCATGGAGTCGGAGACAGTAATGGTACAGGGCATGGAGTAGGAAGCAGTTATGATACAGGGAAAGAAGGAGGAAGCGGTGACGACTTAAACTGCAAGACGAGTGGGCAAACTCACCCAGCGAAATCCGCAAACTCTAAGAAAGGCGACTCGTGCCTGTGAATTCTGACGAACAGTCGGCTTAACCCTATTCATCCTGATGCACAGCTTGAAATAATTTTTACTATGATAGTTCAAGGGTGGTGCCAGAATAGCTTGGCGCCCCAGAATAGCTTGGGGCGCCAAGCTATTCTGGCACCACTCTTGAACTAAAATAGTTGATCTATCTCCTAATCTGTAATGAAACCTTCATAGGACAGTAAGAAATTTTAAAGAAATTCTGCCTTAGGGTGTAATGGATTAGTGCGATCTACTCCTGAGCGTGCTGTGAGTGTTAAAAAAAAAACACTGCCGGTGCAACGGGTCCTTAGTGTTGCTTTGCCTCAGCTAAGATCTCCCCCCCCCCCCTCCTCCCCTGCTACCTCTAATTAAATTACCATTACACATAAGCCTGAAGACACATTTCAGCACCGTTTGTGGTCGTTAAGCCTTGTCGACACACCTTATAAACTTTAACAGCAGTTTGGACGCGTAGCAAAAACACGCGTATTCGTACTTATTTCTTCTGCGCTGCCGCTAACGTGTCAGTCTATTTTTAGCTGTTTCTCGTACTGAAAGCGTTGTATTTCTAGAACGGAGCAGAGTCATTGTCAGGTTAACTTCATCTAAAGACGACGTGTGCTGAACTGGATTGTCCTGTGTCTAAATGAACCATATCTAGACCTGTGTGTAGCGTTTTGTAACCATCTGTTACAGTAGTGTATCTTTGAACAGATACGCCGGTAGTGGGCCTTTTAAGTCCGCGGAACTTTTCTACGTACAGAGGGACAAAGAAATCAGAACAGTATTTCATTTTACGAAATTCAAACTAAATGACTTAGACTGCGTTTCTGGAATATTAGTTAATTCCACGCCAAAGAACCTAACGGCCAGGAATATGGATTCAACGTGATGTCAGCAAGGCCGGTAGTGGGCCTTTAAAGTCCGCGGAACTCTTCTACGTACAGAGGGACAAAGAAATCAGAACAGTATTTCATTTTACGAAATTCAAACTAAATGACTTAGACTGCGTTTCTGGAATATTAGTTAATTCCACGCCAAAAAAACTAACGGCCAGGAATATGGATTCAACGTGATGTCAGCAAGAGGCATAGATCCTCATGAACCCCCGCAACTGCAGGGGTTCATGAGGATCTATGTCTCTTGCGGGTGGGAATTATCTCTTTTTCTCAGCAATCAAGGGTATAAGTTAATCCCCATGCGCGCACAACTTTATTGTAAGACACACTAACAACATTAACTCTTAAACTGCCAGAAATAAATGACTTCCATTCTGTGGAATGGAAGTCATTTTGGTCTGGGACTTTAAGAGTTAATGAGGGTAAATTTTGCGATAAAATAACCCTTTATTGCCTGGGGCAGGTCGCTTGAAATACTCACAAATCATAAAGGTGATGCCAGCGCTGGTAGAACAGTACACATACCAAGGGCAATTACTCGGCTCTAGACATACAAACGGTTAGATCCCGTGCCCCATCCTCTCAGGCACCCAATCGCCAGCCTACAGAGAAATAGGCAGGTAAAGAACGAGACTATCATATAGATTATTAATTGTACACCAGGTCAATCCTTTAATCCATGTCTTTTTTTTTTTTTTTTTTTTTTTTTTTTTTGAACGTTGAAAGTACGAGGTGGAAGCGCGGAGTCCCCAATTCATAAAGACGAAGAAGAGAAAAATGTCCCTGAGCCATTGTGAATTACAGACGCCAAGGTTTTTGGCTATGTCAGACGGGGGCTGAAAACAGTTTTCAAACACAAAAACACAGCTGTTTTGAAAACACACCGTGTGACATGGCACACTAAACTGTTTTTGAAAACAGTTTCCTACTGCTTCCAGAAATTTAGAACCGATCCTAAAATCTGGCAACTGTTTCGGAAAACATTGCTGCTGGAACCAATCAACGTGAAACAAAAGATCACGTGACGACCAATACGTAAATATGGCGGCAACCAAAGCCGCATGGTGCATCCACGCGTCTTCCATCGACCCAAGGTCGCACCCACCATCTCCTTTCTCTTCTCTTTCGCCATTCAAGGCTGACTATTTGTGCTGCTTGAATCAAAATGATGTCGTCGTCAGAACTTGATTATGCCATTTGATACACAACAAGGACCTTTCACAACTCCCTTCACCAAAAGATCGCCAAAGGGAAACAACTACGGAAAATAGGTATACACAACACAACAATGCTGTTTCTCCGTGTGACATGCTCGAAGCAAAACAGTTTTCGAAAACTCATGTTTTATAAAACTGTTTTCAGAAACTGTACCGTCTGACAAGGTCTTTAGCAGTTGAAAGAAAAGTGCGCGCTTGGGTTGCGTGCTTGTCTGTGGTTTTCGACCTTATGGTCCTAAGCCGTATGGTCCAAAATCACAGGCCAGCACACGTGCACATAGGCCACATGGTGACAATTACAGACAATCACGGTGTCTGTTAGCCGAATGTTCCCAGCTCCATTGCTTGTGGGGGACGACTGTGGATCTACTGCCTGAAACACGCTGGAGTCCAGAGCAATGATCGAGCAGACACCCTCGCCGGCAAATTAACCCTGTTCATCCCGATACACACAACGCTTGAAATCAGTTTGACTGATAGTTCAAGGGTGGTGCCAGAATAGCTTGGCGCCTCAGGCGCCAAGCTATTCTGGCACCACCCTTGAAGTCAAACAGTTGATCAATCTCCAGATATGTAAAGTTGCCTTCACAGGACGATAAGCAATTGATACTAAATCAGTCTCAGGGTGCAATGGGTAAAGGCAGAAATCACACAGGGTCTACACATGGGGAGATATGAAGCGGCGAGAAACCTGAGAAAGTGTTACTTCCAGGAACAAAGCCAAGGGCAGGACACTGTAATGGATCACCTCCGGAGCAGAGGTGTGGAGAAAGGCATCTGACTTGAAAAGGACACGAGAGATTGAGAGTGAACGAGACCAGCGTTGGTACGACATCGAAAGGAACTCTAGTGAGACTTCGAATGGGTTGAGGCGGATCGCGTATGGGCCTTTCCGAGATCCTACCTTGAACTGAACTGAACTCAGAGTGTCATAGTGCATGGCACCGTAATGCCCCAACTCAGAGATCACCACACCGTGTGTCATTTGCGTCATCTAGACTGAAGAGGTCTACGGCATTTCCATTTGTTTTTGTTGTTGTTGTTGTTGTTGTTGTTGTTACTCATCTTGTTGCTGTTGTTGTTGTTGATTTTGTTTGTGTTCCTAGCTGGTCAATACAGTCATGTTCAGGAGCGCCAAGCAGGTCAAGAAGATTTAATTGCGTGTGTGGCTGCTTTTAATTGCCCCACCGAGCAGACGGCCACACTGCGACTTCAGTTGATTTTATGTATGTTTTCAGAGAATGGAAGTTTGCACGCTAGGAGCTTAACGTCGCTGAAGATAGTTCCCATATAACGGTGCCATGCTGAAGAGCAAGAGAAATGCGACACCACTGGAATCCCAGTGGTGTCAGTCGCATTTTTCTTGCTTGCCAGTATACAACATTTTGCTGTAGCGTCAGAATTCCAGCTGACGACAGCAGACATTATAAAATTAATACATTTGCTTTGCTTATTTGCTTTTCCTGATGCACGACAATTTCAATGAACGCATGAACTCGAGATTGAAGAATGTGCACGGAACCTCATAATGGTGCGAAATCCTGTTTTGTTGCGGTTGTCTCCTTTGCTTCTTCCCCCCCCCCCCCCCTCATTTTCTGACGACATCTGGAACCTGTAGCTAAACAGAAAACCGCTCATAACTGCCTTGTAAAGAAAGCATCGGATGACGTATTCCTGAAAACAATGTGCACCTTTTTGTTCCGGTTTTTTTTTTAAATATCGAAAACACAAGTGTCTTTACCAGAGCGCATGCTAGCACCATCGAAATGGTTATGCAAGATTCAATGAGTTGCCTTCTCTTCACAACGAACATGTATATAAGTGATGTGCCCTTGAAGTAATCATGAGCATTGCATTTTTAATATGATAGCTTTAAAACAGAATTGTACACCTACTGCGCAAAGGCCATCGGGCCGACGTCGGCCGCCGTTGGCCCGCGCACGCTCGTGCGCGGGCCATCGGCAGCCGACGTCAGCCCGACGGCCTTTTGCGCATTGGGCAGATGCTGGACTTTGCTTGTCTTCATCTCTCTTGGCTACGATTATTAACTTGTTTTCAAGCCTGCAGTCGGCATGGATTCGTGAGTCGTCCTTTGACGAATATGCGCTGCTGGCAGTATAGACCTTGATAGTCAGAGGCGCCCAAGCTAATCTGACTCTACCCTTGAACTGCCATTATCCATCAGTCTTCTGTAATATTTTGGCAGGACTGAATGGGTCAACAATCGTGTAGAGTGCCTAGGCAATCGAAGCTCGTATTTTGAGACGAAACTGAAAAGAAGGGAAATTTTGTGCACGTGCTTACATTTACATATTTGTTATTCTTTTTTTTTTAATCTGCTTTGATGACCTACCCTGTATCGCTGCCTTTGATCACAACGACGCGTGTACATCTCACGCAAATTCTCTTTGGTACCAATGTTTTGGAAGAAAGAAACACGCTTAGAAAGTACCATTACAACAGAATAAATTGCGTGTGTAATTGTCCTTTGTGAGCGTTGGTTCTTCCTTCGCTTTGGGATTTTCTTTGCTTTAATTTTACACGCTTGACAAACAGTCAGTTGTTTGATCTAGACTCCAATCGTTCCGTGAAACTGTTGCTTTACGTTACATTCAGAGCCTCGCAGACACGACCTGTGCGTCAAAAGCAAGTCAGTCTCGGCTCGTAAAATTACCACCACTCATGGTTCAACTTGTACTATATAATTATATAACTGTCTTAACCCCTTAACTGCCGGGGTAGGTCAATCTGCAAGAGACATAAACCCTCATGAGCCCCCGCAGTCGCGGGGGCTCATGAGGGTTTAAGTCTCTTGTTGGTCCTGTGTTCTTCATGCCCAGTCTTCGTCCCATTTCTTCACGTGAATGTCGCATTTTTTTTTTTTAGACGCGAATCTGAGATCAGTGTCAGCGAAGGGGTTAATGTTACCACGCGCGCGGAGGGGTGAAAATAATATAGTCACAACGTCCACAAATCAACTTCGCAGATTCGTTCCTGTCGATTTTTGGGACAGACTGTATACATTTCGTGCGTTCTACGTCAGTCATTCCAGAGTTTCAACATTTTAGATGTTGAGCTTTCACATTGAAATTCACTATTTTCATCCATGGAACGAAGCGTTTGAGATATGCAGTCACAGCCTTTGAATCGAAACAGCAGCCTCAGTATAAAGGAAATTTGCTACCAAAGGCAGGCGAGTTTTCGAAGGCAGAATAGTCCGTTTGAGTGAAGCTTGCCTCGTGTATTTTTCCAGTTAACTTTTGAACAGCGCCAAGAATAAAAAGTGATCATCAAACCTAGTCCAAATTTATTTTTAAATGTAGCTGGCTTTAAACCCAACGGTTTATTGAATTGAATTGAATAAACTTTATTGTCCATTAAACGTCAAGCATAAAATTGAAAATTTTCTTTAGCTCACAGAAACATAAAACACAACGAGTAAGACATTGTGACTTAAACTATGACAATACTAAAGATAATACTAAAACATATTAAAACATATTGTGGATTTGGCAGCTGCAAACACACACACACACACACACACACACACACAGACACACACACACACGTACACGTCACGAGACGCGCGTCACGCGTACATCACACTGGCTAGTATCACAGGTATTGCGCGAGGAAGGCCCCGTACAGGCACCGTATTTTATCAACAACGCATAAAAGATTAACCCATTCAGCCCTGACACACTACAGCAGGAGATGGATCGACCATGATAATTCAAGGGGACTGCCAGGTTAGCTTGGCGCCTGTCGGCGCCAAGCTAATCTGGCACTACCCTTGAATTATCATGGTCGATCCATCTCCTGCAACTGGTGCATAGTCGTTAGATGACGCCTGCAAAATTCGGGAAATAGGGCCGTCGGGCTGAATGATTTAAAAATGACAAAAGACTTTCGTTATTAAATCCAGTATTTAAACTGTGCATATATTATCATTGCTTTTATAAACGCTGCAGCGTAAATTAATCATACTATAATCACATATGCTATAATATCACTTGTTTTCCTCCATACGTCACACGACCAGTCACTTTAGCGCAAACCGTACCATGTGACCGTGATAAAAATATTTTTAAAAAAACTGTAGCGAAAAATGGCGGACGTTTTGTAGCCCTCTCGATGACGCATCTTGGATGCCTGTTTTGTTCTATAAAAGATCGCCAAACGTTCTAAAGTACAAAGTTACTTAGTGTTGTTCGAAACAACAAGCACACTCAGTGCTGGAGACGGCAACGTCATGACATATTTTAAATTACGTCATAAGTCTATTAATATGTATAAAGGTAACTATATTCCTTTGACGTCAGCCATGTCTGGCATGATCCAGGTCGCAAGATGTCTAACTGACTTTCTTTTACGAATATGGTGGAGGAATGAAAACAAATACGTTATTGGTCGGAGGGGTTCGATGCACGGACCCTTGTAGGCCTTCGGGAGGTCAAAGGAACCATTGTATCCCTCAGGCCTTCGGCCTTCAGGGTACAATGTTTCCTTTGACCTCCCACAGGCCTACAAAGGTCCGTGTAGCGAACCCCTCCGACCAATAACTTATAATATCATACTCACTATGAGATATCACGCTAAAGTTTACCAGCCGGTATACAGTATCACGGGCCAGCTTTATCATAGACATGTGGGTACAAATAGACTAGTTATGAATAAAAGCACGTTCACAGCTGATGGCACAAATGATCTCTTGTAGATGTTTTTTTTTTTACGAGCATGTGGCACCTTGAGTCGCGACCGGACGCCGGGAAGAATTCAAAAGCGCCATTGAGAGGCTGGTGAGAATCACCAAGAATTTGGACTGCTTTTCTCCTCAAGGCCTGAAAATACAAGTCGGACAACTGTGTCTGTTTCACGCCGAAAATTTTGCTCGCCTGATTTAGCCACTACCATTGGGAGGTCATGTTGATGACGTACATAAAAGTTGCGATATATACCCTGTTAAGCCGCAGTGACCATTGCCCTGCATCACTGACGCTGAAGCTATTCACAGATCAGACGTTTCGCAAGACCAAGCTGTCAGAATACGCAACACGAGAAGCGTGAAACTTATCGTAGTAAATATGTGACGGTGTTGCTGACTGGGGCATGATCAGGGTTTATTTTCGCAGATATAAATAGGTCATGTTCACAATGTCCCGAGAGCAGCGGCTAAACCACCGCCGTGATGACTTAAGGAAAATTAAAATAATTAAGGACCAAAATTTGCAGGGGCGGACTTGAGGGGGGATCCTAAGGGTTCCGGGCCCCAACCCCACCCCACCCCCCCACCCGACCCAAAATTGTTTAAAATGTTAACATAAGGCTCCTTGTTAAGGGTGTTTGCCCCCTCCCCTTCCCCGCCCTCGTTTGATTTTCTGGCGAGTTTCCAAACACACATGCTTAATCACCCATACACCCCCCCCCCCCCCTTTTTGGGGTGTTTGGAACCCCCACCCCGTACCTTATTTTATTTTTTGGCGAGTTTCGACACACAAACGCTAACACCCACCCCCCCCCCCCCCTCCCCATCTCCCACCCCCAACCCACTATTTGATTTATTGGCGAGTTTCGACACACACACACACACACACACACACACACTCACACACACACACACACACACACACACACACACACACACACACACACACACACTCACTCTTCTTTTTTTTTTTTTTGGGGGGGGGGAGTGGGGGTGGGGTGGGGGTGTTTGGACCCCCCCCCCCCCCACCACCACCACCACCACCACCACCACTCCTATTCGATTTTGGGGTGAGTTTCGACACACAAATGCTTATCCTCCTCCCCCCCCCTCACCCACACCCCACCCCGGTTGTTTGATATTTTGGCGAGTGGTGAGAGTGTTTGACACACACACACGCCTTCATCGTCTACAACCCCCCCCCCCCCCGCCCCCCCCTCCCCCCTCCCCGAGGTAACTGATCCGTCCTTGGTTGGTGATCATCTTTTCTTCCTAGAGTTGTTTTGAAATCATCTGTGTTCGAAAGAGTTGTTTTCGAAAAACACACGGCAAGCTTTGCTCGGACGGAGGTCTGTCGACTTGTCTCTATGTGCAAAGTTCACATAGCACAGCCAGATTCTCGCGTGGCGCTAAGAATAGCTCAAACTGTGTAGCGAGGACTATGATAGGCGGTTACTGTCTATTGAACGTAACTGAGGTTCCGTTTGAGAAGAACGACCACCGACAACGAACGACAGTATCTAGAGCATAGACATCGCTCCAAACTTTTCTATGCCTCTTGGAGATGTTTGAACTGTTGTCTATGCGTGAGGCACGCGCTGGTTGGCAACCGCGGTTTCGACCTCTTTCGTTGTCGGTACGCCTCGAACCTTGAGCCAATTTCTGGTTATAAAGTAAAGGAGATTTTCGGGAGCCCTTTGCGGCTGTCCGGGCTCACGTAAATCTATGTTTTCTGAACCCCCAAGGGATTTGATGTATATTGTAATACTTCTAGTATTTCGAGTGACGAATCATATGTGTACACGTGTCTTGTTTTGGCTTGCTACTTTACTGCCGTTTAAATGTAAAATTAATCAGATTTTTTTGGGTTGTACTTGCTACCTAATAACCCCTTGTCTGCCAGGGAAAGGCGAATTAAAGCTGCAAGAGACATAAACCCTCATGAGCCCCCGCAGTCGCGGGGGCTCATGAGGATTTATGCCTCTTGTGATAGTCCGTATAATCTGTCTGCCATTTTGATTCCTTTGACACATGTCAGCCGAATGTCGGACGCGCAGCTCGTCGTCACTGGCTGCGAAGGGGTTAAACCTTCCCGGATTAAATTGCGTGCTGGTCTGTGATTTGTCTGGACCTTAGGCCGTAAGGCCCAAAATCACAGACCAGTACGTACGTATGATACACCATTCCATTTCTTTATTTCCTGTATCACACACGTACTTATGCCCGACTTTTTCCAACGTTGATGTATTTGACGTGTAAGTTACAGTGTGTAATTCGAGTGCCTTAAAAACACGCCGAACATTCTGTGAGTTTTACCCGGGAAATCTGACCTCAAGGTGACCCCCGAACTCCCTTCATCCTAGGGGACAAAACTCATCATTGCCAGTGACCAATTACGCAGCTGGTCTTGCGTATATGCTGCGCCACTCCCCCCCCCACCCACCACCACCACCCCATCCCTGCCGCATATACGCAAGACCAGCCGCGGCACCTCAATAATTGAGGGGGGGGGGGGGGGGACCCGGGTTGCATTTATTGAAAGTTCAGTTTTCCCCGGTAAAATTCACGGTACTTCGGCGCGCGTTAGAATGATATACTTTGAGTATTTTTCCGCGTGCTTCCAAAGAATTTACATCGAACCTCGGATGTCACCAAAAAGCCAGGGAACCGTTTTTATCTGTTGTTTATTTCATGTTTGTTATCAATCAGCAAAGTGTAGGCTGTTTGATATCAGAGCGCACCCAACGGGTGTTTTTTTTTTTTTTTTTTCTTCTTCTTCTACTTCGTCCAAATATCTCCGCAAAGAAACACTTTTCTGTACCACTTTAACTCATTCAGCCCGACGGCCGTATTTCCCAAAATTTTGGAGGCGTCATCTAACGACTATGCATCAGTTGCAGGAGATGGATCGACCATGATAATTCAAGGGCAGTGCCAGATTAGCTTGGCGCCGTCAGGCGCCAAGCTAATCTGGCACTCCTCTTGAATTATAATAATAATAATAATAATAATAATAATAATAAGCGCATTAAATAGGCGCTTTATCCCAATTGAAAATCGGCTCAAAGCGCCGCCGCGAACTGAACCCAACATGCACGCTCACGTGAATCATGGTCGACCCATCTCCTGCTGTAGTGCGTCAGGGCTGAATGGATTAAGAACGAATGTCATTAGTGTCGATTGACCTAATATGGGCTATTTTTACTGAACTCCGATGATTTGTTGATTTCGCTCTACATTCGGAAGAAAAAAAAAAACAATTGGTGAAAAGACCAGAACAAGCCATTTCCAATACTCTACAAGAGCCACCGGCCAGACTTCAATATCGAGGTCAATCATGCAGACTTCATGTATGGCCTGCGCTGTTTCGGGTTTGAAAACTTGGCCAACGTACTTGATTCAATACGGATCTTTGTTATGCTTGGTTGAATATAATCTGGGGCACTTTTTAAGGGATGTAAAATGAGTCATTCCACGTCGAAATTCCGATTGTTTACGACTGCACAGCAATACTGGTTCATTGTTCGAGTTTCTTGAAAGTAAATCGTACTGGGTCAACTGGCGCTGAATGATATTTGTTCTAAGATTGGTATGGAGAAGTGTCTTCTTGAAAAGATATATGCGAAAAAAAGCGCCGTGGGTTCCGATTTGAAACGGCCTATAATTTAGGCACGGCTGATCTGCGGTCGGGACTCTAAAGCTTTACATCATGAGGACGAAAGAGACTTTTTTTTTTTTAATTTAAGCTGTCCTTTGGGGTTTTACATCACAGTTCTGGAGACAGATTAACCATGGTAGTTCAAGGGTGGTGTCAGAATAGCTTGGCGCCTATAGGCGCCAAGCTATTCTGGCACCACTCTTGAACTATCATTCTCCATCCACATCTTGACGCAGAAAGTCAGGCATTTATGTATAAACAGAGTTTTTACATCCGATGTTTTTTTTAAAAAATTATTATTGTAAATATCCCACCCAGCATACGCGCAGTTTACTGTATAACAGTTTCCCATGAGATAATAAACATGTTTTGGAGATGACGCGTGTGTATTTCTTCATGTTCAACGGCGCGACGTGGTGTATGTGTAAAAATCAAAATGATAGCCTACAGATAAATCTGCTGACACTAGAACACGCTCACTGCCGAGAGATTGAAGAATATTATATGTTTGTCTGTCTGTGATTTTGGACCTTACGGCTTCCATTACAGACAGGCTTACAGCGATCTTCAGGAAGTTAGCACGTATTTGTTGAAAATAGTATGGCACTGCAGGGAAATTCCGGGCCAATAGCACACGAGAATTGGCCTGGTACCGGTACTCCAGCGTGTACTCATATCTACTCTTAGCAAGCGTAGAATGACGTAGATGGGGAGCTTGACCTACATGCAATTTGACCCAAGGAAATCAAAGCGATGCTTTCAAACCTTACAGACTAAATGCGTTTACAAGATCTTAGTTGGGTTGTTTTCAGTGACCATTGTATGCGAGTGGATTTTTTTCACCTGCGCCGACTTCAGCCTAGTGATCGGTGCGCGACCTGTGGTGAATATGTAACCCTTTGTGTGTCGGTAGCGGTTTTAGTCGCGATCAGTGATTCTTATCGGAATCATTGCGACTAAAATCGCTACCGCGCAAAACGTTAAAAGAGGCTGGAGAATCCCCGTAGCATTCTGGACGATCTTTGAGTGGGAGGTATGATACCCAGGGTGCAACTGATTAATGTACGCGAAAAGTACCCTCCACGCGAAAAATATTTTACTAGAACGCACATGAAATTAATTACCCACTACGCTAAAACTACACTGTCTCACACAATGCACACACACACACACACACACACACACACACACACACACACACACACACACACACACACATTAAAGGTCAGTGGGCAAGCCATCAGGGCCTGATGCTTTCCCTTTCTTCATGCTATTTATAGCACTGCGAATTTCATCCTGTGTGATTTCCTCGTCAAATTTTGCATTATGACAACCATCACAATCATCAGATATATGGTCATTCAAAACACCCTCGGCCTGTCTGCTGAAACCTGAATCATCAACATTCTGATCCACATTTAGCAAATTAAATTATTATCTTAGCAAGCAGGGTGGCCGTTTTTACACCATGTACGTAGATTTTTCTAAAGCTTACGACAGTGTGCACAGGACAAAACTGTTGTATCTCTTGTTACGTAAAGGAGTTCATGGAAAGTTGCTTCAGACACTTGAGAGTATGTACAAACATGTAAAAGCTGCTGTAAGGGTTGGAACCAAAGTTACTGACTACTTTGATTGCATGTCAGGGGTGCGACAAGGTTGTGTGTTGAGCCCACTGCTGTTTTCTATCTTTCTTTCAGAATTTGAGACAGAAATATCATCGTGCGGTGCACGTGGCATTGATATTTTTGCAGACCCACTGGGTATTTTCCTTCTTATGTATGCTGATGATATAGCCATTGTCTCTGACTCTGTAGCAGATCTCCAAAAGAAAATTAATTGTTTAGAAAAATACTGTAAAAAATGGGGTCTCACTGTGAACATGGACAAGACAAAAGTGGTGGTCTTCAAAAATGGAGGTTTTGTGAAAAATTGTGAAAAATGGTTTTATGCTGACAAGCAGATTCAAGTCGAGTCCAGTTATACTTACCTTGGTGTGATATTTTCCTCTACTCTGAACTGGGCTAGATGTGTAGAAAACTTAGCTGGAAAAGCCAGGAGAGCAGTTGCAGGTATCAAAAGACTATACTTTAAATTACAAAACTTGCCAGCTGACACTGTTTTTCACATTTTTGATGTCAAGATTAAACCCATTGTGCTATACGGGTCAGAGGTTTGGGGTTTCCAGAGACATGATGTAATTGAGCAGGTTCATATAAAGGTTTGTAAAATGGTCCTTGGTGTTGGAAGAGATGTAAAAAACAATATTGCGCTGGGTGAGTGTGGAAGATTCCCTATGTATATTGATGCCTATGTTCGAATGGTGAAGTACTGGTGCAGACTTCTTACCATGTCAGAAAACAGATACCCAAGACAGTGTTACACGATGTTATGTATGCATGATGCTTCAGGTAGATCGAACTGGGCTACGCAAATAAAGACTCTATTGTGTATGCACGGGTTTGGGTATGTATGGGAAATGCAGTCAGTTGGAAACACTCCTCTGTTCATTCAGATATTCAAAGATCGGCTGATGGATTGTTTCCGACAGGACTGGCATGCATCCCTTTCTTCAAACACAGAATACTGCCATTACCACCCAGAAATACTTAGAGCCAGTTACATAGGGCAGCTGAACTCTTGTGAACTCAGGCGGGCAATATGTTTACTTAGATGTAACCGTTTACCTTTAAACGGAGTATCCAGATTTGGAAAACCCATCACTAATCCAGAATGTAATTCATGTGATTGGCATAAGGCTGAAGATTTGTGTCATTTTCTGTTCGAGTGTCCAAAATATTCCCCTTTACGTAAAAAGTACATTCCACTGTTTTACTACAGATTCCCATCCGATCTTAAAGTTCAGCTGCTGTGTGGAAACCTACATGATAAACTGGTTTTTAAAGTTGCTATGTATATTTCAGGTTGCCTTAAATTAAGGAATTAGAGGGATTTGCTTTGAACTTTTCTTGTTTTTTTTTTTGTTTATTTATGTGCGCTGATGTAATGCTATATGAGTGTGTTTTTACAACCACCTTCTTGTATTTTCTGGTTGTAAATTGTATTTTGTGTTCATATGGGCCAGATGGCCTGCAAAAACTGAAATAAATTTATTATTATTATTATTATTATTATTATTATTATTATTATTATTATTATTATTATTATTATTATTATTACACACACACACACACACGCACGCACGCACGCACACACACGCATATACACAAACACACACGCATGCATGCACGCACATACAGACACACGCATGCACACACGCACGCGCGCGCGCGCACACACACACACCCACACACGCAAGCACACACACACAAACACACACACAAACACACTCACACAAACACACACACACAAACAAACACACACACACATTTAGTCTCCACAGGTAACCATATTCTATGTTCGGCAACCGGCTATTATTGGGGCGATCCAGCCACAACCGGTCCGGTGTAATACACAGTAATAATCTTACCATTGCATTACATTATTTAAAGTGACATTGTACAAGTAATAAACTCATTCGAGACATGCCGTATCCGGATACTCTCACAATTAATGAGTTAACCCATATCATACTGAGGCTAAAAGCTTCAGATCTGTACACTGCGATATGCAAGCTACATAATAGTACTTACGGATAAGGATATAGAACAATGGCTTTAGTTCAAAGGGTGGTGCCAGAATAGCTTGGCGCCTAGAGGCGCCAAGCTATTCAGGCACTACCCTTGAACTATTTTAGTCAAACTTATTTCACACACTGGTGTATTCCGAATGATAAGGTTTAACGTTAATGCATGGAGTCCGTGGGTAATAAATCCCCACTTGAAAATTGTCATATAAAGACTACAGTACGGCGCAGGAGTTAATTCGACCATGATATTATATTTCAAGGGTTTGGCAGGGATAGCTTGGCGCCAGGAGGCGCCAAGCTATCCCTGCCAAACCCTTGAAACATCATGGTCGATAACTTTCTCTGTGTATAGCTGTCTGACCAGAATGAGTTAGCATATCATAAGATTTCCTGCATTGCTGTTCTTCTTGGCACGCCTCACAATTAAAAAAAAAAACAATTATAAAAACTTTATTCATCCCTTCCAGGGCGATTAGTTTGCCAATAATGACGTAGTTCAAAAAGCACTAACGTGTGTTTAATGATGACGTCTGAAGTTTAAAATAAGTGTGTAATGTTCTTGTGAGAGTTTCGAAAAAAAAAAGAGCGAATGGCGAGTATTACACCTATTTGTGCCTAGTCATATGGTTTGTCAAATGATGGATATTTAAGTCTTTGTCAATAAATGACACACATTGAGAATTCGATATATATGTGAATTTTAGCACGCAAATCATTTTTTGTGAAAAGCGACTTTTTATAAACAGAAGAGGTAGCCTTATCTTGCTTCACACACACACACACACACACACACACACACACACACACACACACACACACATAAACAAACAAACACGCACGCACGCACGCAGACACAAACACACACACAAGCACGCACACACGCATGGACATACAAACACACACACGCACGCACACATAACACACGCACCGACGCACGGACACGCACGCATGCACGCACGCACACACACATACCCCTAAGCATGCGGGGAAGAAAAAAAAAAAAGAACGAACGCCAAAAGGCCCAGGTGTTAGGTAAGAGCAGTAACAATTGCTACCTTTGCTTTGACACGTGCTCATTTCGCAAACCTTTAAAACTGGCCTCAAAGAACTGACATAATTATAAGTTTCAGCACCCACCTATAGAGTGAGAAAATGATCACGTAAGCAACAATTACGTCAGACAACCGCACAGTCATGCGGCTAGAGGGCGTGCTCGGTAAAGGATCTGATAATCATGCGCAGTAAACCAAAACGTCCATCGGGCCGGCGTCAGACGCATTTGGTCCGCGCACGGATGTGCGCGGACCAAACGCGGCCGACGTCGGCCCAAAATCCTGTTGCTCGCTGGTAGAGGGGTCTATCACACAGTCATGTAGTCCATATGTTTTACGCTTGAGTTATTATCGAATGCTTTTTTCGTCGGGTATAAAAGTTTTGCTCGTGACAGTCTCCAACACTGAGCATTGGAGTTTTGCGGAGTGAAGTACATTGTACGGTACGTTGATATAATAATAATAATAATAATAATAATAATAATAATAATAATAATAATAATAATAGTAGTAGTAATAATAATAATAATAATAATAATAATAATAATAATAATAATAATAATAATAATAATAATAATAATATCGGTCATTATATTGGCGCTTTATTTAATTCTGCGAATCGGCTCAAAAGCGCTACAAACTGAACCCAAAACGCACGCTCTCGTGAAACACACATTCGTTCCGAAGACAAACACAATGCACGACAAACACAAAACATTCAAGTGGTGCGAAAGGGTTAGCTCAGCTACTGTGGTTTCGAAAATTTGGATGGCTTATATTTGAAATTTATAAAGTGGCCTGAAGCCGGTACCGAAGTGGAGGGGGAGCAAGAGCCGGAGTACCCGGAGAAAGAACCCCCGACGGCCGGCCCGAATTAACGGTGACACTTGCTAGAGGAGAAAAGTCCGACGCCGGAACCCGGTATCGAATTTCGCACCTTTCAAGTTAAGCATAACAAAATGTATTTATCCTACGAAGGGGCAATTCCAATTTGGACGGGAGCGTATAAATATATCAACTGAAAGTAAACATGGATAAGAGTTAAGCCAGACCTGCGCACACACATACACCCAGGCACACAGGCTCCCATGCACGCAGAATTAAGAACATGCTAATACTGACGCACTAAACTTATAAGTTATATATTAAACTACTTTTATCACATAAACCTGATATCGAGCTTCTAAGCAAATATAAGAACGAGACTAGCACTTGCCATGCCCCTCATGCTGGAGTACAGTTGTCACAGTTGAGTACATTAATAAAAGTCTATACCACTTTGTTCAAAAGAACAACAGCGGTGGGAATAATAGCGAACTTCCTTCTGTTGTCTTACAGCTGTGACATCTGTACCGGCGGGCTGAGGGCAACAGCTCAAATTGTGTGTTTAAGATATGGTTGGGTTTTTTTTCGGCTAATGATGGACATTGCCTTTCTCACTGTCTGCTGGTAAAAAAGGACTGCATAGTTTTCTGAGGCTCACCAATGATCCTAGAGCAGATTTTCACGGTCCGTTCAAGGCTGTTTCTGTTTATGGCACTTAACTCACTCGAGACGTGCCGCCTCCGGATACGCGGCTTATGCCGCGTATCCGGAGGCGGCACGTCTTGAATGACATAAAGATCTGAACCAGCAGATGAAAGAAAAAGTCAAAACACTTTCCACAAATGATTGGCAAAAGATCCTCAAAAATGTTCTGTCAACAGAAAAAGAAGTTAGCTTTGTGAGGAAGTACAACCTTTGGTTACATTTTATCACCACTGCGTCTGTTTTCATCCCATCTGAACTTTTCATCAAAGACTGTACCAAGGTATTTAAACTGGCTAACTAGTTCAACCTCTTGGCCATGAATCACAGTGTTCACCAGGACAGGTCTATTTCGTCTAAAGTCAACAGGCAACTCCCTCGTCTTAGAAACATTTAGTTCAAGCTGTGATCTATCACACCAGTCAACAAACTCGTTTAGCACATGACCATGACTCTTTAACATTGGTGGCAGGTGCATTTACCACTGCCCCAAGGACCGCACATACATGGATGGATGGATGGATGGATGCATTGATTGATTGATTGATTGATTGATTGATTGATTGATTGATTGATTGATTGCCGTACCGAAAGGTGACTGCCAAGCCAGAAAAATAAGCAAGAAACGCGATTTGAAAGGACAAATACACAACTCTTTTGTCATTGTCCTTTTAAAGCTTGTTTCTTGGTGTTTTCCTGGTTTGTGACACGACGAACTAAGTTTTTCTCTTTTTCATTTTTGACAACAGGAGGAATTTTCACCAATCTGAAATCAGCCGCCAGCCAATCGTCATGCAGTCCGCCACATTTGCATATCTTCTTTTAATCTTCCAAGCGAGCGCAGTCACCCAGGGTAAGTCAGCCACAGTCACCTCACAGATAAACAGTGAACAAAAAGAAGACAGCGGGGAATTGCAGGTCAGCCTCAGTATAACGCGCATCAGAACATCGTGAAGTCGGATGAAAAGCTACGAGGTCTGTGGTTCTTCCAAAGCAGCCATGTCAACGTCCTCTGGCTGACTCTTGCCTTAGTTGATCTGCGCACTGCCGTGCGCGGGCCAACTAAGGCTGGAGTCGGCCATAGGACATTTTGTTTATGGTGCGTGACTTCTTCATAAGTCTATGTAATTTAAGAAACACATTAAAGAAACACATTAACGCGAACGCCAATGGTGCGGTCTGACTTTATGGCACGCAGGTGTCGCATTAATGTGATGAGGCTGACCTGTAACGGCGGAAAACGTTGACTGACTGAATGACTGATTGACTGACTGACTGAATGAATGAACGAACGAACGAATGAACGAACGAATGAACGAACGAATGAACGATCGAACGAACAAATAAATCAATCAACGAACTAAAACATGAACAAATAAAGCAACAAACAAACGAATGAACAAACGAACGAAACAACAAACAAACAAAACCATAACGAATGAATGAATGAATGGGTGGGTCAGTGGGTGGATGGGTGGGTGGGTGGGAGGTTAGTTAGTTAGTTATTTGGGTTTAACGCCGAGCAGGCAACTAAAGCCATCTCATGGCGGCGGGTGGGTGGGTGGGGGGTGGGGTGGATGTATGAACTCAATGTATGAATGAATAAATGAGTGAGTGAGTCCGTGGGGTGGTCCGTGGCGCAGCGATAAAGCGCCTGGCACCAATGCTAGAGGTGTGAAGGTCGATACCCGGTTCCGGCGTCGGACTTTTCTCCTCTAGTGTCACCGTTTTTCTGGGTGGGCCGTCGGTAGTTCTTTCTCCGGGTACTCCGGGTCTTCCTCCCCCACGACTTTGGTTTCGATTTCAGCCCACTTAATCAACTTTCAGATACAGAAACGATTTAAATATCCAAAAACTTCAGTAGTTCGCTTGAGCTTGCCCTTAGCACCGTGTGAATGTTCTGTGTTTATATACAGTGTGTGAGTGAATGCGCGTGATTGACATGAGCGTGCTTGTTGGGTTCAGTTCGCTGCGTCGATTTTCAGTTGGGATAAAACGCATGTATAATGCGCTGAATGATTGATTGATTGAATGAATGAATGAATGAATGAATGAATGAATGAATGAATGAATGAACGAATGAACGAACCAACGAAGGAAATAATGAATGATCTAAAGAACCGTAATAGTCGGATGTCACTCCCGCCTTATCGTGTAAATAATCAGTAGTGTTGGTGATGACAAGTTGCTGCTCTGCACAGAACTCCAACAGTAGGCGGCCATTGTCATTGCAGTTCCCAACACCATGCTTGCCGAGGACTCCTTTCCAGGCTTCAGAGTCCTGGCCTACTCTGGCATTGAAGTCGCCAAGGACGATGACTTTGTCGTCTGCGGGGGTGCTCTGTAGGAGGCTGCGCAGGACAGTGTAGAACTTGTCTTTTTCTGCAGGCTCTGCCAGGAGGGTTGGGGAGTACACACCCGGCTGAGAAGTGTGACGTATTGCTGGTGTCTCAGTGGGAGGCGCATGGTCATGATGCGGTCGGAGTGACCCGTTGGTAGGTTTTCCAGGTTGATCGCAATGGAGGTCTTGACCATAAGCCCACACCTGAAAGCCGTATTTCTGATGCAGGCTTGCCTGACCAGTAGAGGGTGTATCCAGCGCCAAGTTCTTGGAGGCTGCCTTCGTCCGGGAGGCGTACTTCGCTGAGCGCGGCGATGTCGATGTTTAACCTCCGCAATTCATGGGCAATGAGGGCGGAGCGACGTTCAGGGCGTCCGCTGTCTGCTGTGTCGAGCATGGTTCGGATGTTCCAGCATGCTACGTTGAGTCCGGTCGTGGTCGTCATGAGAGTGGATCCGTTGTTTTTTCTTGTTTTCTGACCGCAGGATAAGATGCCCGTTGACCGCGGCTAGCCAACTGGGGTTGCGAGGAGATGAGCTTTGGTTAGGCCACCTTTTCTAGGCCCCTCTCCGTGTGCAGCAAGCAGTGCTGTCCCTAGAGAAGGCTGCTTGGTCGTTCAGGGTGTGCCGAGTGACGTTGTCATCCCCAGGTCAACATCAGGCGACCAATATCCTGAACCGCCTGCATGCAGGTTTGAGACTGCGGCTTCCAGTGACATCTTTCACCTGCCGTTTCGCCCCTTGCCCATCGCTACAGGACTTGGAATGGTCAGTGTCATGGTCCGTGGACGTTTCCTAAAGCCTGCGCGGTGGAGCTTTTTGGTGGCGTGCAGTGTGCGCAGGACTGGCCCCATCCTTTAAGCCCTTGGTTCGTTTGCCATGGCCTAGCAAGCTGGGACGGTGGCATCGAGGTCCTCGGGTTGTAGGTTTTATATCAGACTGTCCTTGTCCTAGTCTCTGGCTCAAACGCCTTCCCCGGAGACACGGGGACTTTGATGTCAGGGTTTTCCTCCCTTAGCCTTTCCGCAGCCAAGCGGCCAGGCCTGTAAGGCAGCAGAACAATGATTTATTCTCGATGTTCTCTCCTCTAGATCCGCCGTGTTTAGCCTGGGGGCTAGTGTTGCCCAGTTTTTGGGGTCACCTCGGAGAGGATGTGGCCAGGGACCACGCACGGGCGGTCTTGGGATAGAGGGATGCTATGCTAGTCCGGAGGGATTACACACGAGGGTGCCTCACAAAGGCCAAGAGGCCCTAGACTAGGGGGATCCCGGGGGAGGCGCAGTAAGAGTTCCCCACTACCCGCACCACCAACGCAACTCGTCCCCTGGGGCCCCCACCCTTTGAGTAAGCAGAGACCCCTTGACCCCAAATAATCATATGTAATTTATAATCATATGTAATTTTAAAATTAACCCCTTTTCTGTCAACTGACGCAGATTGCGTTTCTGCAATCTTAGTCAATTAAGCGGGGGAAAGGGGGGGGGGAGAGGATTCGAAGTGGTGTCAGCAAGAGGCATAGATCCTCATGAGCCCCCGCAACTGCGGGTGCTCATGAGGATCTATGTCTCTTGCAACTGGGTGGTTTTAACTTTTTCCCCGCAGTCAAGAGGTTACTATGGCTCAGAGCAGAAGCTTCGTGGTCAGCCCAGCGTCACCCGCTACAATGAGCAAGTCCTTTACAATTAAAAATAAATAAATCTTTAAATAAATAAATACATAAATAAATAAAGTATGGTCCGTGGTTATTAACTACCTAAGTGCTGGTCTGTGATTTTGGACCTTACGGCCTCGGGCTGTAAGGTCCGCAGTCTCAAGCCAGCACGCCAATGTTCTGTTTACAGCGAGTGTCCTTGGCGCGCAAATCAGTCTGTATGGAGCGCACGCCAGCTCTCCGGATTCAATACCCTCGCAATCCAAAGGTAAGCATTCATGTATTGGAGAATACTCCACCCCCACCCCACCCCCCCCCCCCCGCCCCCACCTCCTCCCCCCGCCACCCAACAGTTCACACACACACACACGCACACGCACACGTACACGCACACGCACACACACACACACACACACACACACACACACACACATACCGCCTCATTCTCCCTTCAAGCCGACAGCAATAAACAGCTTTTCAATTTGCAAACATCCACTGCGACAACTGTGAGCTTGATCTTGAGCGTCGCGGCATAAACGTGGTCTAGAACTCTCTGCCTTAACCACTCCGGTGCCATTGACCACGAATTTCGCCTCAGAAGAGGCTGCGCACTGAGCAAAGTTCGCGTGAACAACACACATGTAAATAGGACGAACATAGGCGAAAGGAAACCTTGAGCTAACGAGACACATAGATCCTCATGAGCACCCGCAGTTCGCGGAGGCTCATGAGGATGTATGTCTCTAGCGCCTGGGAAGCTTAGTTAGTTAGTTATTTGGGTTTAACGCCTAGCAGGCAACTAAGGCCATCTCACTGCTTCGTTTGGGAAGCGTTTGCCTTGCCCCCGCAGTTGAACGGTTAAAGGGGCAACAGTTGACTGCCCGGCACACACGCAGCGCTGATAACAGCATGATACTTACACGCTGACAACAAGGCATTAAATGCAATGCTAGGCTGCTTGTATTCACCGATTGATTGATTGTACATTGCTTAACGTCCCGACAGCAACAAGGCTTTCTCAGGACGTGCCTGCACTGCTTGTGAAAAAATAAAAAAGAAACAGAACATTGAATGTATGTCGCCAGCCGGTCAAATACGGTAAATAAACCTAACACATGGGCCTAAATAAAGCTAAGACCATTTAGCAACACACATCCAATATCAAGAGCTACAGGCAGTGCAGACAGTAGGGAGAGTTTTAAAAAGGCAAATACAGGTGAATGGACAAAGGGTAGACAGAAACACATGCCCCAGAATAGAGAGAAAAACCCACCCTGTGGGGCTGACCAGGGTGACCCTGGGAACTAAAAAATACCTAACCCCACCCAAGTCCCCCAGGGCAGACCCGGGTGGGGTTTGTATTCACCGGCTGTGACTTTAAGTAATACAATGTCATCACCAATGAATTGAATCAAATGAGCCTAAGGTTTGAGAAATAAGACGGGCACACAGGTTCACATTCAAATATGATTGCCATGACCTTCCCCTTACAGGGTTAGTGCATTTATTGCGTTAAAATCATCACATCATGGCTGGTGGCAAAGGGTAGTTCACTGAAATTCAAATGAAATCGTGTCGGTGGTTGAACACATACTACACCAAGGACCGAAATCCCCCCAATTTGGAAGTTGCCCTCTAAAGGATTGTATTACAATTCCAGAGACAGACTGAGCATGATAGTTCAAGGGTAGTTCCAGAATAGCTTGGCGCCTATGGGCGCCAAGCTTTTCTGGCACCACCCTTGAACTAACGTGCTCGATCCATGTCTTGCTGTGGTGTGTCGGGGCTGAATGAGTTAAGAGGTATATTATCTTCACAGAAATATGCGAAAACAAAACATGGATGATGACTGCACTTTGCAATTAGGTCTAACATGTCCAGGGGCTTGTAAACAAACAAACAAACAAACAAACAAACAAACAAACAAACAAAAAAAAAACAACCGTAAAAACAAATATGGTTGCCGTGACCTTGACCTTCAGGTAGTGAATAGATTCCGATGCACAGAATTCGGTATTGCCACGTATGTCATCATTTAAAATGTGTATTAAATCAGTTCAGCGATATACAAAACGATATCCATTGTGACCTTGACCTTGGCCTTGATCTTGAATTCTGGTGTGAAATGAAGTATCACCGCCTAAACTTTGTCTACATGGTTTCAGGAATGTTGCAATGTACCTAATCCGACACTCTCTTTCCTAGTAGGTGCTTTATGTTTCATAATAGTTGCGGGGGCTCATGAGGATCTATGCCTCTTGTTAAAACCACTCTGTATCCAAGTTCTTTGCGACGACAGACAGGGCTCTTTGTTGATGAATTTCCGATGATTTCAAACGTCCCATTGGCAGAGGAGGGGTTAATAAACTCTGTCGAAATTGGCAATTTCTCAGCGTGTTTCTTTTATTTTGTCGGGATCTGTGTCTGCGTTTGACAACACTGGGTCTCTCCGATCCGGATTGCAGAGCTTAACCCTGGTGAGGCGTGCCACGCAGATTCCGCGCAGTGCCGAGAGGGATCGTTGTGTGAGGCGGCGCGGTGTTTGAAAGACGCCGGATAAGCAAGCCTCGTCTGTGTGCAATAAGTTATCCCGCACAGTGCCGACAGAAATGCGAACACCACCCAACCGCAAGAGGTATAGATCCTCATGAGCCCCCGCAGTTGCGGGGGCTCATGAGGATCTATGCCTCTTGCTGACACCACTTTGAATCCATCTTCCAGCTTACAGCTAGGGTTTTTTTTGGTGCTGAGTAATCGAAGATTGCAGAAACACAGTCTGCGTGTGCCTGGCTCTTAACCGGTTAACTCAATCGAGACGTGCCGCCTCCGGATACGCGGCTTATGCCGCGTATCCGGAGGCGGCACGTCTCGAATGAGTTAAAGAGGATCGGGTCAGATAAATAAGTTGTTTTTTTTCTGAGGCTGAGATCGAGGGCAGTGGTCGTAACATTGAATAGAGGCCGACTCGCTTGATCGCTGAGATCACTGTGGCACGAGTGGCCTTTGTGGATAGAAAGTTCCGGTGAATTATTTCTATATGGAGCATACAGAGCCCGCATATTTATTTATTTATTTATTTATTTTTTATTATTTTTGATTTTTAATATTTTTTTATTTATTTTATTTCTCATGTATTTGTTCACTTATTGGTTGATTTATTTCGCATTTATTTTTTATTTTTTATTATTCATTTGCTGATTGATTGATTGATTGATTGATTGATTGATTGATTGATTGATTGATTGATTGATTGATTGATTGATTGATTGATTGATTGATTGAAAATGTGCAGAGCTTGAAAGTGGAGCAAACTGTACTGACTTCCCGGAGTTTTGCGAGAAGTCGGCCATTTGTGAAAACAACACGTGCAGTAAGTCGTAGTATTCCCCCTATCACGCATACACTCATCGCATTATAGGTCCACAGTTATAACAAGTTGCACCCCAACCCAAAGATGTTCCTGTTTTCAAGTGTATCCTTCTGATCCATCTATACTCTAACCCACCCTCTGATCCAAAACACACTCACACACAGAAATAAGACATACACACGGCAATTCCCGCCATTCGTAAGCTCTGTGGTCTGGCGTAGTGATAGCTATTCTGAAAAAAAAGAATGAAAGCACGAGCAGCGAAAAGACGTCACTTCAAGCTTTAGTCGTATCAGAGGAGCAACTTTGCAGACTTTCTAGAGCTTACAGGTCACAATTTGACCTAATCCTACCCCAGGGCAGGGACAAGTGACAGGCTTATGCAAACACTGTTTATGAAAAATCATGCGGGTATTAATGAGAAGATAGCTTTTGTTTCGTAAAAGAATAAAATAAGTTATGTTAGCTGTTTTACAAATGACTCCCGAAAAGGTCGTGCAGAAAATTGTCTGATTTTTCAAGTACACCTAGATCATAGTTGTCACAATCCACCTAATCGTACCCGACAGCCGAGACAAACAGAATTACTGTAGGCTTATGTAAATACCGTATATGAAAAATCTTGTGTAATATCTCCCTTTTATCTAGCTATATGCAAAATATCTAGTAAAAATAATGAAAATTACAGACTCCAGTGTGGATCAACCGGTTTTTGTGAAACGGCCATTTTCTCGCCAATGAGCATCTTAATACAAAAAAAATCGAAAAAATATTCCCTAGATAATTCTTTTAGTAAAATTAGGGACAATATCCTAAAATTGCAAGCTTGCCCGTCCTCAAACGCGGGCTCTAGTCGCTGTCACACACACACACACACACACACACACACACACACACACACACACACACACACACACACACACACACACACACACACACACACGCGCGCGCGCGCGCGCACTTGGCGCTTGGCGCCCAAAAAACGTTCTCTAGCAAGGTCAGTTTGCGTAACTAGACGTGACGTCATTTTTATCGTGTTATTTCTTTGCCAGAATTTCTGCGCAGCACGCCAATGCTCCGGAATGCGTTCCGACCCAGCCCCATTTCAAAGTCTACCGCATTTTCAATACGGTAGACAAAAACCTGCTACTGACAGCCAAAGGCTGAACGTCGAGAAAGCAACTATGGCTATCTCACGCCAGACCGTGTCCATTTAAGAGAAAAGCGAGATTTTCATTGTCGGGACTCCACTGGACAATTTAGGGCATAGTAACTTAGCATGGAAGTACGCGCCAGGCTAGTCTGCACCAAGCCTTTCTAAAACAATAATAGTCGACCCATTCCCCTAGGCTGGTTCACGTGTTATTACTAAACGAGAGACAGCTGCGTGGGGCGCGTTTCCCAGGGGCGCCCGAACGCGTACGTGAGTCGGTTACGTTATCTTGGTGTAGAAGATGTGGATTCCACTGGCGCCTTCTTCAGAATGCGCTAAAATGCGGTAATTTCTCTGCAAGATTTTACAGTTGATGAAGTTATATGTTTGTGTAAAAAAAAACAAAAAACGTTCGGCTGAAAGTACAAAAGCCTATTCTAAAATAAAAACGTGCCCTGCGTTCGCGGCCGGGGACTAGTCTGTAGCAGACGACATCCAAAGGCACGTTTTCAAATCTCGAGTAGGCTTCTGTACTTTCGGCCAAATGTTTCCTCTGCCGCTGCATTTTCTTGCACAAAAATGTAACTTTATCAATTGTACAAGCTGACAAAGGCATTATGGAGGAATTACCGGTGAAAATATTGAACAGTGAGATTGATTTTTTTTAACTCTTTTGTGTGCTTTCTGTTGTTATTCATATTTAAAAATAGGAACAACTTTGAAATGGGGCTCGTCGGAGCACATTCCGGAGCATGCACATGATGTTTTTGGCGTGCGGGGCAGAAATTCTGGCAAGGAATTAACAAGATGAAAATTCCGTCACGTCTAGCTACGCTAACCTTGCTAGAGAACGTCTTTTTAGCGCCAAGCGCCGTGTGTGTGTGTGTGTGTGTGTGTGTGTGTGTGTGTGTGTGTGTGTGTGTGTGTGTGTGTGTGTGTGTGTGTTTGTGTGTGTGTGTGTGTGTGTGTGTGCGTGCGTGCGTTCGTACGTGTGTTTGTGTGTGTGTGTGTGTGTGTGTGTGTGTGTGTGTGTGTGTGTGTGTGTGTGTGTGTGTGTGTGTGTGACAGCGACTAAAGCTCGCGTTTGAGGACGGAAAAGCTTGAACTATTAGGATATTGTCTCTAAAAGAATAATCTCGAGGTTGTTTTTTATTGTTTTTTTTTTTAATTATTATTAAGATCCACACTGGATTCCGTATTTTTTCTTATTTTTACTTGATATTTTGCGTATAAAAGGAAGATATTGAATGACTTCTTTAACCAGCATTGTACCTGTTGAACTTTTGAATAATAATTAAACATTTTTGGAAAAAAAAAGTTTACATTTTGTTGGGATTAATTTCACGAATCATTTGGAATTAATCTTAAAACAATTAAATCTCTTTTACGAAAAAAAAATCTTCTCATTAATACTCGGATGATTTTTCATAAACAGTGTTTGCATAAGCCTGTTATTTGTCCCTGCCCTGCAATACATAAGCCTACAGATTGTTTCAGCTGTCGGGTACGATTAAGTCAATTTTGACCTGTAAGCCTTAGGTGTGAAAATCAGATAATGTTCTGCATCACTTTTTATGGGTTATTTTTAAACAGCTAACATATCTTTGATTTTTCTTATCATTAATACTCGCATGATTTTTGGTAAACAATGTTTGCATAAGCCTGCTGTTTTTCCCGCCTCTGGGGTAGGATTCGGTCAGATTGTGACCTGTAAGCCCTAGGTGTGAAAATCAGCAAGAAAATTGCCAAGTTTGATTCTCTAATACGTAAAATGTTAGTACTGCGATGAGTGACGTATAACATGGATCCGTCACTATGAAAACGGCGTCGTGGGACTAATGATGCCATGACGTGAATCATGACTGAAGTGACGTCATTTGGCTGATCGCGCTATTATTCTTCTCAGTTCAGAATAGCTATGCTACGCCAGACCACATAGCTTACGAATGGCGGGAATCGCCGTAGGTCCGTCTTTATGTATGTGTGCCAGTGTGTGTGGATCAGAGGGGGGTGGGATTATAAGGAGATGGATTGTTATCGCTACATGAGCCCACAGAGCGTACTAATTTCGGGAAGAGCCGTGTGTCCGTCTTTATTTGTGTGCACCGATGTGTGTCAGTGTTGATCAGAGGTTGGCTTAGAGAGGAGGCAAATGGATCAGCATTATAAGCCCATAAAATATGAACAACTCTGAATGTTCTTAAAACATAAACGCATCTGAGCTCCAAACAATATGGTAGACTTTGGGATGAAATCCTCATCTTGTTTGTCTGGTGTTTTTTTTTTTTTGCGTTGTTGTTGTTGTTTTTCCCGCGATCACCGCGGCAACTAAACCACTACCGAGAGCCAAGGGGTTAAAGTACCATTACGCATAAATCCGAAGACACGTTTCTGCACCATTTGTGTTCGTTATGCCTTGTCGACACGCCTAATGAACTTTAACAGCAGTTTGGACATGCAACAACAGCACAAGCGTAATCGCACTTATTTTTTCTTTGCAGCCTTTAGCGTTTCAAACTATTTTTAGCTGTTTCTCGTACTGATAGCACTGTATTTATAGAACGGAGTGGAGTCATTATCAGGTTACTTGATATAAAGACGACCTGTGCTGAACTGGATTGTCCTGTGTCCAAATGAACCATGACTAGACCTGTGTGTAACCTTTCGAAGCCGTTTGTTACAGAAGTGTATCTTTGAACAGTTACGGCGGTAGTGGTCCTTCAAACGTTACCGACTCTTAACACTAAATAATTAAGCATATTAATTATTATTAAGTAATGCATTAGTTGATTGTTGACTGTTCTAATCTCTGCTCAGCTTCCCAGTGCGCGGTAAAAGGTCATCGGGCCGAGGTCGGCCGCCGTTGGCCCGCGCACGGCCGTGCGCGGGCCAACGGCGGCTGACCGTCGGCCCGAAGGCCTTTGCGCACTGGGTTGTACAATCTCTTTGACTCTAAAAAAATGTAATTCAGCCATGGCAGTACTGTCTGTGTACTGTTTGGTCTGTCAGAGGTGTACCCTGGGTATAGGTGTGAGCCTGATGGGATGGAGTGTGGCGGCGGGACCGTGTGCACGGACAACACTGCCCTCTACTTTTGGGAGGGTGATCCGGCGGCAAAGCAGGTGTTCGTCTGCGGTGAGTGCAGCTTTGGCTTTGAAATGTGCGGGGTTTATTCATTCATTCATTACTCATTCATTTATTCATGATTTTATTGTATTATTATCATTTATCGACTGATTTTTGTTTCATTATTATTATCATTATTACTTTAATATTATGATTATGATTATTATTATTATGTTAATTTATCTATTTACGTATTTACTTATTATTATTATTGTTTTTTTTCATTTCATTCTTTATTTTATTTCTTTACTTATTCATTAGTAGCTATTATTTGATTTATTTTTTAATTATTTATTTTATTATTACTATTTTTATTTATTATTATTATTATTATTATTATTATTATTTTTAATTCATTGATTTTTTATTTTTATTTTAATTTAATTTTATTTATTTATTTATTTTTAATTTTTATTTTTAATTTTTTATTATTATTTTTTTTGTGGGGAGGGGGGGGGGGGGGCTAACTCAAAACAAATAGGTGAGGCAAACGCTGCTAAATAAAGTAACAGGCCAAGGGAAGCTGCTCTGCGATGGAAAAACAGGAAAATCCACGGACCCCCTTCATACACGAGCCTGGAAAAATACACAAAGGACAGGTACAGGCGCTCGATGGTCATTGAGTCACTGCTCTTAACACGGGTAAATAGTGAACAGTACCAAGCTTGGCCATATCCGAGAATCCAGCATGCAGTCGATTCCAAACGATGCGCAAGCCATTGACATCTGCCCACGGCTTCCGAGCTCCCGCCATCTTAGCCGGCCACAAAACAGTTTGGCCTCGAGGACTGTGACCCGACTGACTAACGGAGATTTACACGTAACCCATTCAACCCCAACGCAATACAGCAGGAGATGGGTCGACCATGATAATTCAAGGGTAGTGCCAGATCAGCTTGGCACCGTCAGGCGCCAAGCTGATCCGGCACTGCCCTTGAATTATCATGGGCAATTTATCTCCTGCAACTGGTACATAGTCGCGAGGTGACAGCTGCACAATTTGGCAGTCAACCNTTTCGGTCTAAAAAAGCAGACCGAAAGGGTTGACTGCCAGTGCCTGTAATTTAGAAAAAAACTACCAAGTGAGTAGGAAAAGGCACTGTCAAGGGATAGAAGTGTGCATGATCGACCAGTGATCATAGATCTGTGGCCAAAGCACACAAAAAAAAGGGATAGGAAAGAGAGGGGGCGCTAAGAAAGTGACTGAAAGCAATGCATATGGAAGCCCCCCCGAAGGGGGGCGTATCACATATCCACTGTTCCAGCCACTCAGTGCATGGAAATTTAAATCTAGGTTCCCCCCAAGGGGGGTCCAGATATTTAGCCGGTGTGGACAGCTGTTTCGGTCTTGGCGACCTCTTCAGCACACCATCGGCAATACTGGAGGAAGAAGAGGAATGCACACTTCTATCCCTTGACAGTGCCTTTTCCTACTCACTTGGTAGTTTTTTCTAAATTACAGGCACTGGCAGTCAACCCTTTCGGTCTGCTTTTTTAACACAATTTCGACTGCAAATCCTTCCCCCTTTTTAGTAGGTTCTCTCTTAGGGTGCATGGAAATTTGGCTCTAGGTGGAGGCATGGAATGTATGCCCCTGCAGAAACCACAGTAAAATGTGGTCTTCTTTGCAGGTAAGCAGAAGTTCCTTCTTCCTCCAGTATTGCCGATGGTGTGCTGAAGAGGTCGCCAAGACCGAAACAGCTGTCCACACCGGCTAAATATCTGGACCCCCCTTGGGGGGACCTAGATTTAAATTTCCATGCACTGAGTGGCTGGAACAGTGGATATGTGATACGCCCCCCTTCGGGGGGGCTTCCATATGCATTGCTTTCAGTCACTTTCTTAGCGCCCCCTCTCTTTCCTATCCCTTTTTTTTTTGTGTGTGCTTTGGCCACAGTAGATCTATGATCACTGGTCGATCATGCACACTTCTATCCCTTGACAGTGCCTTTTCCTTTCGGTCTAGTTTTTTTACTACAGTTTCGACTGCAACCCCTTCCCCATTTTTAGTAGGTTCTCTCTTAGGGTGCATGGAAATTTGGCTCTAGGTGGAGGCATGGAATGTATGCCCCTGCAGAAATCACAGAAAAATGTGGTCTTCTTTGCAGGTAGGCAGAATTTCCTTCTCTTCCTCCAGTATTGCCGATGATGTGCTGAAGAGGTCGCCAAGACCGAAACAGCTGTCCACACCGGCTCAATATCTGGACCCCCACTTGGGGGGGGGGGGGGGGGGGCTAGATTTAAATTTCCATGCACCAAGGGGCTGGAACAGTGGGATATGTGATACGCCCCCCTTCGGGGGGGGGGGGGGGAGGGGGCTTCCATATGCATTGCTTCCAGTCACTTACTTAGCGCACCCCCTCTTTCCTATCCTTTTTTTTTTTTTTGTGTGTGTGCTTGGACCAAAGTAAATCTATGATCATTGGTCTATCATGCACAATTCTCTCCCTTGACAGTGCTTTTTCCTACTCACTTGGTAGCTTCTGCACAATTTGGGAAATGCGGGCTTGAGGTTGAGTGGGTTCAGCACATGGTTCGTGGGTGCTACTGACGACATGCCGCTGTGACAATACCGTTTAACCTCGTGGGTGCTACTGACGACATACCGCTCTGACAATACCGTTGTAACCTCGTGGGTGCTACTGACGACATGCCGCTGTGACAATACCGTTGTAACCTCGTGGGTGCTGCTGACGACATGCCGCTGTGACAATACCGTTGTAACCTCGTGGGTGCTACTGACGACATGCCGCTGTGATAATACCGCTCGGCGCGTAATTGTTCCCGCCGCTGTGAGATGGCCTTTGTCGTGTTACCGGTTACCGCTTCTTTGTGGGCTGGATGGACTTGGATTCAAACCACAGATGCACTCACAAAATACAGGGAAGCCATTTCTTAGAAGCTGGGCACACGCTACCACAAACACCTATTGCCGGGCGCATTTTTGTGGTGGCAATGTTGCCGCCACAATTAGGGGCGCCTAAAATATTGCCGCCACAAACTGCGACCCGATACAAACCGAGTCTATTTTTTGGTGGTAGCCGGCAAGGCTCGAGCAATGTTGCCGCCTCTCAGCCAATCAGCGGTGTCCTTGCGCCACTTCCCGTTTCTTCATCTTCCTAACCGAAAAAAGATGGCGGGGAGGTTGAGCGACGGCTTTGAGACTGTTAACTCATTGGAGACGCGCCGCATGCGGAAACGCTGCGAATAGCTGCGTATCCGTATGCGGCACTTCTCCAGTGAGTTAATTGATCAACCTTGTCCGAGAGTTCCCATGCATATGGGACTCCCGCAGCTCCGAATATTTCAACCGGGCGCGTGAGTGCTGTTCCATGTAATGGCAGGTCAGTCAGTACAAACACATTGCGCGCACATTGAAATGTGTGCCACGAAGCCGATGTGACAGGTGGCAAATTGTTGCTTACCACACATTGCTAGTCGCAAATTCTGGTAGCGTGGCCCCAGCCTCTTAACTTGGCGGCTAACACGCTATTTATTCACTGGGCATGCGCAGTCCCTAAGGGATATAATCACCGGAGAGAGACAGCCACTATACAGGAGTTGTCTCCCATAGACCAATATGCTTCATATAATTATGACAGCCTTAAGGCGCTGCCACACATGCCGATTGTGCCCCGATTTTATAGCAGATTCCAAACCGGTTGCGAGCGGAGGACGTCAGAATGCCTCTTTGCATCCGATCCGATCCCAGTCGGCTGGGAGTCTTGTGTTTAAAACCTGCTCTATTTTTGTAACACGAATCGGCCCCCGATTGTAAGCTTCAACCAACCAGAGAACAGGAAGCTGTTAGCGACCTTGACCTTCCGGTTCCAACCGGTCAGCTAAATCAGGAACGTGTGGCACTGCACACGTTTTTGTAGGCCGGCCCCATCACACTCCGATTGAAATGGTTCTGGACTGACCGCTCGAGAATCGGCCTCAAAAATGTAATGTGTGGCCGGGCCTTTAGTCGCCTGCTTGGCGATAGACCCCAAGAACTAACTACGCGTCTTTTCCGCGGCCGGATCGTCAGAAGCGATGAAGGGGTTAAAGCGACTTTCATTTTGGTTTTAATTTATGCAGTCTCTGACCTACCAGAGCATGGTAGAACTCAACAGGACATAGCCTAAAATTGATGTGCTCAAGAGTTATAGATTACCATTGCAATGAAACTAAAGGATGCGATACAAGTAAGTTTCGAGCCTCAGTTTTGGAGGCTCACGGATCGCCAGAGGCTTTTTCATTCAGTTTCTGGTGTGGCACGTTGCTTTAATTTGGTGTGTGAATGTAATTTCTCATTGGCTGTCACAGTTCTCCCCCTTGGCGCGGACTGTACAACTTACCCTAACATCTGTGACATGGAGCTAACGTGCGACAAAGAGAAAGGAACTTGTGGTAACGTCTCTCTCTCTCTCTCTTTCTATCTAATCAGTTAACTCACTTGTTTGTTTGTTGGTTGGTTACCTAAGTGACCGGCTTGGTTGTAGGTTGGCTGGTAAATTGACTGACTTGTTGGTTGGTTATTTGAATTGTAGACTGACTCGCTGAATGCTTGGTTAGTTGGTTAATCGATACGTTGGTTAGCTCGTATTTTGGCTGCCTGTCTAGCAGCTTGGTTGGCTTCTTGCTGGTTGTTTGTTTGCTCAGTTGAATTACTGGTTACTTAGTTACCTCATTCAGCCCGACGCACGTATTTCCCAAAATTTAGAGGCGTCATCTAACGATTATGCACCTGGTGCGGGAGACGGATCGACCATGATAATTCAAGGGTAGTGCCAGATTAGCTTGGCGCAGACAAGCGCCAAGCTAATCTGGCAAGACTGGCACTACCCTTGAAATATCATGGTCGACCCATCTCCCGATGTACGGCGTCGGGCCTGAATGGGTTAATTTGTTGATAAATTACTAAAAATGTAATTGCTTAGCCGGATGTTCCTCGCGCTGGGACCATACGGCGTTGAGGCGCGTCCCCTGGGTGGTGGATAGGGGGTCCCTCGTGAGAGGGGTGCACCGAATGAAATAAGGTGCCGTGAACCAACATGGTCTAAGGGAAGGTGACCCCGACAGAAAACCCCTGGTCCTCCTAGTAAGGGGGTTGGGCGTGGGGGTAGCTTCCCCACCCTGCAAAAAAGGAAATAGCTACAAAAACGCCGACGAAAAGACTAACAGTAATTCCTTTCCTGGAGGAGGAAGGTTCTTCTACTAGAAGACTTATGACGTCCTGTGGTGAAAGCCGGAAGTCTTCGGAAGCCACAGGACCGAGCCGCCTCTCTCTATCCAGGGATACAACCATGGGCACATGGAACGTCAAGACCATGTACCAGAGCGGCAAGGCCGCCCAGATAGCAGCAGAAATGCAAAAGTACAACCTTTCCCTGCTAGGCATCAGTGAAGCCAGATGGACGCAGTCTGGCCAGAAAAGGCTGTTAAGTGGGGAGATGATTCTGTATTCAGGTCATGAAGAGGAGAATGCCCCCCATACAGAAGGAGTAGCACTCATGCTGTCACCAGTGGCACAGAGAGCGCTGATGGGCTGGGAACCTCTTGGGCCAAGAATTATAACAGCAGCCCTTTAGAACCAAGAAAAAGCTCAAGCTGAACGTCATCCAGTGTTATGCGCCCACCAATGACAGTGACGAGGAAGAGAAACAAGAGTTCTACGACCGACTCCAGAGTGCCGTGGACAAATGTGCGGAGCGAGACATCACCATCGTCATGGGCGATTTTAATGCCAAAATAGGGGAGGACAACACCGGATACGAAGAGGTGATGGGGAGACAGGGACTAGGCTCGGAGATGAGTGAGAACGGGGAGAGGTTTGTAGACTTTTGTGCTCTAAACCGACTTGTCATTGGAGGCAGCATCTTCCCACACAGAAGAATACACAAAGCAACTTGGGTCTCACCTGACCATACAACAGAGAACCAAATAGACCATATCTGCATTAGCAAGAAATTTAGAAGATCCCTTCAAGATGTTCGAGTGAGGAGGGGAGCAGATGTCGCCTCAGACCACCATCTGCTTACCTTAAGAATGAAGCTCAAGCTAAAGAAAAGCCGCACAGAGACAACGAGAAGACAGCGCTATAATGTAGGCCTCCTGAGAGAAACTGGAGTTAGAGAAGAGTTTAAACTGGTGCTGTCCAACCGGTTTCAAGCGCTACAGGAGCTAGAAATGAAGAGGAGGCGGTCACCACAGAGCAGCAGTGGAAGGCAGAGAGGCGCTGAACTCAACCTGCAAAGACACTGTAGGGTTCAGGAAACACCACCACAAGGACTGGCTGTCGGCACAGACCTTGAAGATAGAAGCGAGGAAGCAGAAGAAAGCAGCGGTCAACAACAGTCGCACGAGAGCAGCCAAAGGGCACAGGGGGAATACTCGGAAGCCAACCGCGAGGTGAAGAGGAGTATCAGGGCAGACAAGAGGGCCTACACAGACAGCCTGGCAGCAGAGGCAGAAAAGGCAGCAGGCAGCGGCAACATGAAACAGCTCTACGACATTACCAGAAGATTATCGGGTAAGTATGGCCATACAGAAAGACCAGTAAAAGACAAAGAAGGCAAGCCTATTGCAGACAGAGCAGACCAACTCGACAGATGGGCCGAGTATTTTGAAGAGTTACTGAACAGACCTAGCCCACCCGACCCTCCCGACATCCAGCCGGCAGAGACCGACCTACCCATCAGCTATGACAGACGCAGCCGGGAAGAGATCAGAAAAGCAGTGGCATTTTTGAAGAATGGCAAAGCAGCAGGGCCAGATGGCATCCCAGCGGAGTCTCTGAAAGCAGACCTAGAGACAACAGTTGAGATGCTGTACCCACTGTTTGGAAAGATCTGGGAAGAGGAGGTGATGCCAGCTGACTGGAAGGAGGGGTACCTAATCAAGCTTCCCAAGAAAGGCGACCTCAGCAAGTGTTCCAACTACAGAGGAATCACCTTGCTGTCAGTACCAGGAAAGGTCTTCAACAGGATCATCCTAGAGAGAATGAAGAGCTCCGTTGACCCCCAGCTGAGAGACCAGCAAGCAGGATTCAGGAAGAACCGATCATGTACAGACCAGATCGCCACTCTCCGCATCATCGTGGAACAGTCTCTGGAGTGGAGCTCCCCGCTGTACGTCAACTTTGTGGATTATGAGAAAGCATTTGACAGCGTGGACCGAGAGACTCTGTGAAAACTCGTACGACACTACGGTGTACCCACAAAGCTCGTCCGCCTGATCAAGAGCAGCTATGATGGCATGACATGTCGCGTGATCCACGAAGGGCAGTTCACCAGAGAGCTCCAGGTCAGAACTGGTGTCAGGCAGGGGTGTCTGCTGTCTCCGTTCCTCTTCCTACTGGCCATAGACTGGGTCATGAAGATGACCACAGAGCACAGACGAAGTGGAATACAGTGGACACTGTGGACACAGCTTGACGACCTCGATTTTGCAGACGACTTGGCATTACTGTCCCACACTCATCAACAAATGCAGGACAAGACCACGAGGCTTGCTGACATCTCGTCCCAAGTGGGCCTCACCATTCACAAACAGAAAACAAAGACAATGAGGCTGAACGCAACCAGGGAAGAACCAGTCTTGCTTGCTGGCACCCCGTTGGAGGAGGTGGAGTCCTTCACCTATCTTGGGAGCATCATAGACAAAAAAGGCGGCACTGATGCAGATGTCAGAGCACGAATCGGTAAAGCCAGAGCAGCCTTTCTCTAGTTGAAAAAAGTGTGGAGTTCCAGAGAACTGTCACAACACACCAAAGTCCGGATTTTCAACTCCAATGTAAAAGCAGTTCTCCTATATGGAGCAGAGACATGGAGATTGACAAAAACCACAGTCAACAGAGTACAGACCTTCATGAACAGTTGCCTTAGAAAAATTTAGAAAATCCACTGGCCAGAGAAGATCAGCAACGTCAGACTCTGGGAGAGAACAGAGCAGATAACAGCAGAGAATGAAATTGGGCGAAGAAGATGGGGATGGATCGGTCACAGTCTGAGAAAGCCAGCTTCCAGTATCACTAGGCAGGCATTGTCATGGAACCCCCAGGGAAAGATGAAAAGAGGTAGGCCGAGAAACTCCTGGCGTCGAGACCTCCAAGCAGACATCAAGAGACTGGGAACCACCTGGAGTAGAATCGAAGGAGAAGCACAGGACAGGAGTTGCTGGAGGTCTCTCGTCGACGGCCTATACCCGGGTAGGGGTGACAGGCGTAAGTAAGTAAGTAAGTGAGCCGGATGTTAGGTTGGCTGGATGGCCAAATTATTGATCGAAGCAAAACGCAAAATGTAGCCTGCTGGTCTTTGATTTCGGACCTCAGCAGTATGTGCCTGAGGTCCAAAATTGCATACTAGCACTGCCAGCAATACACGGATTTAAAGGCTATTAAAGGCTCGTTAAGTGACTGATTGATTGATTTATTGACTGACTGATCAATCGATCGATGGATTGATTGCTTCTCATCCTTTACTTCATTTTCTCGATCTTCTTCCCCCACAGTGAAGCCTGTCCCGCTAACCGAGAACCCATTGAAGAAAGAGATTGTGGACGTGATGGTGAAGCTGGGCGGAGCTCTGGGCACCATGATAGGACGCGAGGACAAGCTCGAGAAGGACATGCAGGCTCTGAGCGCCCAGCTTCAGGAGGTCAAGGCCAAGCTGCACAAAGACTCGCTTAACGAGAACTGAGGCTCGGTAAGGGATTCCTTCGTTACTTAAAAAAAAAAAAGTGTTGGTGTTTGTGTCCGCTCTGGGGATCAAGCAGAGTATTCTGAACTTCCAGGCCTCAGGCGCATGAGTAGGCTTAAAATCCTGCGCAAGCCACTACAATTCAAGTGTGTTAAACCTGCAAGGCTCAGCTGCACGTATACTGATGAGCAAAAGAAATGCGACATTTTTTAAAAAAATATGTCGCATTTCTTTTGCTCGTCAGGATATTGAATTGGGTTAAATCCGGCGCAAACCACTATGCAAGGTGCTCCGCTGAAGTGCAGCACCTTGCGTAATGGCTTGCGCAAGACCTAAGATCTGTCATGCGACTGACCGAAATTATCAACTTCAGGAAGACTTGCTAAACGTTAAAAACTAAAGCCTGGTAAATGCTTACATTGTTGTTGGTGATGGCAGCGGAGTCAGCTCGGATTTTGTTGTTTGAAAAACAAACTAGATCAGAAACAAATATGGGTGCTTTCAGGTATGCACGAAGTTTCATGAGATCTTCAGGATCCTTAAACCCCTTCACTATCGGTACAAAACGCATAAGTCCTCGCAAACGCAGCTGCTCTTGTTTGTAATCATATACCCCGTGTTGGCCGGCTTATCTCAATGCATCTACACTGACGAGTAGAAGAAATGCGATATTTTTTAATCATCGAACACTAAAGTGTTCCCGATAATTCAAAAAACAAAATGTCGCATTACTTCTGCCTGTCAGCATATAGTGAACAGATTAATTATCTGGCGGTCACCCTGTGACGGCTTCATATGTGGGTGAACGACCGACCGAATGCAGTAAGTAAATGAGCGAGCAAGGGAGCACTGAGAGTGTGAGAGAGCGAATAAACAAACCAATGGATGAATGAACGTGCAAGTGGCTTGTATCAGAAACTAATGTTAACCCTCTTAACCCCATGGCCGCATTTCTATACTTTTTGGAAGTGTCTAACGACTACGTACCAGTTATAGGAGATGGATTGATCATGATAATTCAAGGGTAGTGCCGGATGAGCTTGGCGCCTGAAGGCGCCAAGCTCATCCGGCACTACCCTTGAATTATCATGATCAATTCACCTCCTGCTGCAGGGTCCCGGGGCTAAATGGGTTAATCCTAATTTCATGTTTCCGATTTCATAAACTGTTTTATCATTCTGTGTTTCAGACGATGGCGAGTGTGATAGGCAGTCGCAGCTTCACAAAATTAATGCGCACCACAGGCAGCGTGACAACAGAATTATGCATTCAATGATGCAACTCGGTGCGCTTTGTGCGGGGCTGTGATTTTTTTTACCTTACGGCTGAGCCGTAAGGCCCAAAATCACAGATCTGCACACAAACGCGTGTATTTCCGGACTGTCTTCTAATTTAAACACATATTTTATATGCACTAAACTCAAAGTGTTTTGCTGTAGTATTTTTTCATGCTCCTATTTCTAACAAGAGAAACATGTTTAAAATCAAGAAATATTGTAACTTTAATAGTCTTCTGTTGCGGTGTTGGAATATGTTCAGTCCTCATACAACACAGCGAGTGAAAGGCCACTTATGAAAGTTCAAGGGGAGTGCCAGATTAGCTTGGCGCCTAGGCACCAAGCTAATCTGTCATTTCCCTTGAACTATCAAGGTCTTGAGGAGAACTGATGCATAGACCTCAGAAAACAATATAAGTATTGGGCAATCTTGACAGACGTATCGCCCAAAGTATTTTTTCATGCTTCTAATACGAGGAACCCACTTAAAATCAATAAATATTATAACTTTAATAGTCTTCTGTTGCGCTGTTGAAATATGTTCAGTCCATTGAGTCCTCATACAACGCAGCGATAGAAAGGTCACTTATGACAGTTGAAGGGTAGTGCCAGATTAGCTTGGCGCCTAGGTGCCAAGCTAATCTGTCACTTCCCTTGAACTATCAAGGTCTTGAGGAGAACTGATGCGTAGACCTCGGAGAACAATATAAGTATTGGGCAATCTTGACAGACGTATCGCCCAAAGTGTTATTGTTAACATTGAAGAAAAACCAGCAGTTAATGATGGGATGTCGACATTTTTGTCTGCACGTTAACACTTGGTATTGGCATGACAGTTGATGCAATGTAAATGATTTGAGTGATATTATTTTACATTTTGTACGCACGCACGCAGGCAAGGACGCACGCACCAGATTCTCTCGCTCCTCTGACAATGCAAAAATGATAGGAAACGGGTATGGACTTAAATAGTTAAATTCAAGTTCTGGCCACAAGTATGTTTATGGTCATAATAAAACGTACAGAAATGCGGTTTGGTGCCGTGTTAAAGATAGGCATAGGCTGATCGGTACGTGACTGGGAGGAAATGGAAATTAAGCCCCGTGTTGACCCATACAGCCTTGACGTGTTACAGCTGGAAATACATCGGCCAAGATAATTCAAGGGTAGTGCCAGATTAGCTTTGCATCTGGTGGCGCCAAGCTAATCTGGCACTACCCTTGAATTATCTTGGCCGACCCATCACCTGCAACTGGTACACAGTCAATAGGCAACACATCCTGAATTTAGGAAATGCGGCCTTGGGATATATGGGTAAAGAGGTGACTAATTACGCAACAATCATCCCAAACCTGTGGTTTCACTTACGGCACAAACATGGATGTACATCAAGGCATAGACAGCACTTCAGAAACTTAGATAACAAGATTGCCAAAGCACTCAAGGCGCACGTGCATGACCGATCCACATAATTAATGACCTCTGTCACTTGGACCTTCCAACAGGTCACGTGCTCAAGTGTTCTAACATAAAGGGGTTTTCATTTGTACCCTTGAAATCCATGCCTTCTCAAAATGTACGCATCTTTCACTTTTGTCAACCTCCCATGACCCTTGTGAGTACAGGTAGTGAACCAAATCAGAATGCATAGAAAGGTCTTATCATCAGCTAACTGTTTGCCAAATATGGCTGAAACGTTTTGCGCAAATCCTGCTAAAAACTAAAATTCGACAAAAAACAAAAACAAAACACTTTTCTGATATCTTGTGACCCTTGACATGCATAGAAAGGCCTTACCATCAGGTATCTGTGTACCAGGTTTGGGATGGAAGTTTCAAATATTTGAGAGAAAAATAATTTGTCAGAAAATGACTATTTGTGACCTATTTCCCGATCTCTTGTGATCCTTGACTTTAACGAGGGGTAATCAAAATTAATATGCATAGGATGGTCTTACTATCAGGTATCTCTGTACCAAGTTTGGGTTTGAAGTTGTTTATAGTATTTGCGAAAAAACATCTTTTGACAAATATGGATATTTTTAACCTATTTCCTTTGATCCTTGACCTTCCGATGGGTCAACCAAATTAGTATGCATAGAAAGGTCTTATCATCAGGTATCTTTGTACTAAGTTTGGGTTTGAATTTGTGAATAGTATTTGAGAAAAATTCAATTTTTGTAAAAATATGGCAATTTTGGCCTATTTTCTGATCCCTGTGACCTTGACCTTTGAGGTCACTCAAATAGGTATAATTAAAAAGGTTTTGCCACAAAGTATCCTTGGGCCAAGTTTGAAGACTGTGGCTTGAATAGTCTCCAAGAAAATGTGAATGTTTAAGTTTCCCTCTACATACGGACGGACGACCACTGGTCCAGAACACACTCACTTTCACTTCACACGTGAGCCAAAAAGCATAATACATTAAAACAACCATGTAAAATCACACATAATTCACTGTGTGCATATCACAAATGTTAGTAATTTAATAACAGCATAAATACATACATCTCTAAAATTCTTCAATAGATTCAGCCACCAGTACTGATTTACAGTGTGTCACTGATGGTACTGTTTTACAGTTTGTCACTGATGGTACTGTTGTACAGTGTGTCACTGACGGTACTGTTTTACAGTTTGTCACTGATGGTACCTTTGCAGTGTATGATAGATAACACTGTTTACTGTGTGTCAGCGATGATACTGTTTACTGTGTGTTAGTGATGGCGCTGTTTACAGTGTGTCAGTGACGGTACTGTTTACAGTGTGTCAGTGACGGTACTGTTTACAGTGTATCAGTGACTGTGCTGTTTACAGTGTGTCAGTGACGATACTGTTTACAGTAGTAGTGCGCAGTGAGATACATCTCATTTGAATAGAAGTGTACTTCTGGTGTACTCGAGCGGGTCTGTCAGGGGAGTACACCCACAAATGGCATGACAATCAAAGTCTTCACTGCCCGAGATAGGAAATAATGCCAAGCACCAGAGACATAGATATTAATTGCCCCTATAGATACAGAGCCCAGTGAGTATTTGTGCTCTTGTTGGCTTCATGTAAATCCGCGTGACTCAGGCAGACAGGAGTACATGTATCTGCATTTAATATGCCCACCATTACATACCTCCCGTTACCCTCTGAGCCACTGTGAGACGGTTTTGGTTATTCAACAGCAAAAGAAAAGTGATATCATTCGCGTCATCGGATAAACTTAAGTATTTCTGATGACTGCGCAGTGGTTAAGGCGCCTGCCACCAATTCCAAAGGTGAGCGGTTCGATACCGGGTTCCGGCGTTGGACTTTTCTCCTCTGGTAAGTGTCACCGTTAATTCGGGCGGACCGTCGGGGGTTCTTTCTCCGGGTACTCCGGTTCTTCCACCCCCCCACACTTTGGTACCGGTCTCAGGCCACTTTACAAATTTCAAATACAAGCGATCAAAAAATCTCTGTAACTTCAGTAGCTGACTGGCCCTTCGTTTGTCTTGTACTGTGTTTGTCTTAGATGGCGTAAATACGTGTTTGTTTCGTGAGTGTGTGTGTTGGGTTTCAGGCGCGGCGCTTTGAGTCGATTTCCCCAAAATTGAGAAAAAGCGCCTATATAATAACGGTATTATTATTATTATTATTATTATGACTCGAATGATGTTGCATTTTTGTGCTTGTCACTGTCAGTAAATATTCTTAACAGTTAAGCCATAGATCCTTAGGCCGACGTCTCCTTTAGTTAGCCCATGCACGGCTGTGTGCAGGCCAACTAAGGCTGACATTGGCCAATCATATGGACCTTGTTTTTTGTTCACGGCTTTTGTAAATTCAACACCAAGCCAACGTAAATGTACGTAACGCAATCCAGCTGCATATATAATTCTAGATTATAACGTGAACGGAAGTAACGCGATCCTGCTGCATATATATATAATAATAATAATGAATGGTTCTTGTATAGAGCAAAATCTTTATGTGGCAAAAACTCATTGCGCTAACACACGCAGTCAAACATGACATAGACGATATGAAACATTACAAATAAATACAACAGGACCACGGATCTACGACAGAGGAGTGAAAGCAAGCTGGAAGAAGTGAGTTTTCAACTGAGCCTTAAACTGAGGGAGAGTAGAGAGATTTCGAAGACTGACAGGCAGCGAGTTCCAAACTGAAGGTGCAATGAAGCTGAATGAGCGTTCACCAACAGTTTTCTAGAGTATAACGTGAACATAAGTAACGTGATCCAGCTGCATATATATAACTTTAGAGTGTGACGTGAATGTAAGTAACGCGATCCACCTGCATATATAACTCTAAAGTAAGACATGAACGGAAGTAACACGATCCAGCTGCATATATAACTCTAGAGTATGACGTGAACGTAAGTAACGTGATCCACTTGCATATATAACTCTAGGGTATGACATAAAGGTAAGTAATGCGATCCAGCTGCATATAATAAGTCATTATTGGTCAGAGGGGTTCGCTACACGGACCTTTGTAGGCCTGAGGGAGGTCAAAGGAATCATTGTACCCCGAAGGCCTGAGGGGTACAATGATTCCTTTGACCTCCCGAAGGCCTACAAGGGTCCGTGCAGCGAACCCCTCCGACCAATAACGTATTTGTTTTAATTCCTCCACTATTTTCGTAAAAGAAATCAAGAAGACATCTTCCGACCTGGATCATGCCAGACATGACTGACGTCAAAGGAATATACATGTATACATAATAGACTGATGACGTAATTTAAAATATTTCATGACGTTGCCGTCTCTAGTACTGAGTGCTTGTTGTTTCGAACAACAATATGCAACTTTTTACTTGAGAACGTTTTGGTGATCTTTTATAGAACAAAACTCGCATCCAAGATGCGTCATCGAGAGGGCTACAAAACGTCCGCCATTTTTCGCTACAGGGGTTTTTATATCACGGTCACATGGTACGGTTTCCACTAAAATGACTGGTCGTGTGACGTAGGGAGGAAAACAAATAACTCTAGAGTATGACGTACACGTAAGTAACGCGATCCAGCTGCATATATAACTCTAGAGTATCTCTCTTGGCTTGACTTCGCGAACGAAGATTTTATAGGAGTTGCCCACGACGTCTGCAGGCTTGTTCATGGCTGCGGAGGCCAATCCGAGACAGGCAGGTTCGACCGCAGTGGCTGCAGGGGAAGGTATGGCCAGGGTTCTGAGTTGCGGCATCTCTGTTTTTTCTCCTGAGCCGCTTGTCCTTAAGGCTAGCTCTGTGAGAGTCCTCAAAGGAGATGGCTGCCTTGTAAATGGTGGAGCGCCAGGTGTCACGGTCCACAGCAAGCGAAGACCACTGGTGGTGGTCGATTTGGCAGGCACTAAGTGACTTCTTGAGACAGTCTTTGTATCTCTTCTTTGGTGCCCCTCTGTCACGGTGTCCAGTAGCAAGCTCGCCGAACAGGGTGATCTTTGGTAGGCGATGATCCTCCATCCTGGAGACATGCCCCGCCCAGCGGAGCTGTGTCCGCAGCAGCAAAGCCTCGATGCTCACAGTTTCAGCCTGTTCAAGGACCTCGACGTTGGTGACATAGTCACTCCAGTGAATGCCCAGGATGGTACGCAGGCAGCGCTGGTGGAAGCGTTCGAGGAGTCGTAGTTTGCTGCGGTAGAGGGCCCAGGACTCGGAACCATACAGCAGGGTGGTGAGGACCACAGCTCTGTACACGCTGATCTTGGTGCCTGTTTTCAGCTGTTGATTGTGCCACACCCGCTTGAAAAGTCGCCCGAAAGCGCTGTTCGCTTTTGCCAGCCTGCTGTCAAGCTCCTTGTCCAGCTTGGCGTCCGACGTGATAATGCAGCCAAGGTAAGTAAACTGGTGCACTGACTTTAGTTCAGACTCGCCAATGGTGATGTGAGGAGGGCGATACACTGTCTTGGGTGCCGGCTGATGGAGGACCTCTGTCTTTTTCAGACTGACCTCAAGTCCAAAGAGCTGGGCAGCATCTGCGAAGCAAGACGTGATGCGCTGCAGGGCTCTCTCTGTGTGTGCAACGAGGGCAGCATCATCAGCAAAAAGCAGCTCACGAATCAGTTGGTCTAGGGTTTTCGTGTGGGCCTGCAGTCGTCTGAGGTTGAAAAGGCTGCCATCGAGACGATACCTGATGTACACTGCATCGTCATCATCGAGGTCCACTGTGGCCTGCTTCAACATCATGCTAAAAAAGATGGTGAAGAGGGTCGGTGCCAGCACGCAGCCCTGCTTTACGCCGTTGAGAATAGGGAATGGTTCCGAGAGGTCATTGTTGAGTCTGACCTGGCCTTGCTGGTCCTCGTGTAGCTGGACAATCATGTTGAGGAACTTTGGGGGACAGCCAAGTCGCTTTTGAGCCAGAGACTAGGACAAGGACAGTTTGATATAAAACCTACGACCCGAGGACCTCGATGCCATCGTCCCAGCTTGCTAGGCCATGGCAGATGAACCAAGGGTTTAAAGGGTGGGGCCAGTACTGCGCACACTGCACTCCACCAAAAAGCTCCACCGCGCAGGCTTTAGGAAACGTCCACTGACCATGACACTGACCATTCCAAGTCCTGTAGCGACGGGCGAGGGGCGAAACGGCAGGTGAAAGATGTCACTGGAAGCCGCAGTCTCAAACCTGCATGCAGGCGGTTCAGGATATTGGTCGCCTGATGTTGACCTGGGGATGACAACATCACTCGGCACACCCTGAACGACCAAGCAGCCTTCTCTAGGGACAGCACTGCTTGCTCCACACGGAGAGGGGCCTAGAAAAGGTGGCCTAACCAAAGCTCGTCCCCTCGCAACCCCAGTTGGCTAGCCGCGGTCAACGGGCATCTTCTCCTGCGGTCAAAAAACAAGAAAGAATAACGGATCCACTCTCATGACGACCACGACCGGACTCAACGTAGCATGCTGGAACGTCCGAACCATGCTCGACAAAGCAGACAGCGGACGCCCTGAACGTCGCTCCGCCCTCATTGCCCATGAATTGCGGAGGTTAAACATCGACATGGCCGCGCTCAGCGAAGTACGCCTTCCGGACGAAGGCAGCCTCCAAGAACTTGGTGCTAGGTACACCCTCTACTGGTCAGGCAGGCCTGCATCAGAAAGACGGCTTTCAGGCGTGGGTTTCATGGTCAAGACATCCATTGCGACTAAGCTGGAAAACCTACCAACGGGCCACTCAGACCGCATCATGTCCATGCGCCTCCCACTGAGACACCAACAGCACGTCACCCTTCTCAGTGTGTACTCCCCAACCCTCCTGGCAGAGCCTGCTGAAAAGGACAAGTTTTACACTGACCTGCGCAGCCTCCTACAGAGTACCCCTGCAGACGACAAAGTCATCATCCTAGGCGACTTCAACGCCAGAGTGGGCCAGGACTCTGAAGCCTGGAAAGGAGTCCTCGGCAAGCATGGCGTGGGGAACTGCAATGACAATGGCCGCCTACTGTTGGAGTTCTGTGCGGAGCAGCAACTGGTCATCACCAACACTACTTTTCAGCAAAAGGACAGTCGAAAGACCACCTGGATGCATCCTCGCTCCAAACACTGGCACCTTATCGACTATGTCCTAGTGCGTCAGAGGGACCGCAGTGACGTCCTCCTCACCAGAGTGATGCCCAGCGCAGAGTGCCACACTGACCACCGCCTTGTCCGCTGCAAACTCAGGCTCCACTTCAAGCCAAAACCCAAGAAATGGGAGCCCCCCAAGAAAAAGCTTGATGTTGCCAGCCTTCAGCGTGACGAAGTGAAAGTATAATAATAATAATAATTACGGTATTTATAATGCGCTTATCTTATAATAATTAATAATAAGCGCGCACTCACAACTCGCGAACGCATGCGCACGCTTTAGACAACGACTCACGTACAACAAATGGTGAAATACATTGCAACAGTCAGCTTTTGTGGGGAGTGTGGTGATATAGTGCTAGAACTGTTGAAAGAGGTGAGTTTTGAGGGCGGACTGAAAGGAGGAGAGAGAGTCTTTCTGACGGAGAGAGAGTGGGAGAGTGTTCCAGGTGGATGGACCATAAACTGAGAAGGAGCGGGGGCCGAAAGTGCTGAGTTTGGTGCGGGGGATGTGGATACGGAGAGGGTCGGAGGCAGAGCGGAGGGAGCAGAAAGGAGTGTAGGGGTGAAGTAAGTTGGAGAGATAGGCAGGAGCGCAGTTGTTCAGGGATTTGTAGTAGAGAGACAGAATCTTGTATTGGATGCGTTGTGGGATGGGAAGCCAGTGAAGGAGTTTGAGCAGGGGTGTGATGTGGTCGGATTTTTTCTTTCTGAGGACAAGGCGGGCAGCATTGTTCTGGATGCGCTGGAGAGTGGAAGTGGTGGAGTGAGGGAGGCCGGAAAGGAGAGAGTTGTAGTAGTCGATGCGAGATAGGATGAGAGAGACAGCAAGTTTGGTGGCAGCTTCGGTGGTGAGGTATTTTCTGATCTGACTGATGCGGCGGAGGTGGAAGTAGCATGCCTGGGCAGTGGCGGAGATGAAGCTGGTCATGGTAAGAGAGGAATCAAGGATAACGCCAAGGTTTTTGGCCGAGTCACTGAGGGAGATGGGGGTGCTGTCGAGTTGAAGGTGGAGAGAGGGAGGGAGCTAGGACAGTTTCTGGCGAATGCTTACCAGCATGGCTTCCATTTTGTCGTCGTTCAGTTTAAGCTTGTTTGCTGTCATCCAGTTTTTCACGTCTTCATAGCAGTCAGCCGTGCGAGTCAGTAGTGACTGAGTGTTGTCGAGTTTGTCTTTGTCTAGTAGTTGTGACTCGTCAGCATAGAGGTGGTGGCGTATGTGGTGAGACTGTATGATGTTGGACAGGGGAGAGGTGTAGAGTGTGAAAAGGACCGGGCCCAGGACGGACCCCTGTGGAACTCCACAGGAGAGCGTGACTGGGTTGGAGGAGACACCGTCAATGGTGATGGACTGCTGTCTGTCGGAGAGGTAGGAGAGAAACCAGGAGTGAGCAGAGTCAGTGCTGCCAAAGGAGTGACAAAGGCGGTGGAGGAGGATAGAGTGGTCTATGGTGTCGAAGGCGGCAGAGAGGTCGAGTAGCGTAAGAAGGGAGATGTTGCCCGAGTCGGTAGAGAGAAGCAGGTCGTTTAAGATGTGTAGAAGGGCTGTTTCAGTGCTGTGGTGTTTGCGATAGGCAGACTGGAAGGGACTGAGGAGGTTGTTGTCGGCAAGGTGGAGGTTGAGCTGGTTGAGAACAACCTTCTCAAGTATGACATAAACATAAGTAATGCGATCCAGCTGCATATATCATTTTAGAGTATGACGTGAACGTAAGTAACGCATTCCAGCTTGGGCAAAATACAAATGATACAAAGTAAAAGTAAAATGATAAAATAATCATTAATGTAAAATAAAACTTCTTGTTGCACGTTGGCCTGCAACACCCAAATATACAAAACTCAAAATATACAATCTGAAGCAATATAAAAGATATATAAAACAAAAATGTATATGCATGACAAATTCAAATGCAACATCCACGTGAACAGAAGCATTATTTAAACGTTTTTCTCCTTCGGGTAACCGCAAATACCAATACACACACAAACACATGCATGAATGCCAGAAAGTGCAGAGAATGATAGCTATGTTACACAGCAGTAAACTTCAAATAAATACAAAATGCCTGGGATCGACCCAAGTGTTTACACTGTCACTAGTACACCCCAAGCTTGTTTTAACCCTTTTGGAGTGTTACTTTAACAACTATGTACCAGTTGCAGGAGGTGGATTAAATTGACCATGATAATTGAAGGGTAGTGCCAGATTAGCTTGGTGCCTCAAGGTGCCAAGCTAATCTGGCACTTCAATTGACTTATCATGGTCAATTTCCTGCTTTAGGGTGTTGGGGCTAAAAGGGTTAAGTGAAGTGAGATGAATACAAAAAGTGCTGTAAGGACCTGAAAGTGTTGATACATCAGACTTCTGTTATATCCAACCTTGTTACAGGCAAAGTAGGCATATATAATGCAAAATGTGGGACATACCATTGGTTAAAGTCTCAAGTTATATTGGCAAGTGTTTGTAATGCACAAGTAAAATATTCTAACAAGAAATACACTAGTACACATACCAAGGGAAATTACTCTGTGCTGGACATACAAATGATTATATCCCCTGACCCCTCCAATCGCCAGCCCACAGAAAAATACATCGAGAAATCACAAGATGGTCATACACATCCGTAAACACTAGGTATGTATATGATCGTCTTGTTATAACCATTGACAGTGTAATGAAAGGGGGCAGGGGATCTAACCGCTTGTATGTCAAGTGTAGAGTAATTCCCCTTGGCATGTGTACTATTTTATCAGTGCCCGCCTCAGCTATCTGGTTTGCGGACAAGACAGACACTGTACTTATATATGTGTGGTGCTCTGAGATTTTGCACCTTAAACTCTAAACTGTACAGGTCAAAATGACAGATGAGCATCCAGTTATAGACTGCTGAAGGGATGGATCAATCTCGGCTTCCAATATTAGACATAAGCCTACGTATCGCAGCTCGCTCAAGATCAATACCAGCAGATAAGTGCTCTTGTGTTGAACAACCTTGCAATTTAACCCCTTCCAGTGTACGAACATTTTTGTTTCCGAGGTCTTTGTTCATTCAGTGACCAAAAGCCAACACCGTCCATGTATACAAATTGGTCTCAGCTGGAGACATTGATCCTCATGAGCCCCCAAAGACAGGGGGGACACCCATGAGGATCTATGCCCTTTGCAGCTGGACTGTGTTCACTTTTACTCAGCAGTGAAGGGGTTAATAGCTTTTTAGCAGTAAAACAATGGTAATAAACATTGGTAAATAGATGTGCAAATAAAACTATATAATTTGTGTTTCAGTCTGTGATTTTAGGCCTAAGAGCCTAGGCCAAAAGGTCCAAAATCACAGACCTGCATAGACATGCACACATACATACAACAGTAATTAACCCATTACATCCAGAGGCTCATCTGTTTACATTTTTCTCATTGTCCTATGAAGGCTACATTACATATTAGGAGATAGATCAACAACTTTAGTTCAATGGTAGTGCCAGAATAGCTTGGCGCCTCAGGCGCCAAGCTGTTCTGGCACCACCCTTAAACTATCATAGTCAAATTAATTCCAATAACAATAATAATAATAATAATAATATAGAGAATTTATATCACGCTGAATCCCCAGGAGCAGTGGGCTCTAAGCGCGTTACAAAAATATGTATATATATATGCAAAATCTCACCACCTTTAAAAAATGTTAGTCTACGCACACACATACAACTGAAACACACATAATAAAACCATTCACAATCACAAGTTAAATGCATTTTGATGATGATGATGCACCACCATGATGGTGATACATGGTCAACAAAGGGAAGACCTAAGATCAAGGCCACCACGATGGTGCTAAACGGTCAGCAAAAGGAGGACCTAAGATCAAAGCCACCATGATGGTACTACAAAGTCAACAGAAGGAAGACGTGATCGTTCAAGGAACCAAATGGTCAATAATCAAAGGATGTAAACATCAAAGCCACCAAGATGGTGCTACACGGTCAACAAAAGGATGACTGAGGCAATAAATGCCACCATGATGGTGCTAAGTGAGGCATCATAAGCCACAGAAATGTGTATGCATGTGCAGACCAGACCATTATCTCACACATGCACACACATTATCTGTGGATTAATGGTATACAAGCTGAAAGAAGTAGGTTTTAAATTGGGTCTTAAAGACATCAATGTTTTCAGCATTCCAGAGGTGGCTGGGAAGGGAGTTCCAGACAACAGGGTCTTGATACTGGAATGTCCAGCAGCCAAACTGCTTGGAGGAGAAGCTGGGGACACGGAAACGCTTATCAGAGCAGGAACGAAGGGAACAGGAGGGCTGATAGATGTTGAGGAGAGATGAGAGGTATGGCGGTAGAGATCCATCAAAGCAGCGAAAAGCCAGGACAGCAATCTTGTACTCGACTATAAACTGAATAGGTAGCCTGTGCAATTCCTGCAGTATGGGGGTTACATGGTCCATTTTAGATTTGCCAAAAGCAAGTCTGGCAGCATTGTTGAAAACTGTCTGCAGACGGGAGAGTTCTTTCTGATGGACACCTGCCAGAAGGGAGTTACAATAGTCTAAGCGGCTAAGGACAAGGGAACAAATAAGTTGAACAGTAGCTCATAGGGTGATGGAAGGTCTAATGGAGCGGATTCTTCGCAGCGTATCAGAATGAAAAGGGTTAAAACAACAATTGATTGATTGTACATTGCTTAACGTCCCGACAGCAACAAGGCTTTCTCAGAACGTGCCTGCACTGCTTGTGAAAAAAAACACTAAACAGAACATTGAATGTATGTCGCCAGCCGGTCCAATACGTTAAATAAACCTAACACATGGGGCTAAATAAAGCTAAGACCATTTAGCAACACACATCCAATATCAAGAGCTACAGGCAGTGCAGACAGTAGGGAGAGTTTTAAAAAGGCAAATACAGGTGAATGGACCTCGGGTAGACAGAAACACATGCCCCAGAATAGAGAGAAAAACCCACCCTGTGGGGCTGACCAGGGTCAAAAAGTTAAAAACTGTAAAGTACAGTAGTGTCCAATGCAACATAAATGTATGTCATACATGCAATAGCATGTCAAATGCCTCTATCTAAGCCAAACATGGGGTGCCAACTCACACAAACTCTGGCAATAATGAGGTATGACCACACTACACCTGTTCTCAAAGGAGACACAAATAAAATCTCTAACAAGCCAGTAGGCTCTCCTCACCACAAGAAGGCAGTGTGTCTGCACCTGACCCGTACTACTTGCAGGAGTACACCCCAGGTGGACCAATCAGGGAGCACACTGCAAGCACCAATCTACTTAAGGGATCGTGATACACCTCATTTGAACTGTAGTGTACTTGGGGTACACTCCCCCAGCAGGTCAATATGGGGAGTAACAAACAAACAAACAAAAAATAAAAACCAGCTATGGCAAGCCACAAGCCATCAAGTAGATCTATACAATCTAGTGGCTTCTTGCTACAAGCTTTGTGACAGTGTGTAACAATTTGTTACAAAACTCGTGAGGACTTCCAAACATCCCCAATGAGCGTGGCGACAATCTGTTACAGAGTCCATGATCTTTGTGACAACTAATATTTTTGTCACAAAGTACTTGGAGAGTCTAAGGAATATCTACGGACTTTGTGATAATTGTCACACTGTCGCAACCCACTTTTCATCAGTGATCTGATGGGTACGCTCATGTTTTGTGCTGATCCTTGACTTCACAACTTACAGTTCTGGTTTAGTCCTGCGCCAGCCACTAAACAAGGTGCTCCGCGTTAGCGGAGCACCATGTTTAGTGGCTGGCGCAGGACTAAGCTCACTCGTGCAACTGACCGCAGAACTGTTAAACATGATATTGTGGAGTACCTTGCCTGGTGGCTGGCGCAGGACTAAGCTCACATGCAACTGACCCCAGAACTGTTAAACATGATATTGTGGCGCACCTTGCCTGGTGGCTGGCGCAGGACTAAGCTCACATGCAACTGACCCCTGCACTGTTAGGTTCAAAATCACAAAACAGCATCCTGACCGCAGGAGATAAATCATAAATGAATTCAATAAATGATATGTGCTGGCCTGTGATCTGGATCTTGTCACCTACATCTGAAGAGTCCAAAATCACAGACCAGCATACACAATGGTCCTGTATCAACAAAAGATGGAAATGACGTAGGAACTGAGAAGTGCATACACAGCTACAGCTACAGCAAACAGCACTGTAAAGGACCAGTGAGTACGTTTTGCTGGCCGGCCTTTGGATGCATAATGTCTCTCAAGCAGGTGAATGATCTGCCTTTGTCCTTTTGAACTTGCCAAGCTAAGAGCTGTCTCGCGCTGCTTGTTTTTACTGTGGACGTCTGCTCCACTGCTCAACAGCATGATGCAGATATCGGCAAAGCCATTCAGACAAGCTAAATGTAGTGGCCGATTTCCGTCTTTGTCGGGTACATTGATGTCAACCCCATGAAGCACCAAGACTGATGCTAGGAGACCGTGACCCATGGCAGAAGCCCAGTGAAGTGGTGTTCGCCCAAAATCATCCACTACCTGCAGCTTTGATCCATGTTTGACAAGTAAGTCCACAACCCTGAGGTGCCCCCTGGCAGATGCATAGTGCACAGCACTTAGCCCATGCATGTCTACAGTCATCACAGAAGCTCCATGGTCTAATAAAGCTTCCACAGTGTCCTCATGGCCCAAAGCGCTCGCAAGAAGGAGTGGTGTGCGTCGCTGTATGTCACGTGTGTCTGCCACAAAACCCTTCTGAAGCAAGTCTCTGACAGAGTCCGTGTCACGTGTGTCTGCCGCAAAACCCTTCTGAAGCAAGTCTCTGACAAAGTTCATGTCATGTGTGTCAGCTGCAAAACCCTTCTGAAGCAAGTCTCTGACAGAGTCCACGTCACCTTTGTATGCAGCAGCCAGGAGAGGAGACACCTGGTCTCCAGCTGTAAGATGTACTGGAAGAACTTCAAGGCTATCCAGTGTGACCACAAAACGGTCTACTCTCAGTTCTTTGTCAGTCCCAGTAACAGTAGTAATGGCAGACCTGTCTTCATGCTGCTCAGTTCTCTGGCTCACAGTGTCACTGCGTTTTCTTTCTTCATGACCTTCCTGTATAGAAGTAAGTGAGGCTGAATCAAGCCATGTGGAACCACTGAATGCTTGCACACTTTGCGCTTCTGCATGGCTAGATTCAACACTGCCTGTTTTTGCACTTACCCTAGTTGTACACTCTGTCTCTGTCTGGAGTGTGTCTGATGCTTCTGGCTGTACTGAGTGTCCTGAATGAGTCCCTATCACAACGGAAACCAACCCACTGCCTTGAATGGGCTCTTTCTCATTCCGAAGAGGTTTCAGACTTGCAGCGTGGCAACTATTGGTGACTAGTTGTTTAGAAGGATTGAGCTCATCTGCAGCACTGGGCTTCATCTCACTTAAAGATACTGCTGATTTACCATGCAGACCTTCATCCTGAGGTGGTTCTAGATTTGTTCCTGAACATGCATCACCAAAAGAACCTTGTCTGACTACAAAATATGAGTGTGACTGATCCAGTTCTCTTGCAGACCCATAAGCATGCTGTCCATTAACTCTCTGTGAGCTGCTGCCTCGATGACACTCAGTATCAGTGGCAGCGTCGCTTAACTGCAGAGGATCTGACACAAAAACTTTTCCAATAGAATGGTGGGAAGAACGCAACTTACACTCATTTTTATGCTGGACGAGCAAAGCAATGAGCTGAGTGTTCCAGCCTTCTCTCTGTGCCAGCTGTAGTGGGGACAGGGAGTTCTCACTGTAAGTGCTGGTGGTGTCCATGTGATCCAGAAGGATCTGCCCCATAGCCACGTACAGGTGAGCTGGATGACAGTAGAGCCATTCAGACCAGTAGGAAGAATCTAGCCATGCATGTAAATTCAAGTCATCACAAGGTGTATTATCAGGTACATGCCTATCCCTTTTGATGGCACAGATGAGATGTAGCGGGGTGTAATCAAAATTATTGGCAATGTTTGGGTTGGCGCCACTGCGTAGCAGCTCTGTAAGTGACTCAATGCATGGGAAAGCTGGAGGTAAGCAGGCAAAATGAAGAGGTGTGTTTCCATCTTTGTCTTGACAGTTGACCTTGGCTCCATGTTGTATCAAGGTCTTTATGCAGTCTGGGCCTGAGAAGCCTGCAGCAATATGAAGGGGTGTTTGTAGCTTGCTGTTTCCTGCACTGACCTCAGTAACACCAACTGTTTTTAAGAGTTGCATGGTAAACTGGAGCTGTTTTTCAAGAAGTTCTTTGCAGACTGTGTGCAGAGGGATGGCCCAGTCTCGTCTGCCCTGTCCTGGAATGTACCAGTTTGCTACCGGTATTTTGCAGGCAAGATGAAGTGCTGAGTTTTCATTTTGAGTATGAAGGCATTTGCTTGCCAAATGTCCAATTAAATTTTCTGCAATGGCCCAAACATCCTCCACTGCTTTCTTCTCCCGAATCAAAGTCTCCAATAAAATTTCAACTGGTGACCTACCCTGTGTATCGATGATATCCACTGATGCATTGTACCTAATTAACATCATAATAATGTCTGTGATGCATTCATCATAACCCATTCGAAATGCTAAATTTGTAATGGTCAAACCATTTGTACAATTCATACAAATCTGTAACAAGGGAGTTTCCCCTTTGTGATTCTGTGCATTGACATCTGCATTGTTTTGTAGCAACACTTCAACTGTTTCTACATTGTAACGGTCTACAGCATGATGCAGTGCAGTCCACCCTTCCTTATCTCTAGCTTCAATGTCTGCACCCTTGTTGAGGAATAATTTCACCACATTCGCTCTTCCTTCTGAACATGCTAAATGTAGAGGTTTGGGCAGAGAATCTGGATCAACATTAGCCCCATATTGCACAAGAAGAAGAGGCAATTCACAGTTGCCACACACAAAAAAAAAACATGCTCTTTGTAATGGTGTACCTTTCCCATCCACTGAGGGTGCATTTACATTGGCACCATTCTTCAACAGAATTTCTACAATATTTAAATTCTGACGATCACAAGCAAAATGGAGAGGCCTCTGTCCATAAAATTCAATTTCCAAGTCAGCTCCACATTTCACAAGCACTTCCAATGCCTCACAGTTTTTATCACTGCATGCACGGTGCACAAAGGAGAAATCGTGGTCCTTGGTGTTTACATCTGCACCATGCTGAGCTAACAGAGAAAAGGCATCCCAGTGTTTATTGTCAAAAGCAATATAAAGCGGTGTGTCGCACAGTCCGTAGCCCTCTACATTCACAGAGCACTTTGCTTCCAGCAACATGTGAACAATTTCCACACAACCGCCTGCAGTAGCTATCTGTAGGGGAGTCCTATCAATGGCAGTCCCAGTCCCTATTCTGGGGTCTGCACCATATCGCAAGAGTGTCTCCACCATCTCAACATCTTTTATCTCACATGCAACCTTCAGTGGTGTTGATGGTAGTGCTCCTATGCACTGTACTGTAATATTAGGGCTTGCTCCATACTGACAAAGAAGATTCACGATTTCTGAGTGACTGTTTTCAAAAGCTACACATAAAGAAGTTTTCCCACTGGCATCATGTGCATCCACAGAGGCTTGGGACTCTAACAAAGTTTTGACAACATCAATATGACCATGCTGGCACGCCAAATGAAGTGATGTTGTTGACCCCTCAGTGACCTGCAAGGGGACACCAGCCTCAAGCAAGATCCTCAGCACCAATACCCGTCCATGTGTGATTGCCACGTCAAGTGGCGTCTGCCTTGTTGTTCGGTTCCTCATCTCTGCATTTGTTCTGGCTTTCAGTAACACTCTGACTGTCTCTGTATGGCCCTCCCTGCACGCCAACAGTAGTGGAGTGTTCCCCACATGATCTTTGCAATCAGCATCAGCACCATCTTCAAGCAAAGCATTCACAATATCAGCATGACCCTTCAGGCTCGCAATATGGAGCAATGTGTACCCATTCTTGTCTAACTCTGTGTAACTGCCATCTCTAAACGGAAGCAGGACATCAGCAATTTCAGTGTGTCCTTTACAGCATGCAACGTGTAAGGGAGTCCACCTGCTGTGAGCAAGTTTCATCTGTGGACAGGCACCAGACTCAAGAAGGACTTTCACAAGGTCAAGGTGTCCATTTTGTGCTGCCAAGTACAGCCCTGCCAAACCAGCCTCCGTAACTGAATTCACAAAGTCACTGTGACTGCAGATATTGTCTATTACCCTCTGGTGACGGCTGAAGCAAGCCCTGCAAACAGCTGTCTTTCCATGCTGCTTCTCTGTATTGAGACTGCATCCTAACAACTTGCGAACCAAACTGCGGTGGCCATGAGTGCAGTCCAAGTTCAGTTGCTTCTTTCTCAGCCTCCTGTTGGCATGGGATATGAGCAACTGTACTACATCAATGTGCCCCTGTTCACATGCATAGTGCAGGGGTGTCCAGCCAGCCTCATCAGTTGCCTTGACGTCTGCCTGATTCTGGAACAGCAACTTTACTACAGAAACATGTCCCCTGAAACAAGCAGCATGAAGGGGGGAAACTCCGTAAGATGACGTCATATTTGGATCTTCTCCAACTTTTAGAAGTTTGTGTACAGTCTCGAGATCACCATCACGGCATGCCTGGTGCAATGTTGCATACTCAGGGACTGTGTCTGAGGCCTGCATGAAGCTGGCAACAGGCTGATAATCAAAGGTATGCACATACTGAGGAGAAACAGAATCAGATTTTTCAAAACAATACTGCAGCATCTCAGGAGAGATTTGAAGAATTGTCTTGGGGCCAATCCCACATTTATCTGGTCCTATCCCTGCCTCTGTCATGAAGACATTCAACTGATCAGGTAAGTTGTCATCAGCCATGGAAGCCAACTGTTTGCACCGCAAGGCAAAGTACAGACCTGACTTGTCTATGGTTAAAATGTGTGTTATATGATTATCACTCACGCCTTTGCCTGCCTGAGTGAGATATTTCTGTATCATTTCCCTCTTCTCCTCTGGAGTGAGTGGGGTGGCTTTACAGAGGTCAAAAAGATACCTGGACAAGGTGTCACATAATGAACTTTCATATGCCATAACCGAGTGAAGAACATGGTCATTAGCAGTGATGACAACTCGACACTTACCACTCTTAGCAAACTCTTCCATCGTGTGCACTGCAGCAGGCAAGTCATGGGAGAAATTTTGGATGACCTCATCCTTGCCAAAAATGTTTTCCAGCAAGACGACGAGCCTGCGGTCCCCACCCACATGCTGCCGCCATTCCTGGAAGTGATGGAGTACCAACGTCGTGTAGTTCAGTGCCATGTAGTGTCGCAGCAACGCGTTACCCACACAGGACTTGCCTGACCCGCTTGGGCCGCTGATGATGAAGATGCCCTTGGTGTCCAGCAACTTAATCCCTGCCCTGTAGGCATCCGTCTCTACAAACACGTCTTCATCACGGGACACTTCCGTCCTGCTCTGGTCTGCAGAAAAAAATGAGCTTCAAGACTCACAGTCACAACTTAGATCAACATACTGAACCGATATACTGAACTGATTGTCTTCTTCTTTCTTCGGACAATGTGTCTATTAACTCATTCGAGATGTGCTGCCTCCGAATACGCGGCATAAGCCCCGAATACGCGGCATAAGCCCCGAATACGCGGCATAAGCCGCGTATCCAGAAGTGGCACATCTCAAATGAGTTAACCAACTTCAGCATACTGAAGATCATTTCAAAATGTAATGTGCAAGTCATGTGTCTGTTTTCAGAAGATGTATAACAGTTCCATACAATAATCCAGACCAAAACGGTGACTGCCAAGCGTGTGAAATGCAAAGAAGTACCCAACGGAGAAAGAAACACGCTTAGAAAAAAACGGTACAACACAATTTATTAATATTTCGGGTAAATACCCTTTGTCAAAATAGACAAACAAACAGAGACATTAGCCGCTACTTATCTTCATATGCAGAAGGAATGTGGGAACCCATTCCTTCTGCATATGAAGATAAGTAGCGGCTAATGTCTCTGTTTGTTTGTCTATTTTGACAAAGGGTATTTACCCGAAATATTAATAAATTGTGTTGTACCGTTTTTTCTAAGCGTGTTTCTTTCTCCGTTGGGTACTTCTTTCCATACAATAAGAACAATTTATCACAATACCGCTATTACAAGGATCTGCGCTAACATGGGAAATATGGGATACGGACAGCCTGAAGAAAAGGAGTTCAACTCCTTGCTTATGGATGGTGGCTCCACCCACCTAGAGACAACTTTCTGTAGCACATTCCAGGAGAGGAGATCCGTCCAGCCAAGGTTCGCTTGCAGTGTGTGTGCCTGGCTATATTTAGTGCTGAATGTGTCATTGCAAGCCATTACTTGGAAAGTGCACTGGATCCAAAAATGAACTCCAAACACAATTAATTAGTGGCAGAGTACATACTACAGAAAAGTTATTTAGCAGGCAAAGAGTTAGTGCTTAGACTGCAAAAGACACCACAAGAAATGATTAAAAGGTGTGTTTTCACCCATACCCAACTTTCACATGATGCCAGACGAGCACCTCACACCATCTTTCTCCCCTCGTGCAAGAAACTACCCATAGGTGCAAACACAATTTGTTGCAAGGAATCTACTCCACAACAGGCTTTGATTGATTTGAATGCTTCTCCACTACAAATGGTTTTCAATAGGGAGACTTAGACTTTGCGCGCACGCACACACATACACACCTCGCGCTGGGACCATATGGCGTTGAGGCACGTCCCCTGGGTGGTGGATAGGGGGTCCCTCGTGAGAGGGGTGCACCGAATGAAATAAGGTGCCGTGAACCAACATGGTCTAAGGGAAGGTGACCCCGACAGAAAACCCCTGGTCCTCCTAGTAAGGGGGTTGGGCGTGGGGGTAGCTTCCCCACCCTGCAAAAAAGGAAATAGCTACAAAAACGCCGACAAAAAGACTAACAGTAATTCCTTTCCTGGAGGAGGAAGGTTCTTCTACCAGAAGACTTATGACGTCCTGTGGTGAAAGCCGGAAGTCTTCGGAAGCCACAGGACCGAGCCGCCTCTCTCTATCCAGGGATACAACCATGGGCACATGGAACGTCAAGACCATGTACCAGAGCGGCAAGGCCGCCCAGATAGCAGCGGAAATGCAAAAGTACAACCTTTCCCTGCTAGGTATCAGTGAAGCCAGATGGACGCAGTCTGGCCAGAAAAGGCTGTTAAGTGGGGAGATGATTCTGTATTCAGGTCATGAAGAGGAGAATGCCCCCCATACAGAAGGAGTAGCATTCATGCTGTCACCAGTGGCACAGAGAGCGCTGATGGGCCAAGAATTATCACAGCAGCCTTTAGAACCAAGAAAAAGCTCAAGCTGAACGTCATCCAGTGTTATGCGCCCACTAATGACAGTGACGATGAAGAGAAACAAGAGTTCTACAACCGACTCCAGAGTGCCTTGAACAAATGTGCGGAGCGAGACATCACCATCGTCATGGGCGATTTTAATGCCAAAATAGGGGAGGACAACACCGGATACGAAGAGGTGATGGGGAGACAGGGACTAGGCTCGGAGATGAGTGAGAACGGGGAGAGGTTTGTAGACTTTTGTGCTCTAAACGGACTTGTCATTGGAGGCAGCATCTTCCCACACAGAAGAATACACAAAGCAACTTGGGTCTCACCTGACCATACAACAGAGAACCAAATAGACCATATCTGCATTAGCAAGAAATTTAGAAGATCCCTTCAAGATGTTCGAGTGAGGAGGGGAGCAGATGTCACCTCCGACCACCATCTGCTTACCTTAAGAATGAAGCTCAAGCTAAAGAAAAGCCGCACAGAGACAACAAGAAGACAGCGCTATAATGTAGGCCTCCTGAGAGAAACTGGAGTTAGAGAAGAGTTCAAACTGGTGCTGTCCAACCGGTTTCAAGCGATACAGGAGCTAGTAAATGAAGAGGAGGCGGTCACCACAGAGCAGCAGTGGAAGGCAGTTAGAGAGGCGCTGAACTCAACCTGCAAAGACACTGTAGGGTTCAGGAAACGCCATCACAAGGACTGGCTGTCGGCACAGACCTTGAAGAAGATAGAAGTGAGGAAGCAGAAGAAAGTAGCTGTCAACAACAGTCGCACGAGAGCAGCCAAAGTAAGGGCACAGGGGGAATACTCGGAAGCCAACCGCGAGGTGAAGAGTAGTATCAGGGCAGACAAGAGGGCCTACACAGACAGCCTGGCAGCAGAGGCAGAAAAGGCAGCAGGCAGCGGCAACATGAAACAGCTCTATGACATTACCAGAAGATTGTCAGGCAAGTATGACCATACAGAAAGACCAGTAAAAGACAAAGAAGGCAAGCCTATTGCAGACAGAGCAGACCAACTCGACAGATGGGCCGAGTATTTTGAAGAGTTACTGAACAGACCTAGCCCACCCAACCCCCCAGACATCCAGCCGGCAGCGACCTACCCATCAGCTGTGACAGACCCAGCCGGGAAGAGATCAGAAGAGCAGTGGCATTCTTGAAGAACGGCAAAGCAGCAGGCCCAGATGGCATCCCAGCGGAGTCTCTGAAAGCAGACCTAGAGACAACAGTGGAGATGCTGTACCCACTGTTTGGAAAGATCTGGGAAGAGGAGGTGATGCCGGCTGACTGGAAGGAGGGGTACCTAATCAAGCTTCCCAAGAAAGGCGACCTCAGCAAGTGTTCCAACCACAGAGGAATCACCTTGCTGTCAGTACCAGGAAAGGTCTTCAACAGGATCATCCTGGAGAGAATGAAGAGCTCCGTTGACCCCCAGCTGAGAGACCAGCAAGCAGGATTCAGGAAGAAGTGATCATGTACAGACCAGATCGCCACTCTCCGCATCATCGTGGAACAGTCTCTGGAGTGGAGCTCCCCGCTGTACGTCAACTTTGTGGATTATGAGAAAGCATTTGACAGTGTGGACCGAGAGACTCTGTGGAAACTCCTACGACACTACGGTGTACCCACAAAGCTCGTCCGCCTGATCAAGAGCAGCTACGATGGCATGACATGTCGCGTGATCCACGAAGGGCAGTTCACCAGGGAGCTCCAGGTCAGAACAGGTGTCAGGCAGGGGTGTCTGCTGTCTCCGTTCCTCTTCCTACTGGCCATAGACTGGGTCATGAAGATGACCACAGAGCACAGACGAAGTGGAATACAGTGGACACTGTGGACACAGCTTGACGACCTCGATTTTGCAGATGACTTGGCATTACTGTCCCACACTCATCAACAAATGCAGGACAAGACCACGAGGCTTGCTGACATCTTGTCCCAAGTGGGCCTCACCATTCACAAACAGAAAACAAAGACAATGAGGCTGAACGCAACCAGGGAAGAACCAGTCTTGCTTGCTGGCACCCCGTTGGAGAAGGTGGAGTCCTTCACCTATCTCGGGAGCATCATAGACAAAAAAGGCGGCACTGATGCAGATGTCAGAGCACGAATCGGTAAAGCCAGAGCAGCCTTTCTCCAGTTGAAAAAAGTGTGGAGCTCCAGAGAGCTGTCACAACACACCAAAGTCCGGATTTTCAACTCCAATGTAAAAGCAGTTCTCTTATATGGAGCAGAGACTTGGAGATTGACAAAAACCACAGTCAACAGAGTACAGACCTTCATGAACGGTTGCCTTAGAAGAATTTTGAAAATCCACTGGCCAGAGAAGATCAGCAATGTCAGACTCTGGGAGAGAACAGAGCAGATAACAGCAGAGAATGAAATTGGGCGAAGAAGATGGGGATGGATCGGTCACAGTCTGAGAAAGCCAGCTTCCAGTATCACTAGGCAGGCATTGTCATGGAACCCCCAGGGAAAGAGGAAAAGAGGTAGGCCGAGAAACTCCTGGCGTCGAGCCCTCCAAGCAGACATCAAGAGACTGGGAACCACCTGGAGTAGAATCGAAGGAGAAGCACAGGACAGGAGTTGCTGGAGGTCTCTCGTCGACAGCCTATACCCGGGTAGGGGTGACAGGCGTAAGTAAGTAAGTAACACACATACACACACATCGACGCGCTTTCAGAAGTGAAGAGCATGCAGGTGTACTAAGTAAAGCATGTAGCTAGGGAAAGTCAACCTGATCTCACACAAATTATAGCAAGACTGAAACTGTACTGTGATATTCTAGTTTTGTCACCATTTTCCCAAGTCTTGAAGCAAAAGCGAAACTCATATCACGTTAAATATAACATTTCATAAAAACAAAAAAATATGTCATGACAAATGATGTTTGACAAACCAATGACCCGTATGCACTGTGCGCGCACCTTATAGAGTTCACTATGACACATTGGCACATCTACGAGGCTTTTTCAAAAGGAAATAATATATTTCAACATCTTGGCTTGACTTCGCGAACGAAGATTCTATAGGGCTTGCCCACGTCGTCTGCAGGCATTTTCGTGGCTGCGGAGGCCAATCCAGGACAGGCAGGTTCGACCGCAGTGGCTGCAGGGGAAGGTCTGGTCAGGGTTCTGAGTTACGACAACTCTGTTTTTTCTTCTGAGCCGCTTGTCCTTATGGTTAGCTCTGCGAGAGTCCTCAAAGGAGACGGCTGCCTTGTGAATCGTGGAGCGCCAGGTGTCACGGTCCGCAGCAAGCGAAGACCACTGGCGGTGGTCGATTTGGCAGGCACTAAGTGACTTCTTGAGACCGTCTTTGTATCTCTTCTTTGGTGCCCCTTTGTCTCGGTGTCCAGTGGCGAGCTCGCCGAACAGAGTGATCTTGGGTAGGCGATGATCCTCCATCCTGGAGACGTGCCCCGCCCAGCGAAGCTGTGTCCGCAGCAGCAAAGCCTCGATGCTCACAGTTTCCGCCTGTTCAAGGACCTTGATGTTGGTGACATAGTCACTCCAGTGAATGCTGAGGATGGTACGCAGGCAGCGCTGGTGAAAGCGTTCGAGGAGTCGTAGTTGGCTGCGGTAGAGGGCCCAGGACTCGGAACCGTACAGCAGGGTGGTGAGGACGACAGCTCTGTACACGCTGATCTTGGTGCCTTTTTTCAGCTGTTGATTGTGCCACACCCGCTTGAATAGTCGCCCGAAAGCACTGTTCGCTTTTGCCAGCCTGTTGTCCAGCTCGTTGTCCAGCTTGGCGTCTGACGTGATGATGCAGCCAAGGTAGGTAAACTGGTGTACAACATTTCAACATCAGAATCAAGTAAAAGACAAAAGATAGAGACCCTTGACAGCGAAGACAGCTCTCATATATATAAGAGACTTTGTGGGTTATGGTTCATCCCATCTTGTTATTTAACAGCATATATATTCTGTGTCGTTCGTCCTTTGACTAGAGTGAGACTAAACGAATGGTTGTGTGCTTGATCTGTAGTCTAGTAGGATAGCTCTGGCCGCTGCCTCCTGACACGTCTCAGCAACATTTAGAGTCTTTCTTTGGGCAGATCGGCACACTCGCCGAAATCTCTTGTTAGGGCATTAGGATAATTATTAGGTGACACACAAGCATAAACGGGCTATAAGGTCAGCTAGTCTGGTCCTCTATAGCCAAGGGCCACACCTTCAGTAGGGTCCTGGAGATCTACTTGGAATCTTGGGTGCATGTCCTCTAAGTAGTGCACACGATCGGGGCTAGCGCCACGTCATTGCGACCTGCGCCACCTACAAAAGTTAGTGTCAGACTTGGCCTGACACTCCGATGCTACAGATTTAGACCGAAGTCATACGAGTTCTTAAGGAAATACACACAGTCTGGTGACATCACTAACGAACCGGGCTAACTAAACACACTGCGTTTGTCTTCTAAGTCTCCCTAATGTTGTCTTGCCTCCACTAAAGCTTTCTACCCTTCCTTCACAATCCATGTGAGAAGGCTTAAGTAAGAGAGGTTTTCTATGCCGCCAGTAAGAGTCGATGAAACTCTCCCATGTACAAAGGAGATTAAGCGCAATATCAATATCAATCTGCCTAAATGAAGCCCTTTTCATATAAACATTATTGCAAGGCATACTCAGAACATTTATACAAGCTTCATCACCAACAGTTAACTCAATCAGCACTGGCTGTTTTTTCGTTAGCAATGCTCTGTATACTGGCTGTTTCGATGGGTTAGAAAAAAAATCATTAAAAAAAAACTTTCTGACAAATATAAATACAAATTTCAGGTTAGTTGATTAGTAAATGAGTGCATGCATATACAAAATTTTGAGTTACTAACCCCAAAAATGTATATTCTGGAGCATAGTAAAGATACCATTTATTTTCCACACTGCACTTCCAAGTGTAATCAGTTATCAGTTCACTTGTGACCCACCGAACAGTTCAATCAGATGCATTCTCCTCACTCTCTGCTGGTTCAAAAACGCTATCACTGTCTTCCTCAGACTCTTCTGCATCAGAATCCTCAATCTGGATGATTTCTATCACTTCTCTGACAGTAAATTGACGATTACTTTGCGCTCTTGTTGTGAGTGAAGCACGCAGAAACGCCATGTTGTTTCGCAAATGTAAGCAAAGCTAGTATGTTCGAAAACCACGCTCTACTACAGTAACTGTGAGGCCTAGTGATAAAAATAGGAATGAGGGTCATTGTACGAAAACAGAGCTGCACACTAGGCATGTTAGTTTCGTATTCAGAAATCCCCAGTTCTTGTAGAAGGCGGCGGGCCGGCGCGGCCAACGTCACAAACCGCGATCGCTGTGATCAGAGTGCAAGCGTTGTGCAGGCCATCACCGGGATCGCGGTGATCCGGGTGGAGTGAGTTAACCCTTCCTTGTCTAAGGCAGGTCGTGATAAAAAAACAAACATAGTTAATCCATATTGGTGTATCAAGGCTGAGTGAGTTAATCATGACTCACCGACAATCTGTGCGAAGCCAGCTTCCTGCGTGATAACATTTCCTTTAACGACGTTCTTGTTCACCACAGTTTGGTGGACATTACCATGGTAATGGTGCGTGACCTTGTTCTTCATGCGCTGGTCAAAATACTTGTTCTTGTTGACCGTCATGTCTCCACCAAGGTTGATCTGCCCCTCAAGTGTCAAGCCTTCTGCAGGACCAGATTCAAATACTGTATACTTTATCTTCCCATTCATGCATCCTGATTTACTATAACATGCAATAAATTTGGCTGATAGTTCAAGAATAGTGCCAGAATAGCTTGGCGCCCACAGGCGCCAAGCTATTCTGGCACCACCCTTGAACTAAAACGGGTGATCTTTCTCCTGGTCTGCAATGTAGCCTTCATGGGTCAATACATATTTGAAAATGTCAGTCTTATATTTAATGGGTTAACCCTTAATCTTAATCCCCCAGTGCTTGAAATAAATTTGGCTGATAGTTCAAGGGTGATGCCAGAATAGCTTGGCGCCAGAGGCGCCAAGCTATTCTGGCACAACCCTTGAACTAAAACAGTTGATCTATCTCTTAATCTGTAATGTAGTCTTCACGGGGACAATAAGCAAATTTTAGGAACTCAGCCTCAGGATGTAATGGGTTAAGGTAAAAAAAAACAGAGGACGGATCAACAGTGATAGTTCACGGTTACAGCCAAAAAGGTCTGGCAACTGAAGGTGCCATATGCTATTCTGTCTCTACCCTTGAGTTATTATTATTAACCCTAAACATGCTGAGCCAGCTTGTGCCAAATCAGTGGATGTGATAGAGAGAAAGTAAAAATCAGTGACAGGCAGTGATGTTGCGTCCTTTTGAACAAATGGGTGCATGGCTGACCAAACATTTTCTTTAAAAAAAAGGAAAGAATCTGACACACAGAGACCTCAGATCAAAGATGTGAGCTTCAAGCATATGTAAACATTACATGCAAGTGAGCGATACATGTGTCCAGTCCTCCTTGCTGCTGATCCCCTCCCATCCCCACCCCCCACAATCATCTCTTGTGCATGCGAGCAAAACATCATGTACTGTGACTGTGTGAGTTACCCTATCTCCTCCCTCCCCCTCCCCCCCCCCCCCTCCTTTGTGTTTTATTAGTTTTCCTCCTGAGCAAAAATTTGAGTTGTGTAAGGTGGTAGAGAGGTGGAACTGTCTCACTATCCAGTAAATAGTTTCACTATCCAAAGACGAAGGTATGCTAACTGCTAACCACAGCAGAAAAAAACTGCTATTAACCTTTACAACTACTTGCAGTTTGTTACCTTTGTGCTGCGCCACTGCCTGACATAACTGCCCCTCCAAGTCAAAGTCTCTGCGCCCAACATCCAGTGACATCCTGTCCTCCCCATGGTTATGTGGTAAAATACCATTGGTTTCTTGTGCCACATCATTGCTCTCTGGAGTGAAGTCATTTCCTGTTGTGATGGTATTGCTCCCTGGTGTGAGGTCATTTCCTGCGGTGACTTCGCTGCTCCCTCGTGTTAAGTCAACTTTGGGCAGTGTATCCTCATCGCTTCCATTGTCAGAGGTTTCCATTTCATCCTACACCAACAGAAATTTAACCTATTTTAACAGCCTTGATAAACTACAAATAAACATCTGCATCAACCACAACAGATCAGGTTGCACCGGAAAAACCCGGGGTCTCAAAGACTGAAATAAGCAGGAAAGCAAGAGGCCTGGATCATCATGAGCCCTCACATTGTGAGGGCTCATGAGGATCTATGTCTCATGCATTAAGGCCGTGTGTTTCATGCATTAATACCGAGGATCTATGTCTCATGCATTAAGTTGGAGGTACCTGAGCAGTGAAGGGGTTAAAAACTACATGGATTACAGCCCCAGCCTGATGACACATATAATTGATGATCAGCTGGGATTCATGGGATAATGCAGGACATACAATTTATTTTTAACAGGGGGATATTCCTAAGCTGTGAGAGGTTAGGGCTCCCTGACATATTAATTAATAATATAAGTCAAGAGGTCCATAAAAACACACAGAAAACAATGGTCAGACATAAACAAGCACTAGATCAACATGAGTAAAAATGTCTAAAACTACATTTAAGGCTTTTTTTAAGCACTGTGCGGTCTACTGTATTACTACCATGATTATGCAATACAATACATTACATGTATCAATCATGAAAATGACTTTCTACTTTCAGTTTCACAATGCAACACAAAACAGGCACAATTATGTGGTGAAGCACAAAACAATGCCTTAATCAAACTTCCGACCCGCTGCAAAAACTTGAAGAGTAGAAATATTTGCCGAAACGTCTCAGATATATAGCTGATTCATCTGTTAATAAAAAGTGATGTACGCCTCTGAAAGTTAGGGAATCCCCCAAGATAAAGGAACGACAACTATAACTGTTTCGTTAGCTCCCTTCAACACGATTTGTTGGATCAGCCCTTAGACACAGATTCTGGGATAACGGTAATCAGTGTAGCTGCAACACATAGCAGTAGAACGCCCAGTTTAATATAAGTAGAAGTACATGTCGTTGATGACCAATTAACGGCTTTTCGCACCAAGTATATGACATGCTTGTAACAAAGCTACCAGGAACCGAAATCAGTCAGTAAATGTAGTTGCTTCCCTTCGCCAATACAAAGATCATCATTCAAAAAAAAAAAAACAAACAAAAAAACCCGAGGCTCTGATTTAGTCCATAAAGCTAGCTAGGTCTACCGTGCACATCCCCCCCCCCCTTCCCCTCCCAGTACTCAATAAGATGGGTTTCAAAGTAGACCTTACTATATCCTGAGATGTTTAAACCATGTTCCCCGAAAATCCTTAGGAACACACCAGAGATATAGCCGATGGCGCAAGGGTACCCCTATTCACCCTCTTCACAGATGCTAAATTGAGGTTGAGAAATCTCAAAATAAATCAGAATTCATTCCAGAAGCCCAAATCAGGCAATATTATGTTAAGACACACCTTCTGCATCCTCTGCAAAAAAAAAAAAAAAAAAAAAAAAAAAAAAAACAGGAATGAAAAAAAAACAAAAAACTGAGGACCTGAATCTCTGGCTCACCAGTGAAGGTATAAGTTTGTGCACGGCCCAGTAAACGGCCATTTCAAGTCCGCGAAATCGCAAAAGTAAGACAAAAATAATGTGTCAGATGCCTTCAGAATTTTCAATTGCACTGACAATCCATTTTCAGGCTTACATCATTAAAACAGGATGTCACTACTTGACTAGGTCAGCTGTGATCACTGTGAGTGCCACAGTGGTTGAGTTTTTTTTTTTTTTATCCCTAGCCCCAAGTCACAAAATTAATTTTAAAAAAATTACTAAAGTTATTCTGTTTCATTTTGACCTCTCTTTACCTATTAAGTTTCAATAATGTGAGCATAAAGTGCAAGAAAATAAGGAAAGTAGGCATCCTTTACGGTACGTTCGTGGTGAATGATAGCTTTTTCCCCATCAAGTTTAAAATTGCCGAATTAGGAAACGTACATTGTTTCTGATGTCCTCAGAAATGTTGTATACAACTGATAGGTCTTTTATAGGTTTTATTTGTTAGGATAGAGTACCACAGTTACTCCCAACCTGATATTATGATGCTGTGGTGAATTTAAGGGCCACAGTGGCTAAATCTGTTGCCCTACCCCCGAGCATTTTACCAGTACGCGAAGGAACGCAAAATGATCATAACAATTGCTTACGTCGTGCTCCTCTGTTTAAATATTGTTGTTGCCAGTTTTCTTAACAAAGTATGCATATTGATCATAAACATTTGTGATCATTTCATTAATTTCAATGTGACCCATCAATTTAATTGTAATTCTTTTTATTTAAGGCATGTTTAACAGGGGCTGCCGCTGAAGCTTCTACTGTCTGCACATTCAGCAGTCTTGTCAAACTCGGGGAAGCTTTACCTCAGGGGGATGTTGTGTCTGATGCTGTTCTTGGTCTACATTAATGACATCAGTACAACAGTACCAAGGTTCGTCTCGAACATCCTCCATGCGGATGACTTTGCAGTGTGGAGCGCAGCAGAACATAAAGAAATAGCATCCTGCAGAATCCAGGGTGCTGCCAATAGAGTCAGCATCTGGACTGAAAGATGGCCACTCAAACTGAGCTAGACCATCTCTTTCAATAAGATTGGAAGAGGTCACCTTGAAACTGGAGACCTTCCAGTACCAAAGACAGACAGGCCAACTTTACTAGCAACAAATAAATTACTGGATTTATGTGGAGGCCTCACATCGAAGCCATGGAAGCTAGAGCTGCGAAAAAAGTCTCTGATGAAGAAACTGGCGGGGACCACATTGGCGCAAATTACAGCGGCATCCTGGCACAAGCAAACACCTGCTCGGTCAGACCAGTAGTGCATATGGCGGTACCAAGATACATCGACAACATGAAACACTGCCTGCAAAACCAAAAAAGTCAGGCTTGACAAGATGCAGAACATGGGTCATTCTCATTATGCAGTGACATTCTTAGAGCCATCTGGAGCACCCCAATTTAGGACATTGGATCCAATGGAACGCAGAACAGCAAACACGATGAAGAGACTTACTAAACACCAACAGCATGGGAGACTACAGGAGCAGATCAAGAACCGTCAGAAACGCATAAGTTTGAACCGCCAACTGAAGGTCTAAAACTGACGTCCTGGAACCAAGCCCAAAGATGTGTGAAGAGCTCCCTTCAGATACCTGGACATCACTTTACATTCTCAGCGAAGGTCATCTGGTGGGAGCAGAGACTTGGAGGTTGACAAAAACCACAGTCAACAGAGAACAGATCTTCATAAACAGTTGCCTTAGAAGTTGAATCTTGAAAATTCATTGGTCAGAGAAGATCAGCAACGTCAGACTCTGGGAGAGAACAGAGCAGCACAGAATGAAAACAGCCTGAGAAAGCCAGTTTCCAGTGTCACTAGGCAGGCATTGTCATGGAACCCCCAGGGAAAGAGGAAAAGAGGCAGGCCGAGAAACATCTGGCGTCGAGACCTCCAAGCAGACATCAAGAGACTGGGAACCACCTGGAGTAAAATCGAAGGAGAAGCACAGGACAGGGGTCGCTGGAGGTCTCTCGTCGACGGCCTATACCATGGGAGGGGTGACAGGCGTAAGTAAAGTAAGTATATCTTCAATGAGATATCCAATTACAATATGCTCTGAGGCTCTCTTAGCTGCCCACTTAAGAAAGTATTTCGCCAAGTTTCAAGCTTGTGTGTACAGAAATATCGGAGATTCTCTTGTTTACACTTACATGCATACACACATACGGCGCTTCGCACCAAATGTACGTTCAGCAGCGAGGCCGTTAGCGTATTTTATCTTGTTACTTCAATTGTTATAGGTTTAGCCTCCCCGCCTTTGACATCATGAACACGCTATTAAATTTGCCCCACCGCGACCCGTCCTAAAAAGTCGAATAGAAGGGATTGTATAAATAGAAGAGACTTTAAAAAAGGTGTGTTGATGTTTGTGTCCATACTGGGGATCAAGCAGAGTATTCTGAACTTCCAGGCCTCAGGAGCATGAGTAGGCTAAAAATCCCGCAGAAGCTACTACGATACAGATGTGTTAAACCTCTGAAGCTCAGCTGCATGTATACTGATGAGGAAAAAAAAATGCGGCATTTTTTTTACATCATCGGAAACACTTAAATGTTTCCGATGATTACAAAATGTCGCATTTCTTTTGCTTGTCAGGATATTGATTGGGTTAAATCCGGCTCAGACCACTACGCAAGGTGCTCCGCTGAAGCGGAGCACCTTGCATAGTGGCTTGCGCAAGACTTAAGATCTTTAGTCATGCAACTGACCCCAGATTATCAATTTCAGGAAGACTTGCTTGCTAAACGTTGTAGACTAAAGCCTGGTGAATGCTTTCATTGTTGTTGGTGGTGGCAGCGGCATCAGCCTCGCATTTTGTTGGTTGAAAATACTTTGGACTACACTCCTTACGTGGACGTAGAATACGTGGTGACTTAATACAAGTTTTTAAAATTTATAATGGCATCGACGACCTAAATTGGAATGACTTTTTTGCAGCACCAGTTTGTGACAGAACCCGAAACTCTGAAGGTAAAATCTTTGTAAGGCACTGCAACACTAACCTGCGAAAGTTCTGTTTTTCTAACAGAGTTGCCATTGTTTGGAATGAGTTACCAGTTTCTTTAAAAAAAGCACCTAACATAAATTCTTTTAAAAACCAGCTGGACGAATAACCAAAATTTAAAGAGATTTTCTATTCCTATGATGAATGATTTATAGGAAAATTGCATGACTAGCAGACCCATAAAGAAAATAAAGAAAGAAAGGACATTTACAAAGGCCTCACAGCCTATTTTGTCCTCACACTACTACTACTACTAAAAAGTAGATCAGAAACAAATATGGGTGCTTTCAACCATGCATGAAGTTTCAGGAAATCTGCAGTATTTTTAAACCCCTTCACTGCCGTCCAGTACAAAAGCCCCCGTAATTGCAGCGGCTCTTGTTTTTGATCATATACTCCGTGTTGGCCAGTTTTCCTCCATGCTTCTACACTGACGAGTAGAAGAAATGCGATATTTTTTAATCATCGAACACTATAGTGTTGCCGATAATTCAAAAAGCAAAATGTCGCATTACTTCTGCCTGTCAGCATATAGTGAACAGATTAATTATCTGGCGGTCACCCTGTGATGGCTTTATGAGTGAGTGAACGACCGACCCGCGAATGCAGTAAGTAAATGAGCGAGCAAGTGAGGAATGAGAGAGTGCCAATAAACAAACCACTGGATGAATGAACGTGCACGTGGCTTGTAACAGAAACTAATTTTAACCCTCCTAACCCCACGGCTGCATTTCTAAACTTTTTGGAAGTGTTACGACTACGTACCAGTTATAGGAGATGGATTGATCATGATAATTCAAGGGTAGTGCCAGATGAGCTTGGCGCCTTCAGGCGCCAAGCTCATCCGGCACTACCCTTGAATTATCATGATCAATTCACCTCCTGCTGCAGGTTCCCGGGGCTACATGGGTTAATCCTAATTTCATGTTTCTGATTTCATAAACTGTTTCATCATTCTGTGTTTCAGGCGATGGCGAGTGTGATAGGCAGTCGCAGCTTCACAAAATTAATGCGCACCACAGGCAGCGTGACAACAGAATTATGCATTCAATGATGCAACTCGGTGCGCTTTGTGCGGGGCTGTGATTTTTTTTTACCTTACGGCTGAGCCGTAAGGCCCAAAATCACAGATCTGCACACAAACGCGTGTATTTCCGGACTGTCTTCTAATTTAAACACAGATTTTATATGCAGTAAACTCAATGTGTTTTGCTGTAGTATTTTTTTCATGCTCCTATTTCTAACAAGAGAAACATGTTTAAAATCAAGAAATATTGTAACTTTAATAGACGTCTGTTGCGCTGTTCGAATATGTTCAGTCCATTAAGTCCTCATACAACACAGCGAGTCACTCATGAAAGTTCAAGGGGAGTACCATATTAGCTTGGCGCCTAGGCACCAATAGCTAATCTGTCACTTCCCTTGAACTATCAAGGCCTTGAGGAGAACTGATGCATAAACCTCAGAAAACCATAAAAGTATTGGGTAATCTCGACAGACGTATCGCCCAAAGTATTTTTTCATGCTTCTAACACGAGGAATCCATTTAAAATCAATAAATATTATAACTTTAATAGTCTTCTGTTGCGCTGTTGAAATATGTTCAGTCCATCTCGTCCTCAAAGGTCATGTATGACAGTTCAAGGGTAGTGCCAGATTAGATTGGCGCCTAGGCATCAAGCTAATCTGACACTTCCCTTGAACTATCAAGGTCTTGAGGAGAACTGATGCATAGACCTTAGAGAACAATATAAGTATTGGGCAATCTTGACAGACGTATCGCCCAAAGTGTTATTATTAACAATGAAGTAAAACCAACAGTTAATGATGGGAAGTCGACATTTTTGTCTGCACGTTAACACTTGGCATTGGCATGACAGTTTATGTAATGTAAACTGATCCGAGTAATATTTATTTGACATTTTGTACGCAGGCAAGCACGCACGCACCAGATTCTCTCGCTCCTCTGACAATGAGAACATGATGGGAAACAGGTATGGAATTTAATAGTTAAATTCAAGTTCTTGCCACAAGTATGTTTATGGTCAAAATAAAATGTACAGCAATACGGTGTGGTGCCCTGTTAAACACAGGCGAGGCTGATCGGTACGTGACAGCTAGTAAATGGAAATTAAGCCCTGTGTTAACCCATATAGCTATGACGTGTTACGGTTGGAAATGGCTCAGTCAAGATAATTCAAGGGTAGTGCCAGATTAAGGCGCCAAGCTTATCTGGCACTACCCTTGAATTATCTTGGACAACCCATCACCTGCAAATGATACATAGTCAACAGGCGACACATACTAAATTTGGGAAATGCGGCCTTGGGATATATGGATAAAGAGGTGACTAATTACACAACAATCATCCCATGCCTGTGGTTTCACTTATGGCACAAACATGGATGTTCGTGTACATCAAGGCACAGACAGCACTGCAAAAACATAGATAACGAGAATGGCAAAGGCTCACGTGCATGACCGATCCATATAATTAATGACTTCTGTGACCTTGACCTTCCAACAGGTCACTGAAATAAGGAAGTGTTCTAACTTAACATATATAGGAAAGGGTTGGCCATTTATACTTTTTCAAAATGTACGCGTTGTTGACCTTTGTCAACCTCCCATGACCCTTGACCTTTTGAGTATAGGTTTTGAACCAAATTAGTATGCATAGGAAGGTCTTATCATCAGCTACCTTTCTGCCAAACATGGTTGAAAAGTTTGGCAAAAATTCTGCTAAAAACTAAAATTCTACCAGAAAATAGATATTTTCACATCATTTGCTGATCTCTTGCGACACTCAACCTTTCCAAGAGGTCATCCAAGTTAGCATGCATATGAAGGTCTTACCATCAGGCATCTGTGTACCAGGTTTAGGATGGAAGTTTTAAATAGTACATGTATTTGAGAAAAACAAAATGTTTTTGGTCAGAAAATGGCTATTTGTGACCTATTTCCTGATCTCTTGTGGCCCTTGACTTTTCTGAGGAGTCATCCAAATAAATATGCATAGGAAGGTCTTACTGTCAGGTATCTTTCTACCAAGTTTGGGTTTGAAGTTGTAAAAAGTATTTGAGAAAAACACTTCTTTTGTCAAAATTTGGCTATTTTTAACCTATTTTCTGATGGGTCAACCAAATTAGTATGCGTAGAAAGGTCTTATCAGATATCTTTGTACCCACGCTTGGGTTCCAAGCTGTGAACAGTATTTAAAAAAAAAAAAAAAATGCAATTTTGTCAAAATATGGCAATTTTGGACCATTTTCCTGATCCTGTGATCTTGACCTTTAAAAGAGGTCACTCAAATGGTACATTGAGAAAGGTCATGCTACAAAGTATCCTTGGGCCAAGTTTGAAGACTGTGGCTTGAATAGTCTCCAAGAAATTGCCAACTTTAAAGTTGACCATGGCCGATGGACGGACAACCACTGGTACAGAACATAGACTCACTTTTGCTGCACAAGTGAGCCAAAAAGCATAATACATTAAAACAACCATGTAAGTCACACATAATTTACTGTGTGCATATCACAAATGTTGGTAATCCAATAAAAACATAAATACACGCATCTCTAAAATGCTTCGATTGATTAGTTACTTGCAGCCACCAGAACTGTTTTACAGTGTGTCATTGATGGTACTGTTTTACAGTGTCACTGATGGTACTTTTTTTTTTTTACAGTGTTTCACTGATGGTACTGTTTCACAGTGTCAGTGATTGTACTTTTTACAGTGTGTCACTGATGGTACTGTATTACAATGTGTCACTGATGGTACTGCTTTACAGTGTGTCACTGATGGTACTTTTTTTTTTACAGTGTGTCACTGATGGTACTGTTTTACAGTGTGTCAGTGAACATCTTTTGTCAAACTATGGCTATTTTTAATCTATGTTCAGCCAAATTAGTATGCATAGAAAGGTCTTATCATCAGGTATCTTTGTACCAATTTTGGGTTTGAAGCTGTGAACAGCATTTGAAAACAATTGCAATTTGTCAAAATATGGTAATATTTTTAACTATTTCCTGATCCTGTGACCTTGACCTTTAAGAAAGATCACTCAAATAGGTACATTTAGAAAGGTCATGCTACAAAGTATCCTTGGGCCAAGTTTGAAGACTGTGGCTTGAATAGTCTCCAAGAAATTGCCAACTTTAAAGAAATTGCCAACTTTAAAGTTGACCATGGCTGACGGACGGACGACCACTGGCCCGGAACATATACTCACTTTTGCTTTGCATGTGAGCCAAAAAGCATAATACATTAAAACAACCATGTAAAATCACACATAATTCACATTAAAACAAACCATGTAAAGTTGCACATAATTCACTGTGTGCATATCACAAATGTTGGTAATCAAATAACATAAATACATGCATCTCTAAAATGCTTCAATTGATTAGTTAATTGCAGCCACCAGGACTGTTTTACAGTGTGTCACTGATGGTACTGTTTTACAGTGTGTCACTGATGGTACTATTTTACAGTGTGTCACTGATGGTACTTTAAATGCCAACTTTAAAGTTGACCATGCCCGAGGGACGGATGACCACTGCCCCAGAACATAGACTCACTTTTGCTTTGCACATGAGCCAAAAAGCATAATACATTACAACAACTATGTAAAGTTACACATAATTCACATTAAAACAACCATGTAACACACCATTCACCGAGTGCATATCAAAATAACAACAAATACATGCATCTCTAAAATGATTCAATTGATTAGTTACTTGCAGCCACCAGGACTGTTTTACAGTGTGTCACTGGTGGTACTGTTTTACAGTGTGTCCCTGATGGTACTGTTTGTCATGTATCAGAGACAGCACTGTTTACTGTTCAAAGTGATGGTACTGTTTACAGTGTGTCAGTGACGGTACTGTATAATGTGATGGTATTGTACAGTGTGTCAGTGATGGTACTATTTACAATGTGTCAGTGATGGTGCTGTTTATATTGTGATGGCACAGTATAGTGTGTCAGTGATGGTACTATTTACAGTGTGTCAGTGATGGTACTATTTTGCAATGTGTCAGTGATGGTGCTGTTTACAGTAGCAGTGCGCTGCATGAACTAGGGCCGGCTGTGACGCTTGCGGGAATATTCCCAGGATGGACTTGCTCAGTGAATACACGTCTACCACAACTACACTTCTATTCAAATGAGATGCATTTCATTTGAATAGAAGTGTACTTGTGGTGTACTCTGAGCGGGTCTGTCAAGGGAGTACACCCACAAATGGCACGGTAATCAATGTCTTCACTGCCCGAGATAGAAAATAATGCCAAGCACGAGAGACGTAGATACTAATCGCCCCTATAGACACAGAGGCCAATGAGTTCCTGTGCTCTTGTTGGCTTCATGTAAATCCGCATGACTCAGGCAGACATGAGCACATGTATCTATCTGCATTTAATATGCCCACCACTACATCCCTCCTAAGACGTTACCCTCTGAGTCACAGTGAGAGGGTTTTGGTATATTCAACAGCAAAAAGAAGTGCGACATCATTCGAGTCATCGGAAACACTTAAGTGTTTCCGATGACAGGAATGATGTCGCATTTTTGTGCTTGTTACTGTCAGAAAATAACCAATTTAACGGTTAAGCAATAGTCCTTGTGGCTGCCATCTTTCTTAGTTGGCCCATGCACGGCTGTGTGCAGGCCAACTAAGGATGACGTTGGCCAATCATATGGACCTTGCCCTACTGGGTATTTTTTGTTCACAGGTTTTGAAAATTTAACACCATGCTGATGAAAACACAAATAATGCGATCCAGCTGCATATATAACTCTATCTAGAATATTGGACAAAATATAAATGATACAAAGTAAAAGTAAAATGATAAAATAATCAATAAGGTAAAATAAAACTTATCAATACTTGTTGCCATGCAACACACAAATACAAAACTCGGAAAATACAATCTGAAGCAAAATAAAAGAGATATAATACAAATATTTATGCATGACAAATTCAAACGCAACATCCATGTGAACAGAAGCATTATTTAAACATTTTTCTCCTTTGGGTAACCGCAGATAACAACACACACAAATACATGCATGAATGCCAGAAAGTGCAGAAAATGAGAGCTATGTTACACTACAGTAAACTTCAAATAATATACAAATTGCCTGGGATCGACCCAAGTGTGTTCACTGTCACCGGTACACCCAAGTGTGTTCACTGTCACAGGTACACCCAAGTGTGTTCACTGTCACCGGTACACCCAAGTGTGTTCACTGTCACTGGTACACCCAAGTGTGTTCACTGTCACCGGTACACCCAAGTGTGTTCACTGTCAGTGGTACACCCAAGTGTGTTCACTGTTACCAGTACACCCAAGTGTGGAGAAATGAAAACAAATACGTTATTGGTAGCTGGGGCTTGCCGCACTGACCCTTGTAGGCCTGAGGGAGGTCAAAGGAACCATTGTACCCGAAGGCCTTCGGGGTACAATGGTTCCTTTGACCTCCCAAAGGCCTACAAGTACAAGGATCCGTGTAGCAAACCCCTGTGACCAATAACTTATAATGTATTACAGCTCGCCCAAGATCAACACCAGCAAATAAGTGATTTTGTGTTTAACCACCTCACAATTTAACCTCTTAACTGTCAGTGTATGCACATGTTTGTTTCAAGATTTTCAACATTTTATTTGATTCCTTTCGCCCTTATCATGGTATGGTGGAATAATACCAACAATTAACATGTAAAACATTACTTTGTCCGTGCACATGCACACTCTCAAATAAATGTTTAACTCGTTTATTAAAGTATACAAATAAAAGAAACAATACAATGCATGCATGAATAATTACATTATATACACACTAAAATTGTAGCACACTTAACCCAACAAAATACATCTCAGTGGTGTAATTGGCTCTTATTTATACATGTATAACTTTTCAACTCTTTAGAAACTTCGCAAAATTCAAGACAGGTTTTTTTTCTGAAGTTTTTGTTCTCTCAGCGACCAAAAGCCAACACCGTCCAAGAAACATGGATACAAATTGGTCTCAGCATGAGGCATAGATCCTCATGAGCCCCCAAAGACTAGGCATGAGGATCTATGACCCTTGCAGCTGGACTGTGTACACTTTTTCTCAGCAGTGGAGGGGTTAATAGCTGTTTAGCAGTAAAACAATGATAACAATTGGTAAATAATGTGCAAATAAACTATATAATGTGTCAGTCCATGATTTTAGGCCCAAGAGCCTAGGCCAAAAGGTCCAAAATCACAGACCTGCACACACATGCACACATATACAACAGTAATTAACCCATTACATCCTGAGCTCATTGTTTACATTTTCTCACTGGCCTATCGAGGCTACATTACAGACTAGGAGACAGATCAGCCACTTCAGTTCAAAAGTGGTGCCAAAATAGCTTAGCACCTCAGGCATCAAGCTATTCTGGCACCAACCTTGAAATATCATATAGTTAAATTAATTCCAATCACTAGCGTATCAGAATGAAAAGGGTTAAACAACAAAAAGTAAACACGGCAAAGAACAGTAGTGTCCAATGCAAAATAAATGTATGTCATACATGCAATGCAATGTCAAATGGCTTTATCTAAACCAAACATGAGGTGTCAACTCACACAAACTCTGGCACTCATGAGGTACAACCACACTACACACTGTTCTCAAAGGAGACACAAATCAAATGTCTAAAAGCCAGTACGCTCTCCTCATCACTGGAAGGCAAAGTGTCTGCACCTGACCCATCAGGGAGTACACGACAAGCACCAATCTACTCAAAGGATTGAGATACACCTCATCTGAATTGTAGGTATGTAGGGTGCACTCCCCGAACAGGTCAGTCTGGGGAGTACTAAACAAAAACAAACAAAAATCCCCAGCTATGGCAAACCACCAGCGATCAAGTGGATCTATACAATCTGGTGGCTTCTTGCTACAAGATTTGTGACAGTGTAACATTGTTCATGAGGACTTCCAAATGACCCCCAATGAGCGTGGTGACAATTTGTTACAAAGATCATGGGGCCTCCACAATCTTTGTGACAACTAACATTTTTGCCACAAGGTGCTTGGAGTATCCACGGAATGTCTACGGGCTTTGTGATAATTGCCACACTGTCACAACCCACTTTCCATCAGTGACCTAGTGGAGACACTCATGTCTGTGCTGATCTTTGACTTTACAGTTAACAGTTCTGGGGTCAGTTGCACGAGTGAGCCTAGTCCTGCACCAGCCACTAAGCAAGGTGCTCCGCTATACAGCGGAGCACCTTGCTTAGTGGCTGGCGCAGGACTAAGCTCACTCATGCAACTGACCCTTGTACTGTTAGGTTCAAAATCTCCATACAGCATCCTGACAGTAGGAGATAAATGCATTCAATAACTGATGTGCTGGCCTGTGATCTGGACCTAGTCACCTACAGCTGAAGAGTCCAGAATCACAAACCAGTGCACATGATGGTCCTGGCTCAACAAAAGATGGAAATGATGTAGAAACTGAGAAGTGCACACACTGCTACAGCTACAGCAATCAGCACTGTGAGGGACCAGTGAGTATGTTTTGCTGGCCGACCTTTGGATGCATAATGTCTCTCAAGCAGGTGAATGATCTGCCTTTGTCCTTTTGAACTTGCCAAGCTAAGAGCTGTCTCGCCCTGCTTGTTTTTACTGTGGACTTCTGCTCCGCCGCTCAACAGCATGATGCAGATATCGGCAAAGCTGTTCAGACAAGCTAAATGTAGTGGCTGATTTCCGTCTTTGTCAGGTACATTGACGTCAGCCCCATGAAGCAGCAAAAAGGAAGTGATCAGACCGTGATCCACAGATGAGGCCCAGTGAAGGGGTGTTCGCCCAAAATCATCCACTACTTGCAGCATTGATCCATGTTTGACAAGTAAATCCACAATCCTGAGGTGCCCCATGGCAGATGCATAGTGCAAAGGACTTCGCCCAAACATGTCTACAGTCATCACAGAAGCTCCATGGTCTAACAAAACTTCCACAGTGTCCTCATGGCCCACAGCGCTCGCGAGAAGGAGTGGTGTGCGTTGATGTATGTCACGTGTGTCTGCCGCTAAACCCTTCTGAAGCAAGTCCATGACAGAGTCTGTGTCACCATTGTATGCAGCAGCCAGAAGAGGAGACACTTGGTCTCCAGCTGTAAGATGTACTGGAAGAACTTCAAAGCTATCCTGCGTGACCATGAAAGGGTCTACTCTCAGTTCTTTGTCAGTGCTAGTAACAGTAGTAATGGCAGACCTGTCTTCCTGTTGCTCAGTTCTCTGGCTCAGCTCTTTGTCAGTCCCAGTAACAGTAGTAATGGCAGACCTGTCTTTCTGTTGCTCAGTTCTCTGGCTCAGCTCTTTGTCAGTCCCAGTAACAGTAGTAATAGCAGACCTGTCTTCCTGTTGCTCAGTTCTCTGGCTCAGCTCTTTGTCAGTCCCAGTAACAGTAGTAATGGCAGACCTGTCTTCCTGTTGCTCAGTTCTCTGGCTCAGTTCTTTGTCAGTCCCAGTAACAGTAGTAATGGCAGACCTGTCTTCCTGTTGCTCAGTTCTCTGGCTCAGCTCTTTGTCAGTCCCAGTAACAGTAGTAATGGCAGACCTGTCTTCCTGTTGCTCAGTTCTCTGGCTCAGTTCTTTGTCAGTCCCAGTAACAGTAGTAATGGCAGACCTGTCTTCCTGTTGCTCAGTTCTCTGGCTCAGCTGTTTGTCAGTCCCAGTAACAGTAGTAATGGCAGACCTGTCTTCCTGTTGCTCAGTTCTCAAGCTCACAGTGTCACTGCATTTTCTTTCTTCATGTCCTTCATATATAGAAGTAAGTGAGGTTGAATCAATCCATGCGGGACCACAGAGTACATGCGCACTCTGTGGTTCTGTATAGCAGCTAGATTCAACTTTACCTGCTTCTGCACTTGCCCTAGTTTCTGTAGTCTCTTTCTGGAGCATGCCTGATGTTTTTGGGTGCTCGCGTCTTGCAAGAGTCCCTTTCACAACTGAAATCAATTCACTGCCTTGACTTGGCTCCTTCTCAGTCAGAAGAAGTTTCAGAATAGAATCCTGATGACTTTGCTCCAGTTTATTTGCAGATCCATGATTTTGCTGTCTGTTGGCCCCCTCTGGGCTGCGGTCTTGCTGACACGCAGTGCTTGTGACAATACTGCTGAACAATTGGGGATCTAACCTGGAATCTTTTCCAGTGGTGCGGTGGGAAGAACGCTGTTGCCGCTCTTTCTCATGCTGCACAAGCAAAGCAATGAGCGGAGTGTTCCAGCCTTCTCTCTGTGCCAGCTGTAGCGGGGACAAGGAGTTCTCACTGTGAATGCTGGCATCGTGATACAGAAGGATCCACGCCATTTCGAGGAGTAGGCGAGGTGGAAAACGATTGAAAGTGTTTGAAGGTATATGTCTTACAAAGTAGTCATTAGGTGTGTTAACATGCATTAGCCTTTCCCTTTTGATGTCACAAATCAGATGCAGAGGGGTAAAACCCACGTTATTCACAATATTTGGGTTGGCGCCATTGGTTAGCAGCTCTGTAAGTGTCTCAGTGCATGGGAAAGCTGGAGACAAGCACGCCAAGTGAAGCGGGATGTTGCCGTCTACATCTTGACAGTTGACCATGGCACCATGTTGTATCAAGGTCTTTATGCAGTCAGGGCCCGAGTATAAAGCAGCGATATGAAGAGGTGTTTGACCCTTACTACCCACCACATTAACATCACCAGGCCTTGTTTCCAAAAGCTGCCTGACAAACTGCAGCTGTCTTTCAAGATGTTCTTTGCAAACTGTGTGTAGAGGAATGTTTTGTCTTCTGCAGTACCATCTTGATACCGGTATTTTGCAAGCAATGTGAAGAGCCGAGTTTCCGTTCCGAGTGTGAAGGTTTTTGTTTGCCAGGTGTCTAATTAAAGTTTCTGCAGTGGCCCAGACATTGTCTATATGTTTTTTGTCCCATATCATAATGAATGTCTCCCATAAAATTTCAGCAGGTGACCTACCCTTTCCATCAACAACATCAACCGATGCATTGTACCTTATCAACATCAAGACAATTTTTGCACCGTGTTCATTAAAATATTTTGAACACAATTCCAACAAAGGTGTTTGCCCAACCTGATTCTGTGCATTAACATTTACATTGTTTTGTAGCAACACTTCAACTGTTTTTACACTGTCATGGTCTACACGGTCACGTTTTAAAGCATCTTCACTGTCACGTTTTAAAGCATAATGCAGTGCGGTACTCCCTTCAGTATCTCTAGCTTCAAGGTCTGCACCCTTGTCGAGAAATGCTGTCACCACATCTGCTTTTCCGCCTGAGCAAGCTAAGTGCAAAGGTTTGGGCATAGAATCTGGATTAATATTTGCTCCGTACTTCACAAGAAGAAGTGGCAATTCCCAGTTGCTACTACGCTGGCTCTGAATACATGCTCCTTGCAATGGTGTATAAATCCCATCCATCATGGGTGGGTTCACACTGGCACCACTCTTCAGCAGAATTTCTGCAATCTTCAAATCTCCATGAAAACAAGCTAAATGTAGAGCTGTCTGTCCATTTTTTTCAATTTCCAAATTAGCTCTGCATTTCAATAGAACTTCCAATGCTTCGTTGTTGCCATCTGCGCATGCTTGATGCAAGAAAATGGTACAAGGATTGTTAGTGTTAACATCTGCGCCATGCTGAGCTAAGAGTGAAAATAGTTTCCAGTGTCTTTTGCTAAAGGCTAGGCAAAGGGAAGTGTGGCGAAAATAATAAGACCCTTCAAGCTTTACACACGCCACTTCATTCACAGAGCACTTTGCTTCCAGTAATTTGTGGACAATTTCAATGAAGCCATTTCTAACAGCCATATGAAGGGGAGTGACGCCCCCATCGGTCACGACATCAAGTTTTGCATCATATTTTAAAAGTATGTCAACCATTGCAACATCATTGTTCTCACAAGCAACATGTAGTGGTGTTAAACTTGCACACCGACTGTCAGGGCTTGCTCCATATTGACAAAGAATGTCCACAATATCTCGATACTTGTGTGCACAGGCCACAAACAAAGGTGTTTTTCCCCTCAGTATCAAGTTCATCCACATGGGATTTAACCAGTAGTTTTTGTAGCAAAGTTCTCACAATATCAATATGACCATGCTGGCATGCCAAATGAAGTGACGTGGTGGACATCTCACTGATCTGCTTCACACCAGCTTCAAGCAACGTTCTCACCACCAACACCCTATCCAATGTGATGGCCACATCTAATGCTGTCTGACTTACTTGGTTCTTCAACTCTGCATTCACTCCTTTCTTCCAGTAATACTCTGACTGTATCTGTATGCCCCCCCTTGCAAGCCAAGAACAGTGGGGTGTTCCCCAAAGGATCTTCACAATCAGCATTCACACCTGCTTTCAGTAACACTCTGACTGTCTCTGTATGGCCCTCCCTGCATGCCAACTGTAGTGGTGTGTTTTCCAAGTGACCCTTACAATCAGCATTCACGTCTGCTTTCAGTAACACTCTGACTGTCTCTGTATGGCCCTCCCTGCACGCCAACTGTAGTGGAGTGTTCCCCACAAAATCCTGACAATCAGCACCAGCACCATCCTCCAGAAGTGCACTCACAATATCAACATGACCCTTCAGGCTTGCAATATGGAGCAACGCGTATCCATTCTGGTCTAACTCTGTGTAACTGCCATCTCTAAACTGAAGCAGGACATCAGTAATGTTAGTGTGTCCTTCACAGCATGCAACGTGTAGGGGAGTCCACCTGCTGTGAGCAAGTTTCATCTGTGGACAGGCACCAGACTCCAGAAGGAATTTTACAAGGTCAAGGTGTCCATTTTGTGCTGCCAAGTACAGCCCTGTCACACCAACATCTGAGGCTGAATTTACAAAATCACTGTGACTGCAGATATTGTCTATCAGCTTCTTCTGATTGCTGAAGCAAGCACTGCATACAAATATCTTTCTATGATGCTTCTCAATGTTGAGACTACATCCACGCAATTTGCGGACTAGACTGTGGTGACCATGTTTGCAGTTCAAGTACAGCTGTTTGTTTTTTTTCAGCTTTGTACTGGCATGGGATATAAGCATCTGAGCTATATCTGTATTCCCACGTTCACATGCATAATGCATGGGTGTCCATCCAATATCATCAGTTGCCTTGACGTCTGCCTGATTCTGCAGTAGCATGACTACTAAAGAAACATGTCCCCTGAAACAAGCAACATGAAGGGGGGAAACTCCATGTGATGCCTGCACATTTGGATCTGCTCCAACTTTTAGAAGTCTTTGTACAGTCTGAAGATCACCCTCATGACATGCCTGGTGCAATGTTGTGTAGTCAGGGTCAGTGTCTGAAGCCTGCATGAAGCTGGTAACAGGTGGATAATCAAAATTATGCATGTACTGAGGAGAAACAATATCTGGCTTTTCTGAACTGTGCTGCAGCATCTCAGGAGATATTCGAAGAACTTTCTTGGAGCCAATCCCACATGAATCTGGTCCTATCCCTGTCTCCGTCATGAAGATATGCAACTGATTAGCCAAATCATCATCAGCCTTGGAAGTTAACTTTTTGCATCGCAGAGGAAAGTATATACCTGACTTGTCTATGGTCAAAATGTGATCCAAATCATTTTCAGAAATGACTTTTTTCACCAAAGCTAAATGTTTTTTCAACACCTCCCTCTTCTCTTCTGGTGTGAGTGGGGTGGCTTTACAGATGTCAAAAACATACCTGGACAAAGCGTCACTACATGAACTTTCATTTGCCATTATTGTGTCAAGAACTTGGTCATTAGCAGTGATGACGACTCGACACTTACCACTCTTAGCAAACTCTTCCATCGTGTGCACTACAGCAGGCAAGTCATAGCAGAAATTCTGGCTGACCTCATCCTTGCCAAAAATGTTTTCTAGCAAGACGACGAGTCTACGGTCCCCACCCACATGCTGCCGCCATTCCTGGAAGTCATGGAGCACCAGTGGCGTATAGTCCAGCGTCACGTAGTGTCGCAGTAACGCGTTACCCACACAGGACTTGCCTGCTCCCCTGGGGCCGCTGATGATGAAGATGCCCTTGGTGTCCAGCAAACAAAGCCCCGTCCTGTAGGCTTCTGTCTCCACAAACACCTCTTCATCACGAGACACTTCCGTCCTGCTCTGGTCTGCAGAAAAAATGAATTTCAAGACTCACAGTCACAACTAAGATCAATATACTTAACCGATATACTAAACTGATTTTCTTCTTCGGGATTCAGAAAACTGATATAAAAGCAAACTTTAGTGGTACTTTAGCGGTAATTGTTTACAATGTCCATACAGCTTAAATCTTACACAATATGGTGTCGCATCGAGGATTTTTTAGACATAATTGGCCTGCGACAGTCGTTTTGTGAAATTGGCAATCTGACGAAGATTTACAACCGCAGTCATAGAGTTCTTAAGGAAGTACACACAGTCAGGTGACATCACTAACGAAACGGGCTAACGAAAAGCACTTCGTTTGTCTTCTAAGTTTCCCTAATGTTGTCTTGCCTCCACTAATGCTTTCTGCCCATCCTTCACAATCCATGTGAGTAGGCACACGTGAGAGAGGTTTTCTATGCCGCCAGTAGGAGTCAGTGAAACTCTCCCATGTACAAAGAAGACGAAGAGTAATATCAATATCAAGCTGCCTAAGTGAAGCCCTTTCATATCAACATTATTGTAAGGCATACTCAAAACATTTATACAAGCTTCATTGCCAACACTTAACACTATTTTGTCTAAGGCAGGTCACGTTAAACTACCATAGCTAATCCATATTTCATGGAAGTGTATCAAGGCTAAGTGAGTTAATCACGACTCACCGACAATCTGTGCGAAGCCAGCTTCCTGCGTGATAACATTCCCTTTAACGACGTTCTTGTTCACCACAGTATGGTGGACGTCACCATAGTGATGATTTGTGACCTTGTTCTTCACGCGGTGGTCGAAATACTCGTTCTTGTTGACCGTCATGTCTCCACCAAGGTTGATCTGCCCCTCAAGTGTCAAGCCTTCTGCAGAACCAGATTCAAATACCGTATACCTTATTATCCCATTAATGCATCATGATTTACTATAACATGCAATAAATTTGGGTGATAGTTCACAGGTAGTGCCAGAATAGCTTGGCGCCTACAGGCACCAAGCAATTCTGGCACCACCCTTGAACTAAAATGGTTGATCTTTCTCCTGGTCTGCAATGTAGCCGTCACGGGTCAATACATATTTGAAAAATGTCAGTCTTATATTTAATGGGTTTAAAACCCTTAATCGTAATACCCCCAGTGCTTGAAATAAATTTGGCCGATAGTTCAAGGGAGGTGCCAGAATAGCTTGGCGCCAGAGGCACCAAGCTATTCTGGCACCACCCTTGAACTAAAACAGTTGATCTATCTCTTAATCTGTAACGTAGCCTTCATAGAACAATAAGCAAATTCTACGAACTCAGCCTCAGGATGTAATGGATTAAGGTCAAAACTCAGAGGACAGATCAACAGTGATAGTTCACAGTTGCAGCCAAAAAGGTCTGGCAACTGAAGTGCCATATGCTATTCTGTCTCTACCCTTGAGTTATTATTATTAACCCCTAACATGCTCAGCCAGCTTGTGCCAAATCAGTAGATGTGATAGAAAGTAAAAATCAGTGACAGGCAGTGATGTTGCATCTTTTTGAACAAATGGGAGTGTGGCCAACCAAACATTTTGTTTAAAATAAGGAAAAGAATCTGACACACATAGACCTCAGATCAAAGATTCGAGCTTCAAGCACAGGTAAACATTACATGCAAGTGAGCGATACACGTGTCCAGTCCTCCTTGCTGCTGATCCCCTCCCATCCCCCACAATCATCTCTTGTGCATGCGAGCGAAACATCATGTACTGTGTGAGTTACCCTATCTCCTCCCTCCCCCTCCCCCCCCCCCCCCCTCCTTTGTGTTTTATTAGTTTTCCGCCTGAGCAAAAATTTGAGTTGTGTAAGGTGGTAGAGAGGTGGAACTGTCTCACTATCCAGTAAATAGTTTCACAGAAAAAGACGAAGGTATGCTAACTGCTAACCACAGCAGAAAAAAATGCTATTAACCTTTACAACTACTTGCAGTTTGCAGTAAAACTGTTGCCGCTAGGGTTTCATGTGAAAGAAAAACAGAAGATAGTGGTGGAAAACCCTTTAAAATAGAAACAAGGAACGACGTTTCGGACCAAAGATCCTTCTTCAGGTGACATGGAAACAAACGTAGAACAGAAAAGAACACGAGAGAAAGAAAAGACGTCATCCTGTATAGTGAGAATTTAGGATGACGTAAAAATAAAAATTAGAAAAAAAAAAAATTTGAAAAAAAAAAATGACGCAAATACACTGTAAGCACAAAACACGTAGCACAAAACTTACGTCGACATACATTGTCACTGCATACATTCGCATTCACTCGTGCCTGCTGCTGCTCACGTACACACACACACACACACACACACACACACACACACACACACACACATACACACGCACACACATGTACACACACACTCAACGGTAGCATCCAGTATCAACAGTGAGGTCAAGTCTGGCACCAACTACCCATTAGGCCGAGCATACATCCCTAAAGGCGAATGTTTAAGCCGCACGGATGGTAAGTGCCAAGCCTGTCTGCGAAAAAGGATTCTGTCATTTTGCGGCGGATGAAGTGGGATGTATTTTGCCAAAGGATGCGTATGCTGAAATGTGTGAGGCTATGAGGAGGTTCTTTGAAATGACGTCCAACCTGGTTGTTGTATCCGAGGCGGATCGAACGAACATGCTCCTCGCAGCGTTCCGGGAGTGTATGGTATGTCTCCCCCACATACATCTTTGGGCAGTGAAAACATGAGATGACATAGACAAAATCCGATGACTGGCATGTGAATGATCGGTGGACATTGAAAGATGACAGGGGTCCGGTGATGACGGGGGATGTGTTGATGTACGTGCGTAGGTTTGACTTTCGATACTGTGTCATTCTGAATGATGTGGAAGTTTCTGAGGAAAATGTTTTTGATTGGGATGTTATGAGGATGATACGTGATACACAGGACCGGCCGGTCCTCTGCAGCACTGTGAGTTTTCTCCCGCAAAGCTTCACTTCTGCTTGTGGCCTCAGCTTTAGAACAAGCGGTGTTGACGATGTCTTGTGGGTATCCCTGGTGTGAGAAGAAAGTGTCCATGGTTTGGGTCTGTTTGGTGAAGTCGTCATCCCTGCTGCAGATCCGACGGAGTCGCAGAAATTGGGAGAATGGGATACCGTTTTTGGTGGCGGCAGGATGGCTTGATGAAAACTTCAGGTAAGTGTGGGTGTCGGTAGGCTTGTAATGGACGGTAGTATGGAGTTTGTCAGAGTCCGCTTTGGTGGATATTTGGATGTCGAGGAAGGGCACAGACTCCTTGGAAATCTCATGCGTGAATCGGAGAGATGGATGAAAAGATGAGATGATGTTGATGAACTGTAGTGTTTCAGTCATGCTTCTTGAGGTGACACCCAAGCAGTCGTCGATGTAGCGCTTGAAGAGGTCTGGCAGAGGTCCAGTGTGTTGAGTGAAAATCTTCTCCTCCACATAGCCCACAAACAGGGCAGGCATAGAAGGGCCCCATTTTAGTGCCCATGGCGACTCCTTTTTCTTGTTTGTACTTGTAGTGCTGACCCATAAATCGAAAGGAGTTCATGGACAGCACCAGTTTGGCTAAGCGGAGGATGGTTGTGTTGTCGATCTTCAGATGATGTTTGCAGATAAAATGTTTCAATGCTAGTAGGCCGTCTCTATTGGGGATGTTGGTGTAAAGAGTCTCTATGTCCATAGTGAATAAAATCTTGTGTGTTGCTGCGTCAGGGAAGGTGAAGCGATCCAAAAGGTAAAGGGCGTGGTTAGTATCTTTTATATATGTGGGAAGAGCATGGACCAAGGGCTGGAGGATGCAGTCGAATTGGGATATATCATGTTCATTCGATCCGCCTCGGATACAACAACCAGATTAAACGTCATTTCAATGAACCTCCTCATAGCCTCACACATTTCAGCATACACATCCTTTGGCAAAATACATCCCACTTCATCCGCCGCAAAATGACAGAATCCTTTTTCGCGGACAGGCTTGGCACTTACCATCCGCGCGGCTTGAACATTCGCCCCTAGGGATGTATGCTCGGCCTGATGGGTAGTTGGTGCCAGACTTGACCTCACTGTTGATACTGGATGCTACCGTTGAGTGTGTGTGTGTGTGTGTACGTGTGTGTGTGTGTGTGTGTACATGTACATAAGCGGCAGCAGGCACGAGTGAATGCGAATAAATGCAGTGACGTGTATGTATGTTGACGTAAGTTTTGTGCTTCGTGTTTTGTGCTTGTGTATTTGTGACATTTTTTTTTTTTTCCACAATTCTAAATTCTCACTATACAGGATGACGTCTTTTCTTTCTCTCATGTTCTTTCCTGTTCTACGTTTGTTTTCATGTCACCTGAAGAAGGATCTTTGATCCGAAATGTCGTCCTTTGTTTCTATTTTAACCCTTTCATTACTGAATTCTCTGGTTCGTGAATACCACTGAGTACTGCTTTTATAAAGTTCTGTATTACCCCTGCTTACTGAGTTTAGAGACTAGAAAAATACCAAAATATAGTAGTGTACGGGAAAGGCTGATAGCAGAGTACTCATCCACCGCAGATACCCATAACCCTATATTGCTGTGACGGGCTTTGGACGGGCTACACACTGACGTCATGTGTCAGGGTCGTGTGATTGATTTGGTGACACACAGGTGCAAATATGTGACAAAATGACAGTACATTAACAACACACACCAAAGAAGCAAGCAAACGTGCATGAAAACGGATCTAAAAGTGTTTGCATGCTCTTACCGTGACAATGATGTGTTGGAAACGCATAATCCAAACTTGTGACTGTGTCATTGTCTGTTTATTGCTGTCACATATCAGTGTCCGCAATGCACACACAGGTGTCCAAAATACAAAAAGTAACTGAAAAAGATCCACTATTATATACACCTTGATTGTCCATGTTTACGCATACACTATGTACAGCCATTACTAGGAGGGTGAAGATGAAATTACAACACTGCTATACACTGTCACACACTGTTGCCACTGTCACCCTGTATTTACAGTTGTACCTGTGTGTGGTACAAAATAAAACAATTGTTGTCATTACAACAAAGGTACACTTCACATTTTCGGCACATGATAACAGTTTTGCACCTCTTGTAAGGGTTGTTTGCATAGCTAACCCCTGGGTTTGCGTCTCTGTAGCGGGTGTGTCGCTTGTAGCACAAAGCACATCCGTGATCACGGCCCTCCCCTTTGACAGGTAAATGGTCAACTCGGTCAAGGCGAGTCTCGTTGTTGCTGGCGGCAGAGCGGGGACGGCCGACGGACGGTCGCCGTAGATGATAGTCGGCTACCAACTCATGGGCCAGGTCCAGCCTGAAGCTCAGGTAGTCTCTCTTGCACCTGTCAGCGTTACGCAACTGTCCCCTGTTTGTCACCTGGCCCTCGATCACGTAGGCATTGTACATACTGGTCTCCAGCAGCTTCCGTTCTACACGCCTATACCACTTCATGGTTCGCTTGCTTTTGTTGATTCGCGTCATTTGATCAAGCCGATCGACGCCACCCATGAACTGACTATAGGCTGCTGCTGTCGGAGGGCATAGAAGCTGCACCGGTGTCCCGTCCTTTTGTCGTCGCTGTGTCGTCAGGCCTGGTTCTTCAGGTGCATGTGCTGTAGAGACATAGTACACGACACGCTTGTCTTTCCAAGCCGTAGCCACCATGCCCCTACATTCTCGCCACTCTGTATGTCCGCGATCGAGACGCCTTATGTCACGCTGTGCCTTGATCAGAGTACGGGGAAAGCCGATGCGTTCAGGGCGGACCGTCCCACACAGGTAAGTCCCTTTGCTAAACAGGTAGCGAGCGAGAACAGGTCAAGTGTAAAAATTGTCGGTGAAGATGATGTGACCCGAGTTTTGCAAGCTTTGGGTCAGGCCGACAACGACTTTGGAGCTCAATCCAAAACTTTTGTTGAACTGGTCACCATGGCGACCCACATACACCTCAAAATTGTAGCAATATGCAGTGACACTATCCACCGCCACCCACACCTTGATCCCAAATTTCACCGGTTTGTCTTTCATGTATTGCTTGAACGACAGCCGTCCTTTGAATGGTACCATCGCTTCATCCACTGTCACTTCTCGGTGGGGTGTGTATTCTGCCATGAATGAAGCCCTGATGATTTCAATCATGTATCGGATCTTGTAGAGCTTGTCGCCATTGTTGACAGGTGCTGACGGGTCACAATAGTGCACGTAGCGACGGATTTGGAAAAACCGATCTCTGCTGAACACCTTCGCGATGTTGGTTCCAAGCATGTGGTACTTGGAGCCTGTGTCCCAGTACAAGTGGTCTCTGTCAAGTTTGACGATGTCCATCATGATAATCATGCCGTAGAAGGCCTTGATGTCTGACACTGTCACATCTATCCACTCCCCTTTGTTGTTGTCCGGGTCCTCTCTCCTCTTTGCTGCATTCGCGTTTGTATATGTTGTGATCGTTTCAAACACACTCTCAGAGTAGAAGAGGCCAAAGTACCCGGACGCACTGACAGATGTGTCAATTACACGTGTTGGACCTGGCCTTCAGGTGAATGTCACCCGCTCAGGTGCAACAAATGGTCCTGCTGTCTATTCAAATTGTGGATTTCGGAACCACAGTGGCACATTGTCATCATCAAGTTCATCGCCACTTTCGTCGTCGGCATCGCGATCATTATCGTTGTTGTTGTCAGTGTCTTGTCGCACAACACGCACAAAATCAGCCCTTTCTTCCTCTGTCAACTGAACTAAATCCATCTCTCCAAAATCGCCTCTATCCCAAAACTCATCATCACTAAATTCGTCGCTGTCACGGTCACTTTCTTCTCTCTCCGCCATTTTTGCAAGCACAACCAAAGTTCTGAAAGGAATTTTTTTATATAAACTCCGCATCCTGTTTCTCAGGCCCCGAGCCGGAAATAACAAACACTACGCGCCTGGCGGTACCACTCTAGCGCTGTCAAGGTCGCCGCTAATTAGGTAGCCACTCTCAGCGCAAACCGCTTTAGCGGGCAGCCGTACGCGGGGGAGTAGAAGCTGCGGTCCCGCTATTCCGGGAGGCCGTAAGCAGAGGAGGCGTGTCTCCATCCCCGCTATAGCGGGCGGCAGTAATGAAAGGGTTAAAGGGTTTTCCACCACTATCTTCTGTTTTTCTTTCTACTTGCAGTTTGTTACCTTTGTGCTGCGCCACTGCCTGACATAACTGCCCCTCCAAGTCAAAGTCTCTGCGCCCAACAACCAGTGACATCCTGTCCTCCCCACGGTTCTGTGGTGAAATATCATTGGTTTCTTGTGTGACATCATTGCTCTCTGGAGTCAGGTCATTTCCTGTTGTGATGGTACTGCTCCCTGGGGTGAGGTCATTTCCTGCGGTGACATCGCTGCTCCCTGGTGTTAAGTCAACTTTGGGCAGTGTATCTGCATCACTTCCATTGTCAGAGGTCTCCATTGTACTACTTTTCTCCTGCACCAACAGAAATTTAACCTATTTAACAGCCTTGATAAACTACAAAATAAAGATCTGCATCAACCACAACAGATCAGGTTGCACTGGAAAAAAACCTGGGGTCTCAATGACTGAAATAAACAGACAAGCAAGAGACCTGGATCATCATGACCCCTTGCATTTGTGAGGGCTCATGAGGATCTATG
>BTPG01000002.1:10807376-10877602 GCA_036245525.1 Semisulcospira habei | reverse complement strand
GCCCCCACTGTTGCGGGGGCTCATGAGGATCTATATCGCTTGCGTTTGGATCATGTTTGGTTTTTGTCAGCAGCGAAAACCTAACGCTTCTTCCTATTTATTGATGAGGACTTATGACTGAACATGAATCTTATTAGATCCATTATGAATATATAAATTTCTGTGACGTCCAATACTAAAGTTTGGTTTATTATATAAAGTAATACAGCTACTTGCGTGTCTGCCTGTGGGTCTGTGTGGGGGGTGGGGGGAGTGGAAGATTAGGAGCATTGCCAATGTTCTGTACAGTATGTAATGTGTAATTACTTGTTATCTTAGTTTTAGCTGTTGATATATGGTATGAGCCAAAGGCAAATTTCCACTTTATGTGTAACATTTAATGGATAATTAAGTTTTTCAATTCAATTCAATTTTCAGACTCCATGGAAATCATGCACACGTTAAAGATCCTCTGTCGTCACGGCGACATCACTGGAGTTTCTGAAGGCAGCGTCATTTTCTCTGTCCGCTGCCACACCACGCTGGCCGCCAGGGGACTGTGGGATATGTACACGTCTGGGATGCTTCTGTCACTCATGCAGCGAAGTTTTGTAACGAAGACCCTGAAGAAAAAGTGTCGTGCTCGACGCATCAAGCTGAAAGTCAGAATTGCCGAGGAGGAGTACCACAATTGTTTAAGGGAGCTGGGTATGTTTTAAATTAATTAATCCCTCTTGTGCATGCAGCCACGTACTGAAACAGTACCTGTGACTGCATGTTAACCTCCTTGTGCAGGTGGCACCAGTACTATAAACAGTACTATAAACAGTACCAGTGGCTGCATGCAGGAGGTTAACCCATTAAACCCCATGGCCGTATTTGTAGGTGTCATCTCACAAGTATGTACCAGTTGCAGGAGGAGATCAACCACGATAATTCAAGGGTAGTGCCAGATTAGCTTGGCATGCCAAGCTAATCCAGCACTACCCTTGAGTTGTTTCTTCAAAAACATTACCGATGACATGACTGAATGGAAGTGTCTACTACTTACTCATTCTAGCCTAAGAGCCAGTTGTGTTAAAACACAACCCGGGAGGCACTCGGGGAACCCCGAGGGGACCAAGAGTTGTCTCCCTATACCCACCACCCGGAAGCCGGGTACCCATAATCCCCCAGTCAAGTCTACTTAGGCGCACGAACAGACGTGTTGCTCTACTGCTCTAGCCTACGGACTTCGGTTTTTCGACCGGTTCGCTGGTCTTTCGGACTTTGATGATGGAGTTTGAAGAGAAGGGAAGTAGAGTTACGGGAGATAGGATCGATTCGTCGGCCCTGCCTGTGCTGCTGCGTGGCTTTTTCGTCCCCACTTAGTCTTGGTGGCTACGCTTTCGGCCTCTGGTGGCTATGGGCTGCGCGGTGAGCTTCGCCGGTTGTGCCAGGTGGGTTTGGACTTCTCCCCCCCTTCCCTTTCGATGGAGAGGTAAGGTAGCTGGGTTGACCCTCGGCCGGTTCCCGGGCTGGGCACTGGTTTGAGCAGGTACGAAGATTGTCGTCTTCTTCTCATTGTAGTTGGCGCGTCAAATTTCGCAACTCTTAGCTTGGCGGGGCCCCTCGCGCCCGCGCCCGCTCACCTTCGGTGAATCGTTGCGACGCTTACCTACGCATTTGTCCCTTGAGTTTGGAGTATCTTCTTACCCCATGGCTTGATTAGCTTGGCGGGACAGCTTGGGTCACGCCTTGTCAACATTGCGTAGTATTGTTCTGTGCCAGCACCTGTTTCTTACCTTTTCTGGTATCACTTGCTTGAGTGGTTGTATAGAGAAGAGTGATGATTGCTGTAATTTTAGTGCACTAATCTTGGGATGGTTGATGAATTTAAGCGCACACTCACAACTCGCATACGCATGCGTACGCTGTAGACAAGTACTCACGTACCTAATAGAGTGAATATACATTACGGCGGGCAGCTTGGGATTTTTACGCTCCTTCGCTGGGCGGGGCCACGTGCCATGTCCCCATTAAGTGGTGATTTTACTGTCCCAGATGTTCTTGCCTTTGCTTGTCATTGCGTGTTGAGTTGTTGTACAGCATGCGGCCGGTGTTCTTTTTTCCACACGCCGTCGCCCTTTAGTGATGATGTTTTTGGGCCTGACGCCTTTTATACCTTTCTGGCATGACATGTTTGACTTTTGGTACATATGTGGCGGTTCTCACCCTAGCGCTTGACGGCAGTGAGTCAACTTCCTTACTGCACTGCTGGCGTGCAGGCATGACAGATTGGTACCTCACTTTTGTGCTTGTGTTTTTTGTCTTTACGAAGGCTAGCCTTTTCGTGGTGTAGTCCCGCAGGACTCGTCCGCGTGCCTTCGGGTGTGTTATCTGTTGCAGGGACGTGCTGCTCGCCCATTCACAGGGTGGACAGATGACAGTGGCTGGTCCAGTTCCTAGGGGTCTGTCGCCTCTGCACCGGATACGCCGCCGACCGTGCTTACGACACCTTCTCTGCTTGTGCTGAGCGGCATGGCCATCAGCTATGGGTGTACGGCCACAAGCGGTAGGCACCTGGTTAGGCGCCTTCCGGACACTGCGGGACTTCCGCACGGCATCGGACCGACCTGGGAGAGAAGCCACACCGGATGTCACGACTAGTGCTCGAGCGGGTGGATCGTGGAGACCGCTTCCAGGGGGAGCGCGCATGGACAGCCTCCTTTCAAGGAGAGAACTCGTCTTCCTGGTTATTGTTCCGAGGGACACGGCGCGCGTCGTCCCTTGTCCTTTCGGTCCCCGCTCATCTCAAGGAAGCCCGGGGGGCTCCCGCTGGGGGGTCCTCTTGCTGGCAGAGAGAGCCCGCCTCTTAGGCCCACTCGGAGAGACAGTTCGCACACGTCCGACTTCGTCAGGACGATACTGTACACTACCGCCATGAGGGGACTAAGCAGCTTCTCGGCAGTAAGCACCAGCCTGGCTGCTACTGGTGAGTGTGTTCTTCGTGTCCAGGCGACAGCGACCAGTTGGTGACTAGGCCTGTCTTCCCGACGCTGGAGGAGCCTTCTACCACTTTGTGATGACTGTGCCACCTGGCCTCAGCGACACTGATGGCAGCGTTGGAGCGTCTACAGACGGGAGCGCCGACGCCTGTTTGTGCTTCGAAGGAAAGGACCCTATTACGTCCCAATGGAGAGGGGCCTACGGATGTACGGCACGCAACGCGTTGTTCCAGTGGCCGTCGGACAACCACTAGGTCTGGTCTCCTATGCACAGGATGTGCCTCCGACCACGCTTGTGACGTCTGTTCCACCTGACTAGAGCTGCGATGTTCGCAGCCTTGGGGCCTTTCAGACGCGAGTGACCGACGCCAGCTTGTGCTTCGATACCAGTCGATACGCCATCCTACGGGCCCTTGGCACCGAACGCTCGAGACAAGGATGACCCTGTGGGGAAGGCGCCACGCCGGATTCATTGGACTATGAGGCCGCAGGAGGGAGCGCGCCCGGACTAGTAAGACTTCTACGGAAGCAGAACGCGCCTCACAGAGGCCAGTTCGGAGACGCGCCTTGCGACGTCCCATGTCCACCTTCGGTCCCCTCTCGTCTCCAAGGAAACCCACGGAACGCCGGGTTCAGCGGACTTGTGTGCGGAGTGGTTTTTTGATCGATGAGGCCGCTGCCAGGAGAGAGCGCGCCCGGACTAGTAAGTTTTCTACGGAAGCAGAGAACTCGCCGTTCAGAGGCCAGTTCGGAGACGCGCCTTGCGACGTCCCATGTCCACTGTCGGTCCCCACTCGTCTCCAAGAAAGCCGCCGGGATCCCACTGGGGGTCCCCTTGCTGGCAGATAACCCGCCTCTCCTTAGAGCCCGGTTCGGAGAGACATTCACGCGCGTGTCCGGAGACTACTATCGACACAGATCCAGTCCACCTCTCGAGGGGACTCGTCCCTCTCGCTCTGCGCGACACCAGAGTAGGGACCACTATCTGCACCGTTGGATGCCCTTCCTCTACGGATCGCCTCATTGGAGTGACCCTTACGCCGCTCCAGGTCTACACTGCTGGCGTGCTTAGGAGTTGCCGTTCTTCACGTCGCTCCAGGGATCCTGTTCCGCGTCGCTCTTCGGCTCCTCCCTGCTCGGCTCGCCCCCTTCGCATCCGGCTGATGTTCGTCCCTTCCCTCTTCCCTCACTCAGCCCTTTTCCCCTTCTTTGTGCTCCGGTCTGCTCGCCCAGCTGCTTTCGCTCCATGGACTGGACGCCCGACCCTCTCCGGTGTTTCTTCAGGGAGGACGCTGTCGCTCTTCACCTAGCTCATATCTGTTTACCTACATGGTGGGGTTATAGCACACATTTTGCTTTGGGTTACACTTACATGTTCACGGTTAGACACATTTACATTTATACACTTTTGAGATCCGACTACTCACTGGCTTGTGATTTTTACGCTTGAGGTCCAAATTACACTTAGTCGGTTGAAAATTCTCTGACTTCACCCAGGTGGTAAACAGGTCTGCTAGCGCTTCGGCTTCTGTCTCCAAAGCTGCACTCTGGGGGACAGCTAGGAGTTTGGCCGCGGCTTCCGGACTTCGTGACCGCGCTACAACTACCCTTCTTCTCTCGGTCCAGGGATCTTCGTGCTTCCCCCCCATGGAGTTCCTGGCTGTTTGGCTTCCCTCAGCAAGTCTGGCTCTCGGGTGGTCACAGGAGTTCATCTTCCCAGCCTGCTGTGGTTCCGCTCTTGGCTCTACCGTTCACCTAGATGACCTTGCTCGTCCGTAACGCCCTACGCTTTGCGGGATTGGGGAGTTCCTGACCCTAGCCTTAGTTCTCCACGTCAACGTCTCCTGGCGCCCTGCAGGTCGTCCTGCTGCGGAAGAACCCCTGTGCTGACGACTCTGCTGGTTCAGTTCTTGGGAGTTCCTGGACTTCAGTGCGGTGAGCTGCCGGATGATGCTACTAGGACCTTGGCTTTGCTTACACTTGCCCTTGCGCCAGGCCGGCGATAGGATGCGGTCCTCGCAGGTGGTCCTCGGCTCCGCCTCCGGATCTTGGACTTCGACTTCTTTCAGATCTGCCAACCCTTGTCTCCTGGTATCCGTGCTCTCGGACTCCAGAGTGCCTCGGTTCACCTACGAAGGAGGAGTCACCGCATCTGGAGCTGCAGTCCGTTGGACTCACCGGGGGTTCTCAACCAACATGGACACTGGGGAACCTAGGCGCAGCCCCGTCTCCCTGGCGTCTAACCTGCTCGACAACTCTCTTCGGGCACCTGGGGGGTGCCGGACTTCGGACAGGTGGTACCGCTTTGGCTGTACTCGTGGTTGGATGGCCTAGCCACTACACGGAAGTCGCATCTACTCACCTTTAGTCGTCTCTAAGCCCGGCTGCTCCAGCTACGCTTCCTACTGTCGTGATTCTTCTCGAGGTCCAACCCTCTGACCTTCGGACTTCGCGGACAAGAGCGTGCTTAGCTTGGATCCGACGCAGTCTTGTAGGTCTTCTTCTCGTGGGAGGAAGGATGGGTCACAGGAGCTTCTCCTCTCCGGCAACGCGACAGCGGAGATGTACTTCCAGGATCAGGGCAGCTTGTGATCTTCCGACCGGTGCTTACACTCTACCCCGGTGCTTTGGTGAAAAAACTTCAACTCCCTCCGTGCGTGACACTACCTGGACCGACGGTAGGTCTGGGCCAGCCTTTTCCCCGGTGGAACCAGTGGCTACACACGGAATGCACCAGGACACCCTCGGAGGATCGGCGCGCGCGACCAGGATGACCCTGTGGAGAGTCTCCACAACGATTTCAGTGGACTAGGGCGCAGGGTGGGTTTTTGACCGATGAGGCCGCTACCAGGAGGGAGCGAGCCCGGACACAGCTTTTGAGAAGCAGAGAACTCGCCTCACAGAGCCCAGTTCAGAGAGTCGCGCTTGGCGATGTCCCACGTCCAAATCTCGGTCCCCACTCGTCTCCAAGTAAGCCGCTGGGATCCTGCTGGGGGTCCCCTTGCCGGCAGATAACCCGCCTCTCCTCAGAGCCCGGTTCGGAGAGACTTACACGCGCTCGTCCGGAGCCTCCTGTCGACTCCCCTCGTGAGGAGTCATCGCATGCTACGTCTTGCCCTTGCAGCCTGAGGGATGTTGCCATGGTGGACTGGTTAACGAGCTTCAGGAGCTACGACTCACCCTGTCTGCCTACAGTTCGAGGGAACAATTCCGTACAGCTCCTCTCGGACCATGCCTTACCTGGACCTCCGCTCCTTGGCCCACAGGTTCACCTTGCGCCCGCTGACGGGGCGCTATTCCACCAGGAGACCAGGTCGCAAAACCCTGTACAAGCCTCACGTGTGCCTACGACATAGCCGTCCGTTACGGACACGCTCGCCTCTTTGCCGGTTCCGGCAGCACTGACGCTATAGGCCAGACGATCTTCCTGGCTACGCTCAGTCATACGATCTGAATTACAGGACCCATCCCTCAGGGAGGTTAGAGGCTACATTTACGTTATCAAGGCACTTGCATGGCCACGAACGTCACATTTGTCAGGAACTGTACTGTCTTACACTTCGTGGCTACTGGAGGCTGGCGGGCAGGATGACTTCGCCCGCCTTGATCGCAGATTTCTGCCAGGCCTGCGAGACTCCTCGCTCTGGTGGGGGCCTTTTGCGGGGGGCACAACTCCCTCCTGGCACCTCAGCGCCGTAGGTATTCACCTACCTAGGGTCGTCAGGAGTTTGCGTTGGGGAGGACGGCCCTTGGGCCCTAAGGTGTGCTGGAGCGCGGCACCCACCTCCTATTCGCAAATCTTCCATTCAGTCATGTCATCGGTAATGTTTTTGAAGAAACAAATTCATTTTTCTCTAAAAGGTATTTTTTCAAAAAATACTTACCGATGACATGACTCAAACGACCCTCCCACCTGCCCCGCTTGCCGCTGGTGCGCTAAGTATCCTGACTGAGGGATTATGGGTACCCGGCTTCCGGGTGGTGGGTATAGGGAGACAACTCTTGGTCCCCTCGGGGTTCCCCGAGTGCCTCCTGGGTTGTGTCTTAGGCTAGAATGAGTAAGTAGTAGACACTTCCATTCAGTCATGTCATCGGTAAGTATTTTTCGAAAAAATACCTTTCAGAGAAAAATGAATTTTTCATGGTTGTTCCATCTCCTGCTGTAGTGCATCAGGGATAAATGGGTTAGCCCATCCCCACGGGCATGGGCATTTTCACAATGTTGGAGAGGTCACCTAAAGACTAAGTGTCAGCTGAAGGAAATGGATTGACCATGATAACCCAACCTCGCGCTGGGACCATACGGCGTTGAGGCGCGTCCCCTGGGTGGTGGATAGGGGGTCCCTCGTGAGAGGGGTGCACCGAATGAAATAAGGTGCCGTGAACCAACATGGTCTAAGGGAAGGTGACCCCGACAGAAAACCCCTGGTCCTCCTAGTAAGGGGGTTGGGCGTGGGGGTAGCTTCCCCACCCTGCAAAAAAGGAAATAGCTACAAAAACGCCGACGAAAAGACTAACAGTAATTCCTTTCCTGGAGGAGGAAGGTTCTTCTACTAGAAGACTTATGACGTCCTGTGGTGAAAGCCGGAAGTCTTCGGAAGCCACAGGACCGAGCCGCCTCTCTCTATCCAGGGATACAACCATGGGCACATGGAACGTCAAGACCATGTACCAGAGCGGCAAGGCCGCCCAGATAGCAGCGGAAATGCAAAAGTACAACCTTTCCCTGCTAGGCATCAGTGAAGCCAGATGGACGCAGTCTGGCCAGAAAAGGCTGTTAAGTGGGGAGATGATTCTGTATTCAGGTCATGAAGAGGAAAATGCCCCCCATACAGAAGGAGTAGCACTCATGCTGTCACCAGTGGCACAGAGAGCGCTGATGGGCTGGGAACCTCTTGGGCCAAGAATTATAACAGCAGCCTTTAGAACCAAGAAAAAGCTCAAGCTGAACGTCATCCAGTGTTATGCGCCCACCAATGACAGTGACGAGGAAGAGAAACAAGAGTTCTACGACCGACTCCAGAGTGCCGTGGACAAATGTGCGGAGCGAGACATCACCATCGTCATGGGCGATTTTAATGCCAAAATAGGGGAGGACAACACCGGATACGAAGAGGTGATGGGGAGACAGGGACTAGGCTCGGAGATGAGTGAGAACGGGGAGAGGTTTGTAGACTTTTGTGCTCTAAACCGACTTGTCATTGGAGGCAGCATCTTCCCACACAGAAGAATACACAAAGCAACTTGGGTCTCACCTGACCATACAACAGAGAACCAAATAGACCATATCTGCATTAGCAAGAAATTTAGAAGATCCCTTCAAGATGTTCGAGTGAGGAGGGGAGCAGATGTCGCCTCAGACCGCCATCTGCTTACCTTAAGAATGAAGCTCAAGCTAAAGAAAAGCCGCACAGAGACAACAAGAAGACAGCGCTATAATGTAGGCCTCCTGAGAGAAACTGGAGTTAGAGAAGAGTTCAAACTGGTGCTGTCCAACCGGTTTCAAGCGCTACAGGAGCTAGTAAATGAAGAGGAGGCGGTCACCACAGAGCAGCAGTGGAAGGCAGTTAGAGAGGCGCTGAACTCAACCTGCAAAGACACTGTAGGGCTCAGGAAACACCACCACAAGGACTGGCTGTCGGCACAGACCTTGAAGAAGATAGAAGCGAGGAAGCAGAAGAAAGCAGCGGTCAACAACAGTCACACGAGAGCAGCCAAAGTAGCAGCACAGGGGGAATACTCGGAAGCCAACCGCGAGGTGAAGGGAGTATCAGGGCAGACAAGAGGGCCTACACAGACAGCCTGGCAGCAGAGGCAGAAAAGGCAGCAGGCAGCGGCAACATGAAACAGCTCTACGACATTACCAGAAGATTGTCGGGTAAGTATGGCCATACAGAAAGACCAGTAAAAGACAAAGAAGGCAAGCCTATTGCAGACAGAGCAGACCAACTCGACAGATGGGCCGAGTATTTTGAAGAGTTACTGAACAGACCTAGCCCACCCGACCCCCCCCCCGACATCCAGCCGGCAGAGACCGACCTACCCATCAGCTGTGACAGTCCCAGCCGGGAAGAGATCAGAAAAGCAGTGGCATTTTGGAAGAATGGCAAAGCAGCAGGGCCAGATGGCATCCCAGCGGAGTCTCTGAAAGCAGACCTAGAGACAACAGTTGAGATGCTGTACCCACTGTTTGGAAAGATCTGGGAAGAGGAGGTGATGCCAGCTGACTGGAAGGAGGGGTACCTAATCAAGCTTCCCAAGAAAGGCGACCTCAGCAAGTGTTCCAACTACAGAGGAATCACCTTGCTGTCAGTACCAGGAAAGGTCTTCAACAGGATCATCCTAGAGAGAATGAAGAGCTCCGTTGACCCCCAGCTGAGAGACCAGCAAGCAGGATTCAGGAAGAACCGATCATGTACAGACCAGATCGCCACTCTCCGCATCATCGTGGAACAGTCTCTGGAGTGGAGCTCCCCGCTGTACATCAACTTTGTGGATTATGAGAAAGCATTTGACAGCGTGGACCGAGAGACTCTGTGGAAACTCCTACGACACTACGGTGTACCCACAAAGCTCGTCCGCCTGATCAAGAGCAGCTATGATGGCATGACATGTCGCGTGATCCACGAAGGGCAGTTCACCAGAGAGCTCCAGGTCAGAACTGGTGTCAGGCAGGGGTGTCTGCTGTCTCCGTTCCTCTTCCTACTGGCCATAGACTGGGTCATGAAGATGACCACAGAGCACAGACGAAGTGGAATACAGTGGACACTGTGGACACAGCTTGACGACCTCGATTTTGCAGACGACTTGGCATTACTGTCCCACACTCATCAACAAATGCAGGACAAGACCACGAGGCTTGCTGACATCTCGTCCCAAGTGGGCCTCACCATTCACAAACAGAAAACAAAGACAATGAGGCTGAACGCAACCAGGGAAGAATCATGTCTTGCTTGCTGGCACCCCGTTGGAGGAGGTGGAGTCCTTCACCTATCTCGGGAGCATCATAGACAAAAAAGGCGGCACTGATGCAGATGTCAGAGCACGAATCGGTAAAGCCAGAGCAGCCTTTCTCCAGTTGAAAAAAGTGTGGAGTTCCAGAGAGCTGTCACAACACACCAAAGTCCGGATTTTCAACTCCAATGTAAAAGCAGTTCTCCTATATGGAGCAGAGACATGGAGATTGACAAAAACCACAGTCAACAGAGTACAGACCTTCATGAACAGTTGCCTTAGAAGAATTTTGAAAATCCACTGGCCAGAGAAGATCAGCAACGTCAGACTCTGGGAGAGAATAGAGCAGATAACAGCAGAGGCAGAGACATGGAGATTGACAAAAACCACAGTCAACAGAGTACAGACCTTCATGAACAGTTGCCTTAGAAGAATTTTGAAAATCCACTGGCCAGAGAAGATCAGCAACGTCAGACTCTGGGAGAGAACAGAGCAGATAACAGCAGAGAATGAAATTGGGCGAAGAAGATGGGGATGGATCGGTCACAGTCTGAGAAAGCCAGCTTCCAGTATCACTAGGCAGCCATTGTCATGGAACCCCCAGGGAAAGAGGAAAAGAGGTAGGCCGAGAAACTCCTGGCGTCGAGACCTCCAAGCAGACATCAAGAGACTGGGAACCACCTGGAGTAGAATCGAAGGAGAAGCACAGGACAGGAGTTGCTGGAGGTCTCTCGTCGACGGCCTATACCCGGGTAGGGGTGACAGGCGTAAGTAAGTAAGTAAGTAGTGCCGGATGAGCTTGGCGCCTGCAGGTGCCAAGCTCATGTAGCACTACCCTTGGGTTATCATGGTCAATCCATCGCCTGCTGTAGGGCGTTGGGGCTGCGTGGGTTGAGCGTGCGTAGTCAATACTGGTAACATCCCTTTCTGATTCCCCCTGTCACTCCGAGCAGCCGTACTATGAGATGTCTGGAACCATGATAGAGTGGAAGCCTGATGACTGTTCTGTACACACAAGGGTCTCGCTGACTATTCTGAAAATGTACGCACATGAGTCATTGGCCCACAGAGTACAAATCCAGCGGGTCATTTCTGAAGCGGGATTGGCCTAACCTGTGTGATCACCTTCTCACCACGTTTGTTTCCACACCCACACCCCCCCCCCCCCCCCCCCCACCCACACCCCCCCCCTCCCCCTCCCCATTCCGCACTCCTGCTTTTCGATATTTCAGCAGTTATTGACAAGGTACCCACACACGTTTGTTCCCCCCTGCCCTTCCCCCTCCCCCCCCCCCTTCCCCAGCTTTTTTATATTTCATTTCGGCAGTTGGTGAGCCGTAGAGCCAACTTGTTCCATCTGCAAGAGGCATACATTGTCATGAGCCCCTGCAAATGCAGGGGTTCATGAGAATTTATGCCTCTTGCCGGCCACGGATTATGGGACATAGTCCATCGCCCATGTTTCATTCATTTCAGTTTTTTTGCACTGTCACCCATGTTGATGGGTTTGATTCTATAATCAGGTATTCAGTAACACCATTTTACATTTCTTTTAGTGCACTTTAGAAGACCAAGAAATTAATAACTGTGGCAAATCGCATTTCTGTGCTTGCACATTTATAGAGTTGGTTGGTTAGTTCGGGTTTAACGTCCACAGCACCGAGGTGATCATGGACGGCCCTGACGGGCGGGTTATGGGAGACAGGGAAATCTATTGCCTATGGAGTACGACCTGAACACTGATCAACTCAGGCGCACTCCATCTGTGCCACTTTGATTTACCAGGACCTTTCAACGGACATGCTATTGAACAAATCCGTTTTCCCCCCTGGAATGTGAGTCCAGCTACTGGGGCCGGGACGGGATTCGAACCCACGACCCGGCGATTCCCTTCGCTCTCCTGCTCCGACGATTAACCGCCTGAGCTATTTTGGACCCTACGTTTATAGAGTGTGCATAGATCTGCTTATGTGAAAAGGTGTAATGATGCAAAAATACCTCTTTTTTTTTTTTTTTTTACAACTGTTGTGCTAGTGCTTTCAGTTTTGCGTTCATGCGTGCACAGGGTCAATAAAAATGCAGGACACACAAAAAAGTGCTACATTTGCTTTAACGAACGGTTAAGTGAACACACCAGTACGTGTTATAAATGTAAATCGCTGGCCCCAACTGTAAAAAGGATGCATGCATATATATACGCAGACAGCTTGTGCGTGACAAGATGTGTGCTTATACGCAGACAACTCGCACAGTCTCAGAAATGTGGAGGCCTACGAAAAATGCATGATGTGACCCTTATCATTTGGAATATGCCAGTGTGTGAAATAAATTTGACTAAAATAGTTCAAGGGTAGTGCCAGAATAGCTTGGCGCCTCTAGGCGCCAAGCTATTCTGGCACTACCCTTGAACTAAAGCCACTGGTAGATATCCTTATGGCAGTGTACAAATTTGAAGCTTTTAGCCTCAGTATGATATGGGTTAAACACAAAAAATGCAATAATTGTGAAGTATATTTGTAACCCCTGACAAGGAACACCGATGATGAGACGACCACGAGGCATAGACTTAAGTACGAGGCATAGACTCAAGTAAGTCCCTGCACTCGTCGAATGTCATTGTGATCTGTGCCCCTTGTGTATGGCTGCTGTTCACTGTGACCTGGTTGTGATGGGATCAACGGGATGGTAGTACTAGTAGTGTGTGTTGTGCTGTGTCTTTTGACTAAGGTGTTGATTCGTTGTGTTGCAGAGAGACAGGAAAAGTTATCGGTTTCTGCCAACAAGCCCACGGTTTTGGTCAGCTCTGCCTCTGTTCCCGGACACAGGGTAGGCATGACTGTTTACCATGATGCAGCTTTGTTGTTTTGTGTGCTGTTTACCTTCTACCCGTAGGTGTTGTCAATCAATGTTGAAAATAAATTTGAAGATTGCAAGTTTATGACTTTTATTAGTACATGTACATGTCATCCTCAGTATTATGCATTTTAGTATACTGAGGTACTGGATATAACATGCACAGGTCTCTGGCTTCGAAAGGGATTTCTGGTGAGCCAAAGGTCCTTGGGCTGATGTCAGCCTCAGCCCTGAAAGTCTAAAATTTTGCCCACCAGACTTTGGCTAGTGACTTCCAAATTTTATTAGCCAAACTAAAAATCTTACTAGCCAAACTGAAAATTGAAAAATGCATTTTTCTTTAAAAGGTATTTTTTCGAAAAATACTTACCGATGACATGACAAATGGGAGTGTCTACTACGTGCTCAAATTCTAGCCTATGAACCCGTTGTGTGCATACACAACCCGGGAGGCACTCGGGGAACCCCCAGAGGGGCCAAGAGTTGTCTCCCGAACCTGCCTATCCGGTTCCGTGTCACCTGACTCGCCAGTCAGATACTAGGCTCACCAGCGGCAAGCGGGGCAGGTGGGAGGGTCCTCCGTGTCATGTCATCGGTAAGTATTTTTCGAAAAAATACCTTTTAAAGAAAAATGCATTTATTTCATCAAAAACATTACCGATGACATGACAAATGGGAGAATCACGAATAGGAGGAGGGTGCCGCACCGGTACTACCAGCGACCAAGACCGTCCTCCCATTGCTAATTCCCAGCTAGCTAGCTAGGTGCGTACCTACGGCGCCTGCTGCGCCGGGAGGGAGTGCTGTGCCACCGTGAGGTCCCCCCATCAAGGCGAGGTTGTCTCGCTGTCCCGCCAGATCCCGAAGGTAGAAACGAGCGAAGGTAGATTCTGCTCGCCAGCCCACCGCTGCCACGATGTCCTTGACAGCGCAGTTCCGATCGAATGCGACGCTCGTGGCCATGGTGCGTACTTCGTGTGCGCGGATCTTCAGTCTCTGCGCTACCCGTGGGGAGAGATCCATGTATGCAGATCGTATTACCCAGCGCAGCCAGGAAGAGATCGTCTGGGCTGTGATATCAGTCTTGCCCTGTCGAATGGGCAGGAAGAGGTGGGAGCGCCCTCTACGGGTAACTTTGGTACGGCGCAGGTAAATGTGTAGGGCACGCACGGGATCCTGTTGCCGAGTCTCCGGAGAGCAGTCAGGCCCTCCCAGGGGCCGCAAGGAGATGATCTGTGGCGCAGTTAGAGGCGACCTTGTCTTGGCAATAAAGTTGGGGTCCGTTAGGAGCTGAACGGAGCGATCTGCCCTGAACTGGAGGCAGTCTGGGTGGGTAGAAAGAGCGTGTAGCTCGCTAACTCTGGACGCCGTGGCCAAGGCCAGAAGGAAGCAGGTCTTGCGTGTCACATCCGCCAGAGAGGCGAGAGCTAATGGCTCGAAGCGGGATGAATTCAGCCACGTCAGGACCCAAGGTAGGCCCCAGCGAGGAACAAGAGAACGCTGAGTTGGACGTTGGAGGCTGAAGTTGGACATGAGGTCAGCGAGGTCCTTACAGGCGCCGGGGTCTGGAAGGCCGAGATGGCGGTAAGTGTCGGCGACCATGGATAAGTATCCCCTGATGGTGATGGGAGCCAAACCTTGGACCACGAAGAGCCAGAGGAGAAAGTCCGCGAGCTGGGGGTTAGTCAATCCGGTGGGTATGAGGCGACGGGCGTCGCACCAGGAGCACAAAACGCACCACTTCCCTTCATAAACACGCCGGGTGGACGGCTTGCGGGCTGCAGCGATTGCCTCCACTGCTGCACAAGAGAAGCCTCTAGCGGTGAGGGCGCGCTGCACAACCTCCAGGCGTGAAGAGACAGGCGTTCTGGACAAGGGTGGAAGAGAGCCTGCCTGGGCTGCTTGAGCATAGAATGGGGCGTGGGAAGGCGCAGGGGAGGAGAGGTGGCGAGGTTGAGTAAGTCGGTGGTCCAGGACCGGGACCAAGCCAGCGGGGCGACCAGGAGCAGGACTGCATTGCACTCTCGAAGTATGTGAAGGACCTTGGGAATGAGGACTGTCGGAGGGTACGCGTAAGCGATGAGGCCGTCCCAAGGAATCGAGAGGGCGTCGACTGCCCAGGCCAGCGGGTCTGGAATCGGGGAGACGAAGAGGGGAAGCTGGTGGTTCCACCTCGTAGTAAACAGGTCGATTAAGGGAGTCTCCCAACGGGCGCAGATCATCTTCAAGATATCCGGGCGCAACGTCCATTCTGTGTGGAGCAACTGGCCGCGGCGAGAGAGAGAGTCCGCCAACACATTCAAGTGGCCAGGAATGTGTCGCGCCAGGAGTGTAATGTCGCGTTCCTCGGCCCAGCGCATCAAACGGAAGAGGAGCATACAGAGGTCGGGGGAGCGGGTGCCCCCCTGCCTCTGGATGTAGGCCACCACCGTCGAGTTGTCGGAGAGGACGAGAAGCCGCTGGTTCCTGAGCTGGCTCTCCCAAACGAAGAGGGCTTGCCAGACTGCTTGTAGCTCCAACCAATTGCTGTGCTTGTCTGCAAACTCCGGGGGCCAGAGGCCGGACGCCGAGGCGAATTGAGGAAGCAGGTGGGCTCCCCACCCAGAGAGGCTCGCGTCGACACACAGGGAGAGGTGCGGGGGGGGGGGGGGGGGGGGGGGGGAGGACAAAGGGACTCCCGAAGCCAACCAAGCCGTGTCGGTCCAGCGCAGAAGATGAGGGTGAACCAGGGGGGATACCGGGACTGGGGCGGTAAGGTCGCCGGAGGAGGGTCTCCAGAGGAGCAGGAGGTGCAGCTGAAGAGGGCGGGCGTAGAGGCGACCCAGGGGGAGAAGCTCCGCCGCTGCGTTGATCAGTCCGAGGAGTTGAAGCCAAACTCTGGCGGGAGCTGCTTCCTGCTGAGCTAGCTGGTTGGCGAGGGCGGACAACTTCCGAATCCGGGGATCCGGGAGGCGAACAACGTTGAGATCGGTGGCAAAATCCATCCCGAGATGTATGAAGCGGCGCAAGGGCGTGAGATCTGACTTCCCGACGTTGAGTAGGAACCCCAGTCGCGACAGCAGACGCATCAGTGTATCCCTGTCCGCTTCCAAGGTGGACTCGACTCAGTTCCTCAGGAAGAGATCGTCGAGATAGTTGGACATAGGGCTGAGAGGCGACTGCCGCGCCTTGGCCATTACTGCATCCATCAAGCGGGTGAAGACCCAGGGGCTGAGGTTGAGGCCGAAGGGGAGGGCGCGAAACTGGTAAACGGTTCCATCGAAGGCGAAGCGCAGATACCTCTGGGCGGCCGGATGCATGGGTACATGTAGGTAAGCGTCGGAGAGATCTAGGCTGACAGCGTAATCCATGGGTCGCACCGTGGTACGAAGGGCTCGGGCCGTCTCCATGTGGAAGGAAGGAGCCAAGATGAAGCGATTCAGAGCTGAGAGGTCGATCACTGGACGCCACTTGCCGCCGGGCTTGGGGACGACGAAAAGTCGGCTGTAAAATCCCAGCGAGTCTGTGCGGCGCACAACCTCTGTGGCGTCCTTCCTCAAGAGAGAGTCGACTTCCCCCCGTAGGGCGCACTCCTTGAGCGGGTCTGCGGGGATCTCGGTCCACACCGGAGTAGCGTGCAGAGGAGGAGGGGAACGAAAGGAGATCCTTAGGCCGAAGGAAACAGTGTCTAAAATCCACGGGTCGTCTGGAATCAGCAATCGCCACTCCTCGCTGAAGAGGGCGAGCCTGCCGCCGACTGGAGGACCCGAGACGGCCGGCGGAGGCGGAGGAGGGGCGGAGTCACTGAGCCCGCCCGCGCCCAGGGCGACGGGCGGGATGGGGCCAAGCAGGGGAGGGGGCGCTAACCTGGCCGGGGCGACCGAAGGCGGGGCGACGGCGACACAGGGACTGCAGCTGGGCTGTCGATGTCGGGGCGACGGGTCTGGCGGTCCGCAGGGAGCGACTTGCGGGCTGACTGAAAGCGCCGAGGAACAGACTTGGGAGGCCACCTGTCCGAATTGGAATCCTTGATGGCTTGCCAGGTGTCACCAAAGAGAAGGGGTCCCCCGAGGGGGGCACGACGCAGCTGAACCTTCAGGTCGGCAGGCATTCCCCGGCAGGCCTGTAGGACAGCGTCCCGGCGGAGTAAGTCACAATTGGAGGCTGCAGCCATAGCGTTGACAGAAGAGTGATAAGCGGCGTGGTTGGCCACTTCAGCCAGGACGAGAAGATCTCCAAGAAGGGGGGTCAGGGAAGGGTGCCACGAATCTTCCACACGACAGAGGAAGGCTTGCGTAAGGAGCTCCATGAAGCCGGCACAGGCCAAGGAATTCCTGACAAGCGAAGCAGTCTTGTCCAAACCAGCGGGGAGCGCGCGCCTAAGGGCAGAGGCCCCACCCGCCTGCACCACGGCGGCTGGGTCCACCGGAGGGAGAGGGCAGAGGAAGGCCTGGGAATGGCCGGCGTACCACTGCTGGCGAAAGTAAATGTCGAGGTCAGGAGGCCATCTGTGGTCCGAGAAGAAATTGCTGTCCCGCGAGTCAGACGACAGGTGGGCAGAAAAAACATCCCGAAGCTCACGAAAGCCGGGGGGCTGAGGGAGGGTCTTGAACTTCTTCACCTGTCTACCCGCGTCGACGAAGGCAGAAGGCTTCCTCTTCAGGGGGGGGGGGGGGGGGGGATGGAGGGCAGTCCTCTGCCGGAAGCGTGGCGGAGATGAGGCGGGCGACCTCGTCGAGAGCCAGAAGAGCCTCTGTGCGGGAGGAGGCCGGTAACCCGTGGGCTGTCGACGCATCCGAAGGTGAGAGAGGAGAAGGGGAGCGGCTGAGACCTCCTAGGAGAACCGAGATCGAATCGTCAGGGAGAAGACTCAACGAATCGTCGTCCACGACGCAGGGAGCCGTCGAGTGACGGCGACCGGGACTCCGAGAGCGAGCAGCTCGAGGACGAGGGGAGCCATAAGGCGCCGAAGCACGCGGGGGAGAACGACGTCCGCGATGGCGACGCGGCGAACTAGAGGAGCGGGAACGGCGGCGACGACGAGACAAGCGACTGCCAGCTGGAGACCACGATCCACGTAAACGAGGAGGAAGGAGAGAGGCTGGGCGAGGGGAAGGGGAACGGAAGGGACGAGGCAGACGGCAGGGAACGTGGGAAGAACGCCGCGAAGAGGTAGAGCGCGAGGGCCCAAGGTCCTGATGACGAAGAGAATCACGATCCTGAAAACGCTCACGCGAGGGAGCGCGAGAGTGGTGGTCAGACTTAGAGCGCAAGGAGGAACTGGACACAGGTAGTGGTGTGGCGAGTGTGCGAGAATGTCTCCGCGAGCCGGACTCTGTGGCGAGGCGGGTTCGCAGCGGCCGAGGAGGATCCAAGGCCTTCCTAGGAGACGAGTGGGGACCGGTTGACCATGGACGGCGCGAGGCACGTCTCTCCGAACTGACCTCTGTCTCGAGATGGGTTCTCTGCCTGGCGTAAGGCTTGGTGCAAGCGCTTTCCCTCCTGGGAACCAGCGCCTCGAACTCCCGACTCCGCACACTACCTTGCTGTGTCCGACGTGGAGATCTTTCCAGACTGGGACCATCGGGGGCAAGTGCGGCCGGGGCGCCGGAGACGACAGCCGGCACTTCCTCAGGTCTTGCAACAGGCACAGGTGCCGGGCGTTCACGTCGGTAAAAGCTCCAAAGTTGGGACCAGCGGAGCTCCGGCCAAACGGCGCAAACGTCACATGAACGCTCAGATGTACAGCCGACACACGGCAGGCAGACCTTGTGCGAATCCGAGGGCCACTGGAATCCTCCACACTGAGTGCAGGTCATCAGGAGGGCACTGCAACACACAAAAAAATCCTGCTGGTACGTGGTCGAGACCAACAGGGCTCGTCCTACCAAGGGGAAACGTACCGAACGACAATAACGACAGGGCTGTGCCCCCAGGCTATACTGTTGTAGCGCTCGAAGCTAAGAGTGCGCTCTCAGAACAAAGCCTACCCCAGCCAGGCTGGAGATGAAACGTGCGCCGAAACGACAATAGGAACGAAAAGGCCGTGCCCTCAGGCTATACTGCTGTAGCGCTCTAAGCTAAGAGTGCGCTCTCGTAACAAAGCATACCCCAGCCAGGCTGGAGATTAATGTGAGCCAAGCGCCGCAGCTGTTTCAAACAATGCTCCCCGAAGGCTACCCGGGGAAGCCAGTAACTTTTCACCCAAGAAGGGGAAGGGCGAGGGCGCCAGGGCCCCGCCGAGCTAAGAGTCCCCGCTCAACAAAACCCACACAACAATGAAACAACGTAGAGTCCAAAGGCTCAGGCCGGTACCCCACCCGGGAACCGGCCGAGGGCACAACTAACTATCCTACCTCTCTGCCGAAGCGGTAGCGGGAGAAGAGACGTACATGTCGCCACAGGCGAACGGGCGGGAACCAGCAGCTCCGCCAAGCGAAGCCAAATCAAAAGGAGGACGCCGAAACCGAAGAAGCGCAAGCGAAGCTGCCGCGAAGCGAAGCAAGAAGTCACGGCTAGACGCGAGCACCAAAGACCGACCGGTCGAAGCGAGTGCGAGAGGCTAGAAAACACGTCCGAAGGTCGTGAGCCTACGTAGCTGACTGGCGAGTCAGGTGACTCGGAACCGGATAGGCAGGTTCGGGAGACAACTCTTGGCCCCTCTGGGGGTTCCCCGAGTGCCTCCCGGGTTGTGTATGCACACAACGGGTTCGTAGGCTAGAATTTGAGCACGTAGTAGACACTCCCATTTGTCATGTCATCGGTAATGTTTTTGATGAAATAACTGATGGCTTACCCGATTGCTTCATTGTTGTTTGCTAGCATAACAATAACACTACCGGAAGTGAAGGTTGAAGGTTCGTGTACTTTCGGATTGAGGACTGAAAAAGTACGTATCGATAGCTGTCAAATGTAAAAAAATGTTTTAACGCACTCACCAAAAATGTTGTTGTAGAACTTGTCTCTGTTGCTTGCTTAGTATTACGAGAAGTGAAAGTTGAACATTTAAGCACTTTCGCATTTAGGACTGACAAAGTATGGATAGGAAAACGCACGAGCGCACTCGCATTTGGCGAGTGGATTTTTTTTTTACTCCCCCCCCCCCCCCCCCAAAAAAAAAAAAAAAATCACTCGCCATGGTGAGTGAAGTTCTCGACATTTTCAGGGCTGAGCCTTAGCTGGACCACACACTGTTGTGCGTGGGCCAGCTAAAGTGGATGTCGGCCCAAGGACCTTTCCACTAAGTGTATTTTCTCCACGTCTATGTAAATTCAGCAGTGCATAAACATGATCGCGCGCGAGTTAACGCTGTCTGACTTTTGGGTTCACGGGTACCGCGTTATGCTGAGGCCGACTTGTACTGTATGTAATGCACAAATTTAAATATATTTTATACGGATACTCCTGGTAGAATGAGTTAGATTTTAATGTGTCAGGAGTACTGTGTCGTGAAATTCAAAGCTTTTTCCTTTCTAATTCTGCCATTATGTGTGTGTGGGTGGTTGTTTTTTTCTTTTATTTCTTGGCTTCATTTTTTGGGTATAACCAGAAACTATGTTGATTTTCTTTTATCATATTGAGCCATAAGGTCAAAATTCTGAAATGTGGGAGTTTTCCTCTTGAGACTCTGTTCAAATTAGATAGATTGACCATGACAGTTCAAGGGGGGTGCTGGAAAAGCGTGGCACCTGTTCTCTTAAGACTGCAGGGTGGAACGGGCTGGTTGAAGTGGCAGCCTATTGGACTCTTAAAGGTCACAGGTCTGAATTCGGCTGGGGTGAAAATTTTTATCGACCTTATTCGGTGCCCCGTCGTTGAAATCATCTTTGTGGTGATCAACTGACTTTAGCCCTGAACATTTTTTAAGATTACATATTAGTCAAGGATAGGATCTATATTGACCGTGAAAGTTTCAAGTGTAGTGCCAGAATAGTTCAGCACCCATCATCCTAATACTGCATACCCATTCAGGAGATAGAATGACCATGACAGTAGCTCGAGGGTGGTGCCAGAATGTCTTTTTTTTGTTGTTGCACATGCCCTGGTATGACTGCATACTGGTTAACCCTCTCAGCCCCAAGGTCCCATTTCTCAAATTTTGGAGGTGTTGCCTAACAACTATGTACCAGTTGCAGAAGATGGCTTGACCATGATAATTCAAGGGTAGCGCCAGATTAGCTTGGCGCCTTCATGCGCCAAGCTAATCTGGCACTACCCTTGAATTATCATGGTCAATCAGTCTCCTGCTGTAGGGACTCGAGGCTAAGGGGGTTAATAAAATAGATCGACCATGATATTTCAAGGGTGGTCACAGAATAATGTAGCGTCTGTCCTTTCAAACCGTGAGCCGGAGTCTGTAAGCCGCACGCAGTCCCAATGCGCCATCTGAATGATATCCGTCGGCGTGTAAGCACCGTACTGCCAGCACTGTTTGTTTACTGGGTGATCCACTGTTGGGATTTCAGGCTCTTAGTCTACGTGCCAGTTCAGGAGACAGATCAACCATCACAGCTCAAAGGTGGTGCCAGAATAGCTTGGCATTTTTGGCGCCAATCTATTCTGGCACCACCCTTGAATTGTCATGGTGGATCCATCTTCTGCTGTAGTGTGGATCAGTTTGCTGTATTCACTTCCAGAAAAGAAAGTGCCATGAAGAAAACGATCGCCAGAGCTGCTCCAGGAAGTCCCAGTCTCTCCCAGGGGTCCCTAATCCTCGTCGAGCTTTTCAGGAAATGTAAGTACTGAAATGTTTTTGTGTGAATTAAAATGGAGAACTTGCAGGCGAGGGAACACAATGTGCATGTTTGCAGGGATACCCTTAGAAGCTGGGCACATGCTGCCACAAACACCTATTGCCGGGCGCAATTTTGTGACGGCATTGTTGCTGCCACATTGCGGGGCGCCTACAATATTGCCACCACAAATTACGACCCGATACAAACCGAGTCTATTTATTTGTGGTAGCCCGCAAGGCTGGAGCAATGTTGCCGCCTCTCAGCCAATCAGCCTTGTCCTTGCGCCACTTCCCTTTTCTTCACTCTTCCGAGTCGGAAAAAATGGCGGAGAAGCTCAGTGAACGACGGCTTTGAGACTGTTAACTCATTGGAGACGCGCCGCAAGCGGAAACGCTGCGAATAGATGCGTATCCGTATACGGCACGTCTCCAGTGAGTTAATTGATCAACCTTGTCCGAGAGTTTCCATGCATGTGGGATTCCCGCAGCTCTGAATATTTCAACCGCGCGCTTGAGAGCTGTTCCATATATGGTAATGACAGGTCAGTCAGTAGAAACACATTGCGCGCACATTAAAACGTGTGCCACAAAGCTGATGTGGCAGGTGGCAAATTGTTGCTTAACCACACATTGCCAGTCACAAATTCTGGTAGCGTGGGCCCAGCCTCTTATGTGTCAGACATTGGTCATAGTCCGATTGCAGGTCTAAAATGTCCGATAAATGTTGGTGCCAGTAGGTCAAATGTCCCATTATAAGTGCTGCGAAGCTGCCTTTGTTCGATCACTTTTTTGTTCTCTTGGACTTGATATTTTACGTAGCACATTCACAGTCGAAGTCTGCATTGCACACAGTGACCACTCACGAAACACTGTCTTATTTGCACCTATGATACTGATGATGAAGAAAAGAAATGCGACATCATTCTAGCGACATCATTTGAGTCATCGGAAACACTTCAATGTTTCCGATGACTCAAATGATGTCGCTTTTCTTTTGCTTGTAACTTTCTATATGGCGGACATATGTCCTGTTCATGTTGGCAGACCCAGGACATTTGACCCATCTGCGGAAATGTTTATTTGCATCCCTGTGTTTGTATCTGAAGTTTGTGACATTTAACCCATATCATACTGAAGCGAAAAGCTTCTAATTTGTACACTGCCATATATATATATATGCAAGCTACATTATAGTACTTCTCTCTCTTGGCTTGACTTCGCGAACGAAGATTCTATAGGGCTTGCCCACGTCGTCTGCAGGCATTTTCGTGGCTGCGGAGGCCAATCCGGGACAGGCAGGTTCGACCGCAGTGGCTGCAGGGGAAGGTCTGGTCAGGGTTCTGAGTTACGACAACTCTGTTTTTTCTTCTAAGCCGCTTGTCCTTAAGGTTAGCTCTGCGAGAGTCCTCAAAGGAGACAACTGCCTTGTGAATGGTGGAGCGCCAGGTGTCGCGGTCCGCAGCAAGCGAAGACCACTGGCGGTAGTCGATTTGGCAGGCACTAAGCGACTTCTTGAGACCGTCTTTGTATCTCTTCTTTGGTGCCCCTCTGTCTCGGTGTCCAGTGGCGAGCTCGCCGAACAGAGTGATCTTGGGTAGGCGATGATCCTCCATCCTGGAGACGTGCCCCGCCCAGCGAAGCTGTGTCCGCAGCAGCAAAGCCTCGATGCTCACAGTTTCCGCCTGTTCAAGGACCTCGACGTTGGTGACATAGTCACTCCAGTGAATGCTGAGGATGGTACGCAGGCAGCGCTGGTGAAAGCGTTCGAGGAGTCGTAGTTTGCTGCGGTAGAGGGCCCAGGACTCGGAACCGTACAGCAGGGTGGTGAGGACGACAGCTCTGTACACGCTGATCTTGGTGCCTTTTTTCAGCTGTTGATTGTGCCACACCCGCTTGAATAGTCGCCCGAAAGCACTGTTCGCTTTTGCCAGCCTGTTGTCCAGCTCCTTGTCCAGCTTGGCGTCTGACGTGATGATGCAGCCAAGGTAGGTAAACTGGTGTACAAACTTCAGTTCGGACTCGCCGATGGTGATGTGGGGAGGGCGATGCTCTTCCTTGGGTGCCGGCTGATGAAGGACCTCTGTCTTTTTCAGACTGACCTCAAGTCCAAAGAGCTGGGCAGCATCTGCGAAGCAGGACGTAATGCGCTGCAAGGCTCTCTCTGTGTGTGCAACGAGGGCAGCGTCATCAGCGAAGAGCAGCTCACGAATCAGTTGGTCTAGGGTTTTCGTGTGGGCCTGCAGTCGTCTGAGGTTGAACAGGCTGCCATCGAGACGATACCTGATGTACACTGCGTCGTCATCGTCGAGGTCCACTGTGGCCTGCTTCAACATCATGCTGAAGAAGATGGTGAAGAGGGTCGGTGCCAGCACGCAGCCTTGCTTCACGCCGTTGCGAATGGGGAATGGTTCTGAGAGGTCACTGTTTAGTCTGACCTGGCCTTGTTGGTCCTCGTGGAGCTGGACGATCATGTTGAGGAACTTTGGGGGACAACCTAGTCGCTCCAGGATCTGCCACATACCTTGCCTGCTCACAGTGTCAAACGCTTTGGTTAGGTCGACAAACGTTACGTACAGCCCAGAACAAAGGGCTATAGTACTTACAGATAAGGATATAGACCAGTGGCTTTAATTCAAGGGTGGTGCCTGAATAGATTGGCGCCTAGAGGCACCAAGCTATTCTGGCACCACCCTTGAACTATTTTAGTCAAACTTATTTCACACTCTGTAGGGAGTCATAAGGGTTAAAGTAAAATAATTTACAAAGGAAACTTAAAAAAAACCCCGCAATTTACAAAAAGTATAACAAAAATACAACGCACTCTGTAAACAATGTATAAAGTCACCATTCAAAAATGCTACGCTTATGGACTCACACACACACACACACTACTTCTAATAGAGATAGAGATGACTTCAACATGACAGGTCTGTGACAAAAGTCATTTGTAGCTGACAGAAAAAAGATGGGTCTTTAGGGCTTCCATGAATGGCTCTCTCGAATCCATGTATCTCAGTTAAATGACATTGTTGTACTGTCACTACTGTGATGGTATGACTTATATTTTTTACAGAGCACTGTTTTGATTGATTAATTGATTGCTTGGTTGATTTATTCATTCATTCACTCATTGCTTTCTTTCTTCATTTTTTTTTTTTGCGTATGAAAGAAATCCTGGGGGGGGGGGGGGGTGGGGGGTGGTTGGGGGGTGGGAGAGGAGGGGGGGTGGGTTCCTCACCGAAGATCAGACTATTCACAGAAAATGTTCATTGACTTACAGTGTATATTTACTCACTAGTTATCTGGGTGGATCCACTCCACGTATTGCAGAGGGAGTTGAGGCAAGTAGCCAGTGCAGCAGTTGATACACATTATTGTATAATTTCAGAGCCAGGAATCAAACCTTGAGCCCTGCAGCACTGGTTCCGTCCAAACAAGCTCAGAAGAGTTCAGCACAGGTCCCTGTGTACCGCCCTGACCTGACATCGCCAACAGAGTTCAAGGGCAGATCACCTTTGTATTACAATTTAAGATTACGTCCCTTGTAAATAGTAAGATTATTGTATAGTCCGTTTTAAGCAAAGCTTGCCACATGTTTTTTTCCAGTTAACTTTTAAACAAGACATGTTTCAGAACACCACTAAGAACAAAAAGTGACCACCAAACTTGGTCCTAATTTATTTCAAAATTTAGTAGGCTTCAAACACAACAGTTTAGCCACTACCCTCGGGAGATCATGCAGATGACCTGCTTAAAAGTTGAAATAAATACCCTGTTCAGGCCTCGGTGACCACTGACCTGCATCAGTAATGCTGAAACTATGACAAACTATGCACGGATCAGACACCTTGCAAGACCAAGGCATTGAACATTCATCATGGAGAGAATGAAGTTTACAGCAGTAAATAGGGTCGGTGTCTCACTGTCGGGCTCGGTTAGGGTATATTTTGTCAGGCTTAAATGGGTCATGTTAAAATATTCCCCAGTGTGGCAGCCAAACCATCATTATGACTGAAGGAAAATTAAGATAAATTATGACCAAGGTTATTGATCATCTTTTCTTCTTACAGCTGTCTTGAAATCATTTGCGTTCAAAAGTTCTTTGCAAAAAAACACGAGGCAAGTTGTGCTGAAATGAACTATTATAGCATAGAATTGAAGTGTTTGTATACTATCATTTCTAGACAGACCTCGGGGCAACTGCGCTCGGTGGCTGTGGATCAAAGAGTTGCAGATGTGTCAGCGGCGATTTCTGTTTTATAGAAACTTTCACAACCGCAGAATAGCGATGTAGGTCGAAGCCATCTTTTGAATAGGAGCAACCCATTTATTTTCGTAAATAGTACACAATTACTCCAACTCAACAGTTGAATCAACAAATAAAATTCGTAAAAATGTCCATTTTGGATGACAACAAAAATAGGATGAAATATAATTTGCAACATATGAAATAACAAAATGTAATACTAAACTATTTTGAACTCAGTATTGATAAACTGAACTCTACATTACAATTCAAAAATTGCATTCTTGTGGTATTTCAGTATGTAAACCTCTTACATACTCTGCGCGATCTAACTTCTTATTTCGAAATAAAAAATGGGCAAATGCATATATTTTCAGATTGTGCATGGCCTTTCTACGTGTAGGAATCAATGAAACTTTATTTTACAACAGTTAAGGCATTGACATTGTCATCGACACAGCCATTTTACAAACCTGTCGTTGCTAAAAACTACAAGACTATCTACACACACAAGAAGATATACATAGAATATAAATGTACAATCATGCATATAAGGAAACACAGTAGGAAGCGAGCTTTCGCCATTCAAATGTGAATATATGGTGTGTTTTTTTGTGTGAACATTCACACACTCTAGTCTACGGGTTCACCATGATATCCCAGAAAGCACCGCGTGGTGAGGCTAGAACATAATGGTGTGGGGGTGTTTCCTATGGAAAGGTTCTACAACCCTCTTGTGCATGCTGCCGCTGGTACAGTAGACAGTATTCAATCGCACGCACTGTAGACTGTGCTGGTGATGGAACTCGCTGGGACTTCCGGCCAGTCTAAACAAAAAGGATCTCATGCTGGAAAACTGAACTCATTCTGCCCACGACACGCCGCAGCAAGATATGGCTCGAGCATGATAGTTCAAGGGTGGCGGCAGAATAGCTTGGCACCTATAGGCGCCAAGCTGTTCTGCCGCCACCCTTGAACTATCACGCTGGATCTGTCTCCTGAATTGTAATGCAGTCCTCGGAGGGTAACTCCAAAATGTGGGTATGTCATAACGCGGGCACAATGGGTTAATAGAACAAACAGTTGTCTTATCCCACTCAACCCTCACGGCCGCATTCTCAGATTTTGGAGGGGATGCCTGATGACTACGTACCGGTTGCAGGAGATGGGTCAACCATGATAATTCAAGGGTAGTGCCAGATTAGCTTGGCGCCTTCAGGCGCCAAGCTAATCTGGCACTACCCTTGAATTATCATGGTCAATCCATCTTCTGTATGTATGTAGTGCATTGGAGCTAAATGGGTTAACCCCTGTGTGCCTGCAGTCACCAGTCCTTTGTACAGTACCAGAGGCTGCATGCACAAGGGGGTTAAAATAGAATATGATCGCAATTTGGGGGGGGGTTAGATTGAATGTGAACAACTAATGGATGCTAATACAACAAAGGGTTGGTGAACAAAATTGTACAAAAGAGATGGTGGAAAGATGACGGCTTGTTATGTGAAGAAAAACATGAACAAATATTACGCCTGTTTTCAGACAGAATGTGAGCACGTATTTATATGAGCATTGTAAAACGAATCATGATCAAACTATTGCTGGTTGCAAGACAGATTCTCTTTATGCTTATTTCAATGATTAGCAAATGATGTTATGTCTGTTTGATGAATAGAGATTGTTATAATGTTTTATTTTTAAAGCTGTACCCAGTAAGCATAGGTCTTAGGGCCTACGACGGCCACAGTGGGTGTGCGCGGGCCCACTGCGGCCGTCATGCGGCCCGAAGACGATTTGCTACTGGGGTAGTGAGCAGCATAATAGTTACTACTATTTTTTTTTTAAAGTATAAATTTATCCCCTTCGTTCACGCAGGCATCAGTACTGTAAATACTGTCAATGCCCGCATGTGCAAGGGGCTTAATTATTGTGTAAAAAATCCAAACAACTGCACATTGTAATGTGACTTAGACAATTTGTTGTTGGTGTTTAAGAAAAACCGTGCGGTTCTTTTCAATGACTGCAGCAATTTGTCATTGGGACAATTTTGCCGGAAATGCAATTTGAAGGTCAACATAAGTTGACATCGATTTACCTTGACCCCAACCATGCATGCACACTAAGTTTTAGCGTCCTAGCTTACTTATGCTCTTGACAGCAGTGCTTGGAAGGAACGTGTGTAATGTGTGGTCATCGCATTGACCATGATAAAGAAAGTTGAACAGAGAATCTGCATCAAATTTTGCCAAAAGCTTGCCGATACCTGCGCAGAGGCCTAGCAAAGTTGCAGAAAGTGTATGGAGAGGAGTGTATGAGCCGCACACGAGTATAGGAGTGGTTCAAACGTCTCCAAGATGGCCGACAACATGTCGACAGCGACGAACGTTCTGGGAGACCCGCAACCAGCAGAACTGAGAAAAACAAGGGGAGTGGTCATCATGAGTAGTGCTCCACCTGGTCAGACAGTAAACAAGGAGTACTACTGTGACATATTGCAGCGTTTGCAGGATGCTATTCATCGGAAAAGGCCAGAATTGCATGCGTCCGGTGAGTAGCAATTGCATCATGACAACGCACCTGCCCATTCAGCGCAGCTTGTGCAGCAGTTTTTGGCCAAGCACAACATCCCCCAGGTCTGAAAGCCACCATATTCCCCAGATCTCGCCCCTTGCGACTTTTTCCTCTTTACAAAAATCAAATCCCACTTGAAAAGAAGATTTCAGGACGTCGAGGAAATCCAAGTGAATGCAATGAGGCAGCTGCTGATTATCCCAGAAAACGAGTTCCAGGAACGCTTCCATCAATGGAAACAGCGCTGGATTAAGTGTGTGGCTTCCGAAGGGGACTGCTTTGAAGGCGATTAAATGCCAAATTGGTCCGTGTTGTAGTTTTCTTTTTATAGCACCAGTCCCGATACTTATTGATCACACCTCGTAGTATCTGTACCACATAAGTTATGTTCTGCATTTAACCCCTGCAAAGCCGAGAAATAAGTGAACACGATCCCCCTGCAAGAGACATAGATCCTCATGAGCCCCCGCGACAGCGGGGGCTCATGAGGATCTATGCCTCTTGCTGAGACTAGGTTGTGTCTGTGTCTCTTGGATGGTGTTGACTTTTGGTCGTTGAATGAACCAAGAGTTGAGGAACAAAATTGTACGTACAGCGTACAAACAGTGGCAGGGAAAGGGTTAAAGCTTAACCCATTCAGCCCTGACGCACTACAGGAGGAGATGTATTGACCATGATATTTCAAGGGTAGTGTCAGATTAGCTTGGCGCCTGTCAGCGCCAAGCTAATCTGGCACAGCCCTTGAATTATCATGGTCGACACATCTCCAGCAACAGGTGCATAGTCATTAGATGACGCCTCCAAAATTTGGGAAACGTGCGCCGGACTGAATGAGTTAATCAAATGGGTTCGTCTCTTTTGCTGTTCTCTGGACTAAGGGAGATAATCACATGCAGGAAACTTTGCATGTAACGGTGGGTCGTCCATAATAATTCAAGGGTACTGCCATCAGGCGCCCAGTTAATTTGGCACAACTCTTGAATTATCATGGTCGATTTATTATCATGGTCGATTTATGTCCTGCAGCTGGTACGTCGTTGTTTGGTGACACTTGAAGGTGTTGGAAATGCTGCTGGGGACTACATGAGTAAAGAAGGAAAAATGTGCCGACGCTTTCTCACAGTTCTATCTTTACACTACTGGTATACATCTGTAATTACACTGTATAGTCTTTACCGTGGCAGATTAGGTGAAAATATTCCAATTTGTTGTAGTCTACTGTCATGTAGACTGATTTAGCATTTTTTTTTTTTTTTTTCAAATTCCTAGAATGCTGATTTCAGCTGTTTTGGTTCACACAGAACATAGACCTTCAGACTGTCTGCTTCATTTACAAGAGGCATAGATTCTCATGAGCCCCTGTAGCAGCATGGACTCATGAGAAGTTATGTCTTGCTGGCACTGTGCAGCAAAACTTACTGTGATTTACTCATGCATGTGTAGCCCAAAGACTGTTTCAGTCATTTTAATTTGTCAGAAATGTATCGATATGTCAAGTTTCGCCTGTGCACAGATTTTAAAGAGAACACTTTGCTGAAATTTCACACATTTATTTATTTCATCAAAAACATTACCGATGACATGACAAATGGGAGTGTCTACTACGTGCTCAAATTCTAGCCTACGAACCCGTTGTGTGCACACACAACCCGGGAGGCACTCGGGGAACCCTCCAGAGGGGCCAAGAGTTGTCTCCCGGACCTGCCTATCCGGTTCCGAGTCACCTGACTCGCCAGTCAGCTACGTAGGCTCACGACCTTCGGACGTGTTCTAGCCTCGCGCTCCCTTCGACCGGTCGGTCTTGGTGCTCGAGTTCGCCGTGACTTTGGCTTCGCCTGTTGCTTCGCTTCTGCTTCGCTTCTTGCTTCGCTGCAGCTTCGCTGGCGCTTCTTCGCTTGGCGTCCTCCTTGGTTGGCTTCGCTTGGCGGACCTGCTGGTTCCCGCCATTTCGCCGGTGGCGACATGGACGTCTCTTCTCCCGCTACCGCTTCGGCAGAGAGGTAGGATAGTTAGTTGGGCCCGAAGCCGGTCCCCGGGCGGGGTACCGGCCTGTGCCTTTGGACTCTACCTTGTTCGTGTTGTTAGGTTTCGTTGAGCGGGGACTCTTAGCTCGGCGGGGCCCTGGTGCCCTCGCCTTTCCCCTTTGGGGTGAAATTACTGGCTTCCCCTGGTAGCCTTCGGGGAGCATTGTTAAACCAGCTGCGGCGCGTGGCTCATGTTGCATCTCCGGCCTGGCTGGGGTATGCTTGTTTCGAGAGCGCACTCTTAGCTTAGAGCGCTACAGCATTATTGCCGGGGGGCACGGCCTTTCGTCCCTTAGTCGCCTGCGCGGCGTTAAACCCAAATAACTAAACTAAACTAAACCTATTGTTTGGCGCACATTCCTCTCCAGCCTGGCTGGGGTAGGCTTTGTTCTAAAGCCGCAAGCTTAGCTTCGGGCGCTATAACAGTATAGCCTGGGGGCACAGCCCGTTTGTCCATATCGTTCGGTACGGTTCCCCTTGGTAGGACGAGCCCTGTTGGTCTCGACCACGTACCGGCACGTTGTTTGTTTGGTGTGTTGCAGTGCCCTCCTGATGACCTGCACGCAGTGTGGAGGTTTCCAGTGGCCCTCGGATTCGCACAAGGTCTGCCTGCCGTGTGTCGGCTGTACAACTGAGCGTTCTTGTGACGTTTGCGCCGTCTGGCCGGAGCTCCGCTGGGCCCAACTTTGGAGCTTCTACCGGCGTGAACGCCCGACACCTGTGCCTGTTGCAAGACCTGCGGAAGTGCCGGCTGTCATCTCAGACACACCGACCGCTCTTGCACCCGATGGCCCCAGTCTGGAAAGATCTCCACAGCGGACACAGCAAGGTAGTGTGCGGAGTCGGGAGTTCGAGGCGCGGCTTCCCAGGAGGGAACGCGCTTGGACCAAGCCTTACGACAGGCAGAGAACCCATCTCGAGACAGAGGTCAGTTCGGAGAGACGTGCCTCGCGCCGTCCATGGTCAACCGGTCCCCACTCGTCTCCTAGGAAGGCCTTGGATCCCCCTCGGCCGCTGCGAGCCCGCCTCGCCACAGAGTCCAGCTCGCGGAGACATTCGCGCACACTCACCACACCACTACCTGTGTCCAGTTCCTCCTTGCGATCGAAGTCGGACCACCACTCTCGCGCTCCTTCGTGTGAGCGTCGTGAAGTTCGGGATTCTTCTCGTCATCTGGACCATGGACCTTCGCGCTCTACCTCTTCGCGGCGTTCGTCCCACGTTCCCCGCCGTCTGCCTCGTCCCGCCCGTTCCCCTTCCCCTCGCCCAGCCTCCTTCCTTCCTCCTCGTTCCCGAGGATCACGGTCTCCAGCTCGTAGTCGCTCGTCTGGTCGCCGCCGCCGTTCCCGCTCCTCTAGTGCGTCGCGTCGCCGTCGCGGACGTCGCTCTCCCCCGCGTGCTTCGGCGCCTTATGGCTCCCCTCGTCCTCGTCGAGCTGCTCGCTCTCGGAGTCACGGTCGCCGTCCCTCTTCGACGGCTCTCGGCGGCGTGGACGACGATTCGTTGAGTCTTCTCCCTGATGATTCCATCTCAGTTCTCCTCGGAGGTCTCAGCCGCTCTCCTTCGCCGCTCTCTCCTTCGGATGCGTCGACAGCCCACGGGTTACCGGCCTCCTCCCGCACAGAGGTTCTTCTGGCCCTCGACGAGGTCGCTCGCCTCATCTCCGCCACGCTTCCGGCAGCGGACTGCCCTCCATCCCCCCCCCCTGAAGAGGAAGCCTTCTGCCTTCGTCGACGCGGGTAGACAGGTAAAGAAGTTCAAGACTCTCCCTCAGCCCCCCTCCTTTCGTGAGCTTCGGGATGTGTTCTCGGCCCACCTGTTGTCTGACTCAAGAGACAGTAATTTCTTCTCGGACCACAGATGGCCTCCGGACCTAGATATGTACTTCCGCCAGCAGTGGTACGCCGGCCATTCCCAGGCCTTCCTCTGCCCTCTCCCTCCGGTGGATCCAGCCGCCGTGGTTCAGGCGGGTGGGGCCTCTGCACTCAGACGCGCGCTCCCCGCGGGTTTGGACAAGACGGCTTCGCTTGTCAGGAATTCCTTGGCCTGCGCCGGCTTCATGGAGCTCCTTACGCAAGCCTTCCTCCGGCGCGTGGAAGATTCGTGGCACCCGTCCCTGACCCCTCTTCTTGGCGACCTCCTCGTCCTCGCTGAAGCGGCCAGCCGCGCCGCGTATCACTCTTCGGTCAACGCTATGGCTGCAGCCGCCAATTGTGATTTACTCCGCCGCGACGCTGTCCTGCAGGCCTGCCGGGGAATGCCTGCCGACCTGAAGACCCAGCTGCGTCGGGCCCCCCTCGGGGGACCCCTTCTCTTTGGTGACACCTGGCAAGCCGTCAAGGATTCCAATGCGGACAGGTGGCCTCCCAAGTCTGTTCCTCGGCGCTTTCAGGCAGCCCGCAAGGCCGTGGGTCGCCCCCTGCGGATCTCCAGACCCGTCGCCCCGACGTCAACAACCCAGCTGCAGTCCCTGCGTCGCCGTCGCCCCGCCTTCGGTCGCCCCGGCCAAGCTAACGCCCCCGCCCCCGCTTGGACCCGTCCCGCCCGTCGCCCTGGGCGCGGGCGGGCTCAGTGACTCCTCCCCTCCTCCGCCTCCGCCGGCCGTCTCGGGTCCTCCAGTCGGCGGCAGGCTCGCCCTCTTCAGCGACGAGTGGCGATTACTGATTCCAGAAGACCCGTGGATTTTAGACACTGTTTCCGGCGGCCTACGGATCTCCTTTCGTTCCCCTCCTCCTCTGCGTACGACTCCGCTGTGGACCGAGATTCCCGCAGACCCGCTCAAGGAGTGCGCCCTACGGGGGGAAGTCGACTCTCTCTTGAGGAAGGATGCCACAGAGGTTGTGCGCCGCGCAGACTCGCTGGGATTTTACAGCAGACTTTTCGTCGTCCCCAAGCCTGGCGGCCAGTGGCGCCCAGTGATCGACCTCTCAGCCCTAAATCGCTTCATCGTGGCTCCTTCCTTCCACATGGAGACGGCCCGAGCCCTGCGTACCGCGGTGCGACCCATGGATTACGCCGTCAGCCTGGATCTCTCCGACGCTTACCTACACGTACCCATACATCCGGCCGCCCAGAGGTATCTGCGCTTCGCGTTCGATGGAACCGTTTACCAGTTTCGAGCCCTACCCTTCGGCCTCAACCTCAGCCCCTGGGTCTTCACCCGCTTGATGGATGCAGTTATGGCCAAGGCACGGCAGTCGTCTCTCAGCCCTATGTCCAACTACCTCGACGATCTCTTCCTGAGGAACCACGTCGAGTCCGTCTTGGAAGAGGACAGGGATACACTGATGCGTCTGCTGTCGCGACTGGGGTTCCTCCTCAACGTCGGGAAGTCAGATCTCACGCCCTCGCGCCGCTTCATTCATCTCGGAATGGATTTTGCCACCGATCTCAACGTTGTTCGCCTCCCGGATCCCCGGATTCGGAAGTTGGCCACCTTCGCCAACCAGCTAGCTCAGCAGGAAGCAGCTCCCGCCCGAGTTTGGCTTCAACTCCTCGGACTGATCAACGCAGCGGCGGACCTTCTCCCCCTGGGTCGCCTCTACGCCCGCCCCCTTCAGCTGCACCTCCTGCTTCTCTGGAGACCCTCTTCTGGCGACCTTACCCACCTGGTCCCGGTTTCCCCCCTGGTTCGCCCTCACCTTCTACGCTGGACCGACACGGCTTGGTTGGCTTCGGGAGTCCCTTTGTCCTCCCCTCCCCCGCACCTCTCCCTGTGTGTCGACGCGAGCCTCTCGGGGTGGGGAGCCCACCTGCTTCCTCAATTCTCCTCGGCTTCCGGCCTCTGGCCCCCGGAGTTTGCGGACAAGCACAGCAATTGGTTAGAGCTGCAGGCAGTCTGGCAAGCCCTCTTCGTTTGGGAGAACCAGCTCAGGAACCAGCGGCTTCTCGTCCTCTCCGACAACTCGACGGTGGTGGCCTACATCCAGAGACAGGGGGGCACCCGATCTCCCGACCTCTGTATGCTCCTCTTCCGTTTGATGCGCTGGGCCGAGGAACGCGACATTACACTCCTCGCACGACACATTCCTGGCCACTTGAATGTGTTGGCGGACTCGCTCTCTCGCCGCGGCCAGTTGCTCCACACAGAATGGACGTTGCGCCCAGATATCTTCCAGATGATCTGCGCCCGTTGGGAGACTCCCTTAATCGACCTCTTTGCTACGAGGTGGAACCGCCAGCTTCCCCTCTTCGTCTCCCCGATTCCAGACCCGCTGGCCTGGGCAGTCGATGCCCTCTCGATTCCTTGGGACGGCCTCATCGCTTACGCTTACCCCCCAACAGTCCTCATTCCCAAGGTCCTCCACAAACTTCGAGGGAGCAACGCAGTCCTGCTTCTGGTCGCCCCGCTGGCTTGGGCCCGGTCCTGGACCACCGACCTACTCAACCTCGCCACCTCTCCTCCCCTGCGCCTTCCCACGCCCCGTTCCATGCTCAAGCAGCCCAGGCAGGCTCTCTTCCACCCTTGTCCCGAACGCCTGTCTCTTCACGCCTGGAGGTTGTGCAGCGCGCCCTCACCGCTCGAGGCTTCTCTGGTGCAGCAGTGGAGGCAATCGCTGCAGCCCGCAAGCCTTCCACCCGGCGTGCTTACGAAGGGAAGTGGCGCGTCTTGTGTGCCTGGTGCGACGCCCGTCGCCTCCTACCCACCGGACTGACTAACCCACAGCTAGCGGACTTTCTCCTATGGCTCTTCGAGGTCCAAGGTTTGGCGCCCATCACCATCAGGGGATACTTATCCATGGTCGCAGACACGTACCGTCATCTCGGCCTTCCAGACCCCGGCGCCTGTAAGGACCTCTCCGACCTCATGTCCAGCTTCAGCCTCCAACGTCCGACTCAGCGTTCTCTCGTTCCTCGCTGGGACCTACCTTGGGTCCTGACGTGGCTGAATTCTTCCCAGTTCGAGCCACTCGCTCTAGCCCCTCTGGCAAATGTGACACGCAAGACCTGCTTCCTGCTAGCCTTGGCCACCGCGTCCAGAGTTAGCGAGCTACACGCTCTTTCTACCCGCCCAGACTGCCTCCAGTTCAGGGCAGATCGCTCCGTGCAGCTCTTAACGGACCCCAGCTTTATTGCCAAAACAAGGTCGCCCCTAACTGCTCCACAGATCATCACCTTGCGGCCCCTGGGAGGGCCTGCCTGCTCTCCGGAGACTCGGCGACAGGATCCCGTGCGTGCCCTACGCATCTACCTGCGCCGTACCAAAGTTACCCGTAGAGGGCGCTCCCGCCTCTTCCTGCCCATACGCCAGGGCAAGACTGATATCACAGCCCAGACGATCTCCTCCTGGCTGCGCTGGGTAATACGATCGGCATACATGGATCTCTCCCCAAGCGTAGCGCAGAGACTGAAGATCCGCGCACACGAAGTACGCGCCATGGCCACGAGCGTCGCATTCGATCGGAACTGCGCTGTCAAGGACATCGTGGCCGCGGTGGGCTGGCGAGCAGAATCTACCTTCGCTCGTTTCTACCTTCGGGATCTGGCGGGACAGCGAGACAACCTCGCCTTGTTGGGGGACCTCACGGTGGCACAGCACTCCCTCCCGGCGCTGCAGGCGCCGTAGGTACGCACCTAGCTCGTTACCTGGGAATTAGCAATGGGAGGACGGTCTTGGTCTCCGGTAGTACCGGGGCGGCACCCTCCTCCTATTCGTGATTCTCCCATTTGTCATGTCATCGGTAATGTTTTTGATGAAATAAATGCATTTTTCTTTAAAAGGTATTTTTTCGAAAAATACTTACCGATGACATGACACGGAGGACCCTCCCACCTGCCCCGCTTGCCGCTGGTGAGCCTAGTATCTGACTGGCGAGTCAGGTGACTCGGAACCGGATAGGCAGGTCCGGGAGACAACTCTTGGCCCCTCTGGAGGGTTCCCCGAGTGCCTCCCGGGTTGTGTGTGCACACAACGGGTTCGTAGGCTAGAATTTGAGCACGTAGTAGACACTCCCATTTGTCATGTCATCGGTAAGTATTTTTCGAAAAAATACCTTTTAAAGAAAAATGCATTTTTGTGACATGAATATGCTGTCTCCTTTTTGGTGTTTTATTTTCATCCCTACATCGCCTGACCAGTTTCTTTAGCACAAACTGTGCCATGTGACCTTGCTACAAAAACCCTTTTAACGACTAGTGGTGGACTTTTTGTAGCCCTCTTTCTGACGCGGCTTGGGTGCCAGTTTTGTTCTTCAAAAGATCACCAAAACGTTTTAAAGTACAAAGTTACTAAGTCACTACTGGAGACCGCAACATCATGAAAGATTTAAAATTACATCACAAGTCTGTTATGTATAAATATCCCTCACCTGGCTCTGCCCTGGTGGACTTGGGTGGGGTTAGTTCCCAGGGTCACCCTGGTCAACCCCACAAGGTGGGTTTCCCCTCTATTCTCAGGCATGTTTTTCTGTCTACCCTTGATGGTCCATTCACCTGTATTTTCCTTTTTAAAACTCTCCCTACTGTCTGCGCTGCCTGTAGCTCTTGATATTGGATGTGTGTTGCTAAGTGGCCTTAGGTTTATTTAGTGTATTAGACCGGCTGGTGACATACATTCAATATGCTGTTTAGTTTTTTTTTTTTCACAAGCAGTGCAGGCACGTCCTGAGAAAGTCTTGTTGCTGTCGGGACGTTAAGCAATATACAACCGACTATGTATAAATGTATTTTTCTTTGACATCAGTCATGTCTAGCATGATCCAGGTCAGAAGACTTCTTCTTGATTTCTTTAACGAGAATAGTGGAGGAATGAAAACAAATACATTATTGGTAGCAGGGGCTTGCTGCATTGACCATTGTACCCTGAAGGCCGTGGGCCTTCGGGGTACAATGGTCCCTTTGACCTCCCTCAGGCCTACAAGGGGCCATGTATCAAACCACTGTGACCAATAACTTATATTATATCATATCATGTTTACTTGTTTGGCATGAGTGTAGCACCATGCAGCTTGAATTCAGTTTGATATTGTTACACGTGGTTTTGTTTTGTAATATTTACACGCTATTCATAAGCAAAGGGGACAGGCTTGTTTAATAAGTGCGTACAATTATACGCTAATCATGGTGTTGTTTTTCTCTAAAACATTTTAAGTGAACGAACAAACTATCGATGAACAAATGATTTCAAGCAAGACATTGAGGCAGCAAGCTTATTAAGTTATTACATGTATTCTAGTTCAGCAAATGTAAGTCATTATTTGAGTCGTGTGTGTGTGCGTGCACGTGATGGTGTGTGTGTGTGTGTGTGAATGCTAATTTTTGCTTTCCTCTGTGTTTATTAATTGTTTCAGATATTGTCAGATGTACATCTTGTTATATTTTATGTTGACAACATTTTTTTTTTCTTCTTTTCTTTCTTTTTCAATTAAAATTTGGAAGAATGCCACAGTTTAAGCTTAATTTATGTTTTGTTTGTGTGCATGTGGGTGTGATGTGTGTGTGTGTGTAATGTTTGTGTGTGTGAAATGTTGAGTAAGTTTTCGTGTACATAGATTGATAGAATGCAGTTGTTTGTATTCCACTTGTGGTTTTAACCATTTGGGTGTTGGTAGCTGTTTCTGCCAGGGCACCTGCAGGAACCACCGCGACCGATAGCCGAAGGGTTAACCCTTTTAGCCTCAAGACCCGACCGCAGGAGATGGATGGATCATGATAATTCAGGGGTAGTGCCAAATTAGCTTGGCGCCAAGCTAATCTGGCACTACCCTTGAATTATCATCTCCTGCGACTGGTACATAGTTCTCAGGTGAAAACTCCAAAATTAGGGAAGTAATAATAACAATAAAGGAGATTTGTTAAGCGCTTATTCTAAAAGTAGCTCTAAGCGCTGATACAATGAAAAGGCTAACAGCTAACACGCACACACACAACATATGCACACTCCCCACCCCCCACCCACACACACACGCACGCACATGTGACAGTGGTGATGAATTGTGCATGGCTGGGGCAATGAATGGGTCTTTGGGGTTAAGAGGGTTAAAGACATGCCTTATTTTGTTCATTTTGCAGATTTGATGTCTTTTTTTTTTTTTTCTCTTACTTTCTTCACCTTTCTTTCGTCTAGAAAGTAACAGCACACTCACACGGTGAACAGCTCACACAAGCAAGCGCAGACGTGCGCGCGCGCACACTCACAACATACAACACACACACCGCACTTTATTTATATCTTCGCCTTTTGGGGCTACAGAAATAAACACGGACTTGCGTGTATTCACAACAATGACGTAGACGTTTCGCACAGAACTTTGAAGTAATCTGTAAACAATTATTTCAGTGGTCAGCTTGAATGACCAACATTTACCGAAATACGTTTATTTCGCGATCGGCTTGACAATGATGGTCAGAAATATCGACCAATCAACCTGTTCCACATTCTGTCGAATGCGGTGTAGAAGTTTTATCGCAGAAGATGACGCCAACAGCTAACACATTCACAGCGGCGGAGGTTGAAACGATAAAAACCTTCTGTTGCTTCTGTTCACAGGTATGATCGTTTCATCATTGGTCACCTCTTAACATGGGTATAATAATGAAGGGACAATCATTCCATCAATGCTTACACAATCCAGACCAAAAAGGTGACTGCCAAGCGTGTAATATGCAAAGAAGTACCCAACGGAGAAAGAAACACGCTTAGAAAAGACGGGTACAACACAATTTATTTTTTTTGTGTTATACCCATCTTTTCTAAGCGTGTTTCTTTCTCCGTTGGGTACTTCAATGCTTACACAGTAACAAGAACAACGATGATGTTTGTTTGCAGCATCATAACTAACTATTTTGTCACTGTATTTGAAAAAAAAAAGAAAAAAAAAAAAAAGAAGGAAAAGAAACTTTCCATTTTGGTCAGAAAGTGAGTACCGTTGCTTTCTTTAATAGGCTGTTGTGAGCATTTTCTATATGTTCGAGATTTTGTCAAAAACCTAGGACAAAGAATGAAAAAAAAAATGATTTGCGCCAAAACGTCACGTACGTGTTCACATGGGAAAACCATCGAAATGAGATGGGGGAAAAAAATACAAAATACAGCCCAAACGAAATTGCCTGTGTGGTGACTAGGAACTAATTCAACTACGTGTATTAGCGGCGGATATGCTATCTACGTTCGTCCTTAACCCGTTTAGCGCCAAGAAAAGCTGAAGACCGCCCAGCTGCAAGAGGTATAGATCCTCGCGGGGGCTCATGAGGATCTTTGCCTCTTGCTTTCACCACTTTGAATCCATGTTGTTGGGACAGCTAGGGCTTTTTTGTGCATTGAATTAACGGACAGTGCAGAAACACAAGTCTGCTTCAGCTGGCGCTGAAAAGGTTAATTACTGCTCTTTTTTTTTTCTTTTTTTTATTATTTTAAACTGTGTCGTGGTTCGTAAAAGAGTATGAAGTCTCGATATTTATTTTTTTATTTTTTTAAAATTATTTTATTATTATTATTTTTGTTGTTAACCTGACTGCCCATGATTGCTTAAGCCTTTCAGCCCTGACGCACTTCAGCAGGAGATGAGTCGACCATGATAATTCAAGGGTAGCGCCAGATTAGCTTGGCGCCTGTCGGCGCCAAGCTAATCTGACACTACCCTTGAATTATCATGGTCGATCCATCTCCTGCAATAGGTGCATAGTGGTTAGATGACGCCTCCCAAATTTGGAAAAGTGCGTCGGGCTGAATGAGCTAATATGACGACTTGGTGAATTCGTTAAATGTTGAATTTTCCTGGCCCGTAGACTGACCTGGCCGCCATTTTGTAGCATACCCGTTCGTCTTTTTTGTGGTTTGTTGGCAGGTCTCTGATCTTGGACCTAACGGCTTACAACCGTAAGGTCCAAAATCACAGACCAGCACTCATCGGAAGAAAATAGACACTCTGCGAGCGCGACGAATTATATAAAAAGAATGAGTATTTCATAGCCAAGGTCATGCCAGCTTAAACCGCCAGTAAAGGCCCACTACCGCCTGAAACACACTACTGTAACAGATGGTTACGAAACGCTACACACAAGTCTAGCTGTGGTTCATTTAGATACAGGACAATCCGTCGTCTTGATATCAAGTAGCATGTCAATGACTCCACCCCGTTTTATGAATACAACCCTTTCAGTAAAAATAGCTTGACAAGCCAAAGTGCAATTACGCGTCTGCTTTTGCTGCGTATGTAAACTGCTATTAAAGTTCGTTAGGTGTGTCGACAAGGCATAACAAACACAAATGTTGCTGAAATGTGTCTTCAGATTTATGCGTTACGGCATCAGTGCGGATGTCCACTGGAAATGTTTGTGTGTCCATCGGCTGTTTCCAGTAGCTGGGTGCAGTGAGTGCAGTATATTTACACCTGTGTCAGTCGTACAAAATGAGGACGTTACACTCATTCAGCGCGGGGCACGTATTTCCCAAATTGTGGAGGCGTCATCTAACGACTATGCACCTGTTGCAGGAGATGGATCGACCATGAGAATTCAAGGATAGTGCCAGATTAGCTTGGCGCCGACAGGCGGCCAAGCTAATCTGGCACTACCCTTGACTGAATTACGATCGACCCATCTCCTGCTCTAGTGTGTCAGGGCTGCCAGTGGACTCAAAATCCCGGAGCCCCCGCCGTCCACGGAACACGGATGCAAAGTGCTCTCAGCAAGAGGCATAGATCCTCATGAGCCCCCGCACCTGCGGGGGCTCATGAGGATCTATGTCTCTTGCAGTTGGGTAGTGCTTACATTTTATCGGCAATAAACGGGTTTATTAATCAGTCAGTTGCTATGGTTTCCACCTGGGGTGAGATTTTATAATATTTGAAACGTGCCACAACTATATGGGTGTGTACAATATTCCATTTGTGACATTGAGAGGGGCTGTATGGATAAAGGGCAGTGGGCAGATGTTCACATCTGCACGGGACATAGACGACCCCGACCCCCATGAGTTCCCTGCTGCCTTGCACGCCTGGCCGCTTGGCTGCGGAAAGGCTAAGGGAGGAAACCCCTGACATCAAAGCCCCCGTGTCTCCGGGGAAGGCTTTTGAGCCAGAGACTAAGACAAGGACAGTCTGATATAAAACCTACGACCCGAGGACCTCGATGCCACCGTTCCAGCTTGCTAGGCCATGGCAAACGAACCAAGGGTTTAAAGGTGGGGCCAGTACTGCGCACACTGCACTCCACCAAAAAGCTCCACCGCGCAGGCTTTAGGAAACGCCCACGGACTATGGATAAAGGTTGTAAGTTGAAGAAAACCTTTCCAAAAATGTGTGCGTGTGAACAGTAAAACTGTTGATGTCTATGTGTGTGCGTGCGCATTCTTGCGTGTGTGAGTTTTTGTGCGCGCGCATTTGTGTGCGGTTGTGATTGTGTGTGTGTGTGTGTGTGCGCGCGCGCGCGCGTAATTGAATTTGTCCGCGTGCGTATGTATGTCTGTGCGCAATGCGCACGTACGTGTTCGTGCGTGTGTTTGTGTGTGTTTGTGCGCGCGCATGTCGGCGTGTCAGTGTTAGTGCGTGTGCGTCTGGAGTGTGCTTGCGTGTGTGTGTGGGCGGTGCGTGTGTGTAGAAAGGGGGGGGGGGAGGGTGGATGCGTGTATGGTGTGCATGCGTACTGGTGCGTGCGTGCGTGTGTGTGTGTGTGTGTGTGTGTGTGCGCGTTTGTGCCCTGCGTGCCAGCGTGTGTGTGTGTGTGTGCTGGCGTGTGCGTTTCTGTGCGTGTGACGTGCATCAGCAGGACATATAAAAGGCGAACGATGACAAACAGGTCTTTAAAGAGTCCGAAACAGCCCAGGCGGTTAAGCGGCGGAGCAGGAGAGCGAAAGGAATCACCGGGTCGTGGGTTCTAATCCCCGTCTCGGCCCCGGTAGCTGGACTCGCAATCCAGGGGGAAAAGACGGATTTGTTCAACAGCATGTCCGTTGAAAGGTCCTGGCAAATCAAAGTGGCACAGTTGGAGTGCGCCTGAGTTGATCAGTGTGCAGGTCGTACTCCATAGGCAATAGATTTCCCTGTCCCCCATAACCCGCCCGTCAGGGCCGTCCATTATCACTTCGGGGCCGTGGACGTTAAACCGGGAACTAATCAATCAATCAAGCACAGGTCTTTACGTTATCACCGGCATCTAAGCAGCGTCCCCAGGCAAACAGATACAGGCACTAGCTAGGCGGTCGACATAGCAGCTAGCCGGCCAGGACGACTCAACAACAGGAGCTACATCCGTCAAACCAGAAAGGTGACTGCCGGACGTGTCAGACTGTTTTTCAATAGTAACACTCAACACAGAAACAAACAGGATGCGGAACAACAAGGACAAAAGCGTTAACCCTTCGGCTGTCGGTAGCGAGTCTTGTCCCGATGATTCCTGCAGGAATCATCGCGACAAAACTCGCTACCGACAGCCGAAGGGTTACCTCTTTTGCTCTTGTTCTGCCGAAGCGTGTTTATAAGTCTCTATTTATGGAAGAGACTGACTTTGTAGGATGGGTAGCGGTGGTGCGAATTCAAAAGAATGCCCATGACGATGTAGGCGGCCAGGTCTGAAAATCTGACAACTAAAGTAAACAGACAAAAATTACGTCATGTATAGTTACGCTAACTTCGCTGCAGAACGTATTTTTGGCGGGAAACGCGTGCGCGCGAGCGCGTGTATGTATGTGTGTGTGTGTGCGTGCGTGCATGCGTATGTATGTAAACAGAGAATCTCCGATGTTCGTGTACGTACGAGTTTGAAACTTGGGGAAATACTTTGTTCAAGGGGTACCTAGGACTGCCTCCGAACATATTAAAATTGGGTGTCTCATGGTTTGAAAGACCGTTTATAGAAAGTCGGTTGTACCATATTAGAGTCCGTAATTTTGTCATATTCACTGGCAATTTTGGATATAGTTAGATTGGAGAAAGCCATTGAATGAGTTCGTTGGCCAGCTTTGTAGGCCTATATTTTGCACATTTGAACAGTAACAATTAATTCTATTTTATGTAGTTAAAATTAAAAAGTAAAACAAGATGGGATGAACCACACCCCACAACACCCCTTTTATATGAGAGCTGTCCTCACTGTCAAGGGCCTTCACGTTTTGTTTTTGACTTGATTCTGATTTCGAAATATCTACTATGAAATCACCTCGCAGATCTGCCAATGTGTCAGTAAGCTCTATCAGGAGCGCAGTCCATACGCGTCATTGGTTTGTCAAACGTCATTTGTCATGACGTATTCTTTTGGTTTTACGTAATTTTCTATCTTACGTGATATGAGTTTCACTTTCGCTTCAAGGCTTGAGAAAATGGTGACAAAACTAGAATTTCACGGTACAATTTGAGTCTCGCTATAATTTGTGTGAAATCAGGTTGATGATGATATACGATAGCTACATGATATACGATGTAGTCCTGCATGCACGTCGATATATGTGCGTGTTAGTGTGTGCGTGGAGGCATATATTCTCATGCACCCTCCGGTTCACTTTCTTCTCTCAAGGTGGTTGTTATCTAACAGCTGATCCGTTTGTAAGGGTATCCGCATCGCTTTATGCCTACATATTTACGCTGAGCGGAAGCGTGCAAATACGTGTGTAATTCTGTGTGTGTGCGTGTGTGTGTGTGTGTGTGTGTGTGTGTGTGTGTGTGTGTGTGTGTGTGTGTATGTGCGTGTGAACTCATTCGAGACGTGCTGCATCCGGATACGCGGCGTAAAGCCGCGTATCCGGATGCAGCACGTCTCGAATGAGTTAACGTAAGTGATGTAGAACGAGAAAAATACGATGTAACTAAATAAAATGAATAAAAAGGGGAGAATAAAATCTGATCGGCCAAGTTTGGGTTTATATTTTTGTTTGTTGTATGAGCTGAACTGTCACTGTTTATGATTGCGGGAATTTTTAGGTCAAACATGTCGACGTTAAAACGTCCATATTTTGACGTTTCCTTTTTCCAATGGATGCACAACGCGCGCGCGCGCACACACACACACACGTCATTCATTGTGGTATGTTTTAACCACTTTTGATTTGTGCTAGTCCCCCAATGCGTAAAGGGCCATGGGACCGACGTCGGCCCGACGGCATTTGGGCTTTGGGCTGTTATGTTTAACCTTTAGGCTAACAGCAACACTGAATCGTCAACAGCAATTTCAACAACAACAACACTGAACAACAATAAACGTCGACAACAATGATCATCATCATCAACAACAACAACAACAAAACCCGTCAACAATAAGATCCTGAATAACCGTCAACAAGAACAACCGTCATTAACAACAACAGCCGCACTACAACATCAACCGTCAATGGAAACAGCTAACATCAGCAACAACAAAAACGTCAGCGCACCGGCCACCACCACAACAACAGCGTAACAACAGCATCACCAACAACAACATCAACAACAACCGTCAACAACAACACCAAACACAACGCAATCGCCGGTGTGGAAAGGGAATGGATTTGAGCAGATATGGAAGTTAGGCCTGTTATCCGTGACCGCGGCCATCAACCGTGCGCAGCCAATGAATAAAGCGTTATTTGTCACGTGACAGTGGAGACGTATGGGGACAGCTCCTGGGCAGCCAGTGATCCGTATAAAAACGCCACGCAACATGCAGCAGAAAACTTGAGAGTCCGAAATAGCTCAGGCGGTTAAACGTCGGAGCAGGAGAGCGGAGGGAATCGCCGGGTCGTGGGTTCGAATCCCGACCCGGCCCCGGTAGCTGGACTCACAATCCAGGGGGAAAACTACCGGATTTGTTCAATAGCATGTCCGTTGAAAGGTCCTGGTAAATCAAAGTTTCACAGTTGGAGTGCGCCTGAGTTGATCAGTGTTCAGGTCGTACTCCATAGGTAATAGATTTCCTTGTCGCACATAACCCGCCCGTCAGAGCAGAAAAATCTTTCATTTTACGACATTTAAAAGTCACAATTTACGTTAGCACTGTTGTCCAGCCGTATTCTAAGAACTTGTACAGGCCGTTCGACATCGGAACGCACGTTTTTCCCAGATATCTCCGCAAACAAATATCTTTCTGTACCATTTTAAGAACAAATATCATTTAGTGTCAATATGACCAAGTATGGAATGTTTTTACTGAACTCCTGTGATTTGTCGATTTTGCTGTACAGTCGTAAAAAAAAAAATAAAAAAATGCTGAAAAGACGAGAACAATTCAAATTCCAATACCTTTATAGAGCCCCGGCCGATTTCAATATCGAGGTCAAGCATGCAGACTTTACGTTTGCTTGAGCTGTGCGCAGGTTTGAAAACTTGGCCAATTTACGTGAAAATGGATCTTTACAATGGATCGATCACAGCTCGGCATCTTCGCCACATGGACCTCACAAGAGTGTTTATTTGTGGTTGCGGGATCATGTGCCAGACGCGGCCACTGAAGACGGTTCCGGCGGTGCCAAGCAGTCGAGATGGGTCGTCGAGCTGGACGCCTACAATGGAATTCTCCTGAAATCAGCCTTCGACGTACGGTGCGGGCACTAATCGGTTTCGCGTGCCTGCCAAGTATGTTTCTGGCCGTGTTGGCAGCGGTCTCATAGGGATCCCTCAAATGCTGACGTCGGATAATACGGCCTTGTGCTGCTGTCGTTCGTGCCTTTGGCCTGCCGCTCCTCGGAAGATCATTAGTGGTGCCGGTTTTCTGGAAACGGCTCGGCAGGCGATAAATAGTGGAGACATGCACGCCTAAAGCGATAGCGACCTGTTGTGGTGACTCTACGGCGTCCAGACGTCCCAATGCTCTTTGGGCTGAGAGTCTTGGCATCTTGATTTAAAACTCATTCTACCCCAGACACACCACAGCAAGATAAGGATCGACTATGATAGTTCAAGGGTGATGCCAGAATAGCTTGGCGCCTATGGGCGCCAAGCTATTCTGGCATCACCCTTGAACTATCATTGTCGATCTGTGTCCTGCATTGCAATGCAGTCTTCAGAGAACAACGGCAAAATTTGGAGATTTCGGTGTTGGGGTAGAATGAGTTAGCGGCAGATTTAGAACGTTTTCACCATTTTCTAGGCGGAGTATTTATAGCCTGGGTTCACTGAGCAGCGTGAGCTGATGTTCACATTTCTGCACGTGGTGCAAGTGGGTCACACGACGTATGCTGACCCCGTGCAGAAAAGGCTGACTCACCCTAATCGCGCAGTGGGGTGGGGTAAAAAAAAAAAAAACCCGGCTAGTACTGCAAGAACTAAGCTTGCTGCACGTGCTGACAACATTCATTTCGATCTGTCATAACATTATTATCGTTTTAATGGTTCCTTTGGCTTTCTTTCCTTTTTTATGCCTCATAGTTTATTATGTTTTTTTTTTAAACAATGGGTGTATTAGGATGAAAAAGGTTAACTGTGATTTGCCAGAGGAGCGTCGCTGGACTTGCGCCTCTTCTGGCAAATAAAAGATTAGTAGCGAATTGTTTTTCTCGTTTGTAAGATTTCGATGGAGGGGTTTAAGCCCCAAATGTAATCTTTGCGTTGGAATTGTTCTCTTAACTCATTCAGCCCGGCGCACGTATTTCCCAAATTTTGGAGGGGTCATGTAACGACTATGCACCTGTTGCAGGAGATGGATCGACCGTGGTAATTCAAGGGTAGTGCCAGATTAGCTTGGCGCCGACAGGCGCCAAGCTAATCCGGCACCACCCTTGAATTATCATGGTCGACCCATCTCCTGCTGTAGTGATCTGTCTTTTAATATTCTGTCTTTAGTTTCATACAATCCTGTGAACGTTTGCGATGAACTTTCATTTAACACATTCTGCCCCAGGAACGAAAAACCCCCAATTTAAAGTTGCGCTCTGAAGGACTGTATGACAATTCTAGAGACAGATCGAGCACGACAGTTTACGGGTGATGCCAGAATAGCTTGGCGCCTATGCCCAAGCTTGTCTGGCACCACCCTTGAACTATCATGCTCGATCCATGTCTTGATGTGGTGTGTCGGGGCTGAATGAGTTAAAATAAGACTAAACACGCTGCACATAATTATTACCGGCAAGGAGAAGTAAAATTCGATGGACGGCCCAAGCGGGCGGGTCAAGTCAGTTACGGGGGACAGGGACAGCTAATATCACTCATAAAAGAAATGAGTTGATTACGAGTACGATGTGATTTTTTTAAAAGAAATATGTCAGGGTTGCTTCGAGTTATAGATAGAGTCCGAAATAGCTCAGGCGGTTAAGCGTCGGAGCAAGAGAGCGAAGGGAATCGCCGGGTCGTGGGTTCGAGTCCCCGTCCTGGCCCCGGTAGCTGGACTCGCAATCCAGGGGAAAAAAAGACGGGCTTGTTCCATAGCATGTCCGTTGAAAGGTCCTGGTAAATCAAAGTGGCAAAGTTGCAGTGCGCCTGAATTGATCAGTGTTTAGGTCGTACTCCATAGAAAATAGATTTCCCTGACCATTATCACCTCGGTGCCGTGGACGTTAAACCGGAACTAACCAACCAACCTAGTTATAGAACGTTAAAGCTGTCCATCGAGCGTTCACGGGGGCTGTTTTCACACTATTTGCTGCATGGGCCACAGGACCGGTTTGACTGGGCGGCTGCGCAAGAGTGCAACATCTAAAAAAGAAGTTGCTCTACAAGCTGGCTGAGACTACTTTCATCCAGTAGCTGCCTGCTTGTCAGCGACGGTGCTCGCGGCTGCCGGCGGGAGGACGATAACGATATCGGAGCCACTAAGTGTAAAGTGGGTGGATGATGGGCTCAAACTCCTGAGAGAGACAGATAGCGATTTGTCAGAAACTGCTCTCGCTCAGCAACTCGAACAGATCCCCACCCTGTTTCACTGTCTTCACTCGGCTGCGCTGTTGAACCCATTTAACCCCGTCTGTAGACCATGTACCAGTTGCAGGCGCGGGATGTTTTGACCATGATAATTATGGGAACATGCGAGTACTTACCATGGAAGTATGAAGCACTGTTCTCGATTTGACCGAGAACTGAAGCAGGAACAGTTGTGTCAAATCCCACCCCTTGTCTTACAGCAAGAGCCCTCCCACAGAGTTTAAATTATATTATTGGTTTATTATAACATTAGTGTGCAAACTCTCTAAAGTGTGAACCAGTGCGCATGCGTGACCTCTTCTTCATTTGACACAACTGTTCCTGCTAAAGTTCTCGGTCAAATCGAGAACAGTGCTTCATACTTCCATGGTAAGTACTCGCATGTTCCCATAATTTAACCTCAAACTGGCGGAACAGTTGGTCAAATGAAGGTTTTAGAGAGGCATTAGGGTGCAAACTAATTTGCTCTCAAGTAAGTCTATAACACTCACTTTAAACACCCCCAGCCATTGAGAAATAAGCATCAAGCAGAGCTTGGCCCATGATAGTGACAGGAGACTACTGTAGAATTTGGTGAAGTTTGACTCACTGGCCCAGCCAGCCGCTTCCATTACAGCATCAACAGGAGGCCCACGGCCGACTGCTGCTGATGTGCTTGCAGCGCGAATTGAACGTGCCCCAAATTGTTGCGTGTCTATACCAGCTCGTATGAGAACATCCCGAATTCATCGGCATACAGTTTCTGTACCCACTAGTCTTTGAGGTTTTTGCACGCTTAAGAAAAAGTTGACATGCATTGTGGCGTATGGTCTCTGTCCTATGTAAACAGTCATTTAACACTGACAATGCACACACTTTAGTCACGTGTGTATGCCAACTGCTCAACAGGAGCTAAATGTCTGCCCTTATGAGACTGTTTAACACAAAAGACAATGTGGAAGACTACAGGCTGCTCCGAGAGTTGCATAGATTCTATCGCCAGATTAGCAATAGTCTGGCATCGTTGTCCTGACAGCAACGCAATTAATATCTCAAGTTTTTGTGTCAATTCTTTGAGTGACAGTTTGTCATGTGACATGAGTACTGAATCTGATGTAGTGTCAAACACAACATCACTATTCCATGTAGTTACATATTTTTGGAAAAGTGGGTCTAAGTTCATAAACTCCCTTGATGAACTTTTACCATTTTGTTTTCCTCAAATGACCCACAATCACTAACCTCAATTAAATCTGAAAGAGCTGATCTTGCAATACAAATTGCACTATACACTGCACCAGTCTTGAAGAGGAATGCCAGAAAATTTATTCCATCTGTTAAACTTAAAGATGGCAAAGTGGATCAACCCACTGTGTCTACTTGCATACCTTTTCCATTTGCGAGTGTAAGTTGCATTTTGAGGTATTACTTCTCCAAGAAGAGCACATGCTGTTTGAACTTTGGCATGAAAAGCCATTTTCTGGGTCTACGCTAGAATCTTGCAAGTGAGTAATTTGAGATTTGAGCAGGCAATGAAGTTGAGTTGAATTTTGAGGCATTCTCAGCAAGTTTCGCCTTGCCTAGACTAGAGCAGTACAGGCTGCTCCATGAGTAGACGTGCCAGTTGTGGGTACCAGAATTGACTTGGCCATTCTGCAACTATTAATGTTATAAGTCCCCGCGCTTCGTCTTTCATTTTTTCCTCAGAACTAGAGGAATGAGGCTACAAGTGAAAAAAGCCTAAAGGGATTTATCAGCCCAAGTATTATCAAATGCATTAACAGCAGCCGCCTCTGGGTCTGGTCTGTAAGACACATAGTCCTTAAACTATCTGTTGACCCGTGAAGCAAAGAGGTCAATGTCAGGCTGAAACCTTAACACTCTCAGCACCTCCTTTAAAAGTCAGGGTTTAACTGCCTTTCTGCATCTAAGTTTAACTGTCTTGATTGCTCGTCTGCTTCAACATTAGCCTTACCAGGAATGTAAATTTCACTAAGCCAGTTTCTTTGCAAAACAACCAAAGCTGCTTAGTTATTGCATTACAGGCTTGTGAATGGTTTGTGCCCATTTTATTTATGCATGCAACTGCTGTTGTGTCGTCTAACACAAGTCTGATGTGCACATCATGCATCTCAGCTGCATATATCTGTAAGCCAACCGTTGCAGCCATCAGTTCTAGCACATTGATGCTCTGACTTGATTCTTCTGAGGTCCAATGTCCCCCTGTTTTTTTCCGTTTTTACAGAAACATCCCCAACCAGTCCATGACTCATCTGAACTGATAATGAAAACAGGTTCCTTTACCTTTAATTCATTATAAGCAATCCTGATATTAGTTTCCCATCAGAGTATTCCTTCAGGGCTTCTTCTGAAATAACAACCAAAGCATCAAATGTACCAGCATTGGCTTCTAATGCTTTAATTTTATCATCCTCCATATTCATGTAGTACAAAGATCAGTATTTACCCCTGGGAAGCTGGCCACTGCCAAACCTATCAAACTAGCCAACTCTTTACACTAGTTGTTTTGTCCTGACAAAGGATTGTTGATACCATATCTGAGGTTTTCTCTTTCATTTCTTCAGTCAAAGACACAGTCATGTGTCTTGAGTTTATCTCAAGCCCCAGATAAGAAAGAGACTGTGTTGGCACAAAAACTGATTTATCAGGATGTAGAACAAACCCCAGTTTTTGCAAACAAGTCATGGTTTGCTCAACATTGTGTGCACACTCTTCTTGGGAATCTCCCAACAACGTGAGTCATCAATGAACCTGTTGATAAAACCCCAAGTCTATGCAAATGTGCAAACCCAGGCTTTGAGGATAACAATTTTGTTACCAGTCTTGGACAACAAGCTAAACCATTGAAAAACAGTTGTAAATCTATACCACTGGGCTTTCCCCCATGAACTTTAAGGAATTTTGAGATTTTCATCAATATGTACAGAATAGTAGGAGTCTTAAGTCAAGAGAACAAACCAGCAATTTTTTCCTGACCAGAGTAATGTTTTTTTTTAAACGTCTCCATTTTTAAATGATGACATTCAACATCTTGATTTAGCTTTTTCAGGTTGAGATTAAATGAGAATCATTTTCAACTTTCGTTTTTCTTTGGGTGTACAAAGGACGCTGATACATACTCTCCTTCCAATTGGTTGAAAAGGTACAATAACTCCTTTTCCAAACAACTCTTGTATTTCTAATTCTATAGCCTGTGTTCGCTCGTCTGTGAAATGAAGCTCAGGGGATGGTTTATCTTCCCGTGGGATTTCTGTAAACTCTATCACTGCTCCTTGACTAATCTAAAGATGTCTTGATCAGTTGTGAATTCTTTCCACTGCTCTAAATGCAACATTATCTAGCCAGCTTGAAATTTATTGGCCTCTTCGTGCAAAGATGCTTTCTTAGATTCAATGACTGTGAGAGAACCTTCTAACCGTAATATCCCCTGGTATCGGAGCAGCTGAAACACTGGGCGCTTCGTTTACTTTCGGTACGCCTGTCCGCCCCACTTTGGGGAAAGGAACGGCCGATTAAAGCCCCGATTTTCTTGTCCTAAAACAGCATTGGAAGAACCCGGCATTCCGCATCTTATAGGGTTTGAAACGGTGGGCATTTTTGCTCGCATTCCGTTGTTCTCTCACTGCCCTCATAGCTTTTCCCCATCTTCACCAGAACTTTTCTGAATCCGACTTATTAACTTTTGTAATATCAATTCCCTGAATGTCTTTCGGCAGCGAATTGTGTATTTGGTACATTGTTCGAATGGAAACTTCCTGTTCCGCCGCGTTTCCAAGAAACGCGAAAGGTCCCAACACTGAATTCCGAGGTTTTTATTGGTTGCTTGAATCACATGTTTATTATGCACATTCCTGGACTAACTTTAGCTATCCGCGTAGCGAATTCATGTTAATTCACAGACACTTTCATTGCTGCAGTCGCAGCTTGTGCAATTTGCAATTGCACATTAGATACGCCCTTTTTCCTTGCGCATTTAGTTTGCCTCTGCCGCGGACAGCTTCATTGAGTGTAGTGTAGTGTCAGAATTTTACAATTTTCAGGAATGGGATACTTCTTGAGAAGTTCTGACATCGATGCATCTTGCATTCCTTTCAGCTTCCCCACAAGGAAGTCAAGCAAAGAATTTTCCCCCTGGGATTCTTCAGCTGCCCCTGGCAGTGTGACAGTAAAGTTCAGATCATCACTCACAGAGCCGGCCTCCGGCTCGATCTGACTGGGATCCCTGATCCCCGCTATCGTAGCGTCACCACGCTCGCTGTCACTTTCAAACTCTACTTCACCCTGTGAAGTGTCAAAATTGTCCTTCAACTGCCCCTGGCAGTGTCGCTCTAACCTCGAAAGTCTGCTTTTGATATCTTTCATGCAAGCCATAGTGTCTGTCAGTGTAATGCTCTCTTTACTAGAGTCAGTTTTGTTTTACTAGTTTCTGCCGCAGGGTCCGCCATAACTATGCCGCGGGAAACCTAGACCGAGAAGCGTAAACTGAAAACAGTTCCTGAAACGCTATCCCCGGAGTTAAGAGTAAGATCCTGAAAGAAAAGAAAAGGTTGTATCCTACCTCAGTGTATCACCAGAAAATCTGAGGCAGATCCCATCAATGATCAAAGGAAAACCACAAAAAGATTAGGATCTCGAGTAGCACATGGTGTGTACCGTACGATCGCGTTCCCAAAAATGAACCAGTGCGCATGCGTGACCTCTTCTTCATTTGACCAACTGTTCCGCCAGTTTGAGGTTAAATTCAAGGCGCCAAGCTAATCTGACACTACCCTTGAATTATCTTGGTCTAGCCACCTCCTGCTGCAGGGAGCCGGGGCTCAGTGGGTTAAGTCCAGCTGTCGTCGCCCCCCGCGCCTTGGCTTTCTTGCAGATCATAGGACGTATTGAGCGGCGGAATTACGTCATAGTCGTTGCGTCACATGACATGTGGATCTATGCCTCTGGAAGTTTGGTTGTGTCTATTGTGTTCCGGTAGTAGAAATGGTAGTTAACTCATTTGAGACGGGTATGTATCCGAATACGCGGCATGATACGCGGCATAAAGCCGCGTGTCCGAATACAGTACGTCTCGTTTGTGTTCATAACGTAAAGTAACCCTCGATGCGAATGTACAACATACTGACCACTTTCGAACGTGCAGCATGATGTGCTTTACTGAGACCTGGCTACATAGCAACATAACAGATGATTGGGTCCATGGTGTGGGCCAATCCCCTCACTGCCATATCTTTTGCAGATTGTTAGTAAGGCGCTTATCGTGTCTTCTCTCCCTTCTTGGACTAGCTCTGCAGGGATGTTGTCTGCTCCTGCTGCCTTCCCTTTTTTCAGCGACTTCACTGCAGCCTCTACTTCTTCTCGGAGGATGGGGTAGTTGCCATTGTTGGTCACGGGTGGGTTGACAAGTATGCCTGGGTCCCCTGCAGCTCGGTGGTTGTACAAATCTGAGCAGTACTCTGTCCATCTCTTCAGTATGTCTTGGTCTTCCGTAAGACAGTTCCCTTCACTGTCTTGAATGATCGAGGAGCGTCCTTGTTTTACACTGGTCAGGTCTTTCACCAGCTGGTATGCTTTTTTGCTATTATGTTTGTTCAGATTTTCTTCTACGTGTTTACACTGATCTTCAATCCACTTATTCTTTGCCTTTTTCATGCTTTGCTTGATATCCTGGTTAATTTCCCTGTATTGTTTAGCTCCTTCTACCTCTGATTTCTTTTTCTTTAATTCTCGACGCTTGTCACATAGAACAAAGATGTCAGCTGTAACCCAAGATTTTTTTGCTTGTCGGTGTTTGCCAAGGATCTCACTGGCTGTTTGGGTTACAACAGTGTTAAATGTGTCAATCAGTGTGTCCAAGTCCGTGTCCTCTGCACCTAGAAGTAGCAGTGGTCGAATTTTCCTCCTATCTTTGCCTGAAAGGCTTCCGCTACCTCTGGGTCTTTCAGCTTCTCGAGGTCAAACTTGATTCTGGTGGGACCCTGCTTGTTGGCCTTCTTTAGGCGGAGTCGGAAGGTCATCATCACTAAGTCATGGTCGCTTCCAATGTCTGCTCCTGGAAAACTTCTTGTCTTGGCAATGTTCACATTGGTTTGGAAGCGTCTCTTCACCATGATGTAGTCAATTTGGTTATGGTGCTCTCCGTTCGGGCTGTGCCATGACCACCTTCTGGATGCTTTGTGCGAGCCAAACGTGTTCATCAGCTTTAGATCATTTGAACTGGCAAATTCCAGGAGCCTTAAGCCTCTGTCGTTGGTCTCTGCATTGCAGTAGCGTCCGCATGTGCCTTTCCAGTTCCTAGCAGCATCCTCTCCTATTTTGGCATTCCAGTCTCCCTGCACCACAAGAATGTCTTTCTTGGGGGTCTGGTCCAGAACTTCTTGCAGTTGATCATAGAAGTCTTCTATTTCCTCATCGCCATAGTCTGTTGTTGGGGCATAAACTTGTACAATGGTGATATTAAATGGGGTTGCCCTCAAGCGTATGGTGATAAGCCTACTGGAGACTGGCCGACAACTCATGACGGTGTTCACGATGTCTTTGTGGACGAGAAATCCGACACCCTGTTCGTGTTTGTCTTCTCTGCCACTATAGTACATTTTGTGGTTTTCCTGAGTTGATGTTTCCCCAAGATTCTTCCATCGTACTTCGCAAAGTCCTAGGATGGTCCAATGGTATCTGTTCATTTCATGTGTCAGTTCCTCTACCTTTCCAGGCGTTCTTAATGTTCTGACGTTCCAAGTGCCAATGCTGATGTTGTTTCTGGCACGGAGTATTGATGGTGATGGTGCACCAGTAACACACTTAACACCTCTGCCCTGGCGCAAGACAGAAGGCGCGGTTCTTGTTCCGGGCGACGACGACCGATCCGGTATGGATTGAGGTAAGGTTGTCATTGCATGTGGTGTGTCTTGGGCATCGCACCTTTGGCATTGGAGGCAGACGCCTTAACCACTGCGCCACTTCCCCGCCAAAGGTGCGAGGTTCGATACCGGGTTCCGGCGTTGGATTTTTCTCCTCTGGTAAGTGTCACCGTCTGGGCAGTGGGCAGATGTGAACATCTGCACGGGACATAGACGACCCCGGCCCCCACGAGTCCCCTGCTGCCTTGCAGGCCTGGCCGCTTGGCTGCGGAAAGGCTAAGGGAGGAAACCCCTGACATCAAAGCCCTCGTGTCTCCGGGGAAGGCTTTTGAGCCAGAGACTAAGACAAGGACAGTCTGATATAAACCTACGACCTAAGGACCTCGATGCCACCGTCCCAGCTTGCTAGGTCATGGCAAACGAACCAAGGGTTTAAAGGGTGGGGCCAGTACTGCGCACACTGCACTCCACCAAAAAGCTCCACCGCGCAGGCTTTAGGAAACGCCCACGGACTATGACACTGAACTTTCCAAGTCCTGTAGCGATGTGCAAGGGGCAAAACGGCAGGTGAAAGATGTCACTGGAAGCCGCAGTCTCAAACCTGCATGCAGGCGGTTCAGGATATTGGTCGCCTGATGTTGACCTGGGGATGACAACGTCACTCGGCACACCCTGAACGATCAAGCAGCCTTCTCTAGGGACAGCACTGCTTGCTCCACACGGAGAGGGGCCTAGAAAAGGTGGCCTAACCAAAGCTCATCCCCTCGTAACCCCAGTTGGCTAGCCGCGGTCAACGGGCATCTTCTCATGCGGTCAGAAAACAAGAAAAAACAACGGATCCACTCTCATGACGACCACGACCGGACTCAACGTAGCATGCTGGAACATCCGAACCATGCTCGACACAGCAGACAGCGGACGCCCTGAACGTCGCTCCGCCCTCATTACCCATGAATTGCGGACGTTAAACATCGACATCGCCGCGCTCAGCGAAGTACACCTCCCGGAGGAAGGCAGCCTCCAAGAACTTGGCGCTGGCTACACCCTCTACTGGTCAGGCAGGCCTGCATCAGAAAGACGGCTCTCAGGCGTGGGCTTCATGGTCAAGACCCCCATTGCGACTAAGTTGGAAAACCTACCAACGGGTCACTCCGACCGCATCATGTCCATGCGCCTCCCACTGAGACACCAGCAATACGTCACCCTTCTCAGCGTGTACTCCCCAACCCTCCTGGCAGAGCCTGCAGAAAAAGACAAGTTCTACTCTGACCTGTGCAGCCTCCTGCAGAGTACCCCTGCAGACGACAAAGTCATCATCCTTGGCGACTTCAACGCTAGAGTGGGCCAAGACTCTGAAGCCTGGAAAGGAGTCCTCGGCAAGCATGGCGTTGGGAACTGCAATGACAATGGTCGCCTTCTGTTGGAGCTCTGTGCAGAGCAGCAACTTGTCATCACCAACACTACTTTCCAGCAAAAGGACAGTCGAAAGACCACCTGGATGCATCCTCGCTCCAAGCACTGGCACCTTATCGACTATGTCCTAGTGCGTCAGAGGGACCGCAGTGACGTCCTCCTTACCAGAGTGATGCCCAGCGCAGAGTGCCACACTGACCACTGCCTTGTTCGCTGCAAACTCAGGCTCCGCCTCAAGCTAAAACCCAAGAAACCCCCCCCCCCCCCCCCCCCAAGAAAAAGCTTGATGTTGCCAGCCTTCAGCGTGACGACAAGAAAGCTGCCCTTCAGGCCGATTTACAGCGCATGCTCAAAGACACAGTTGATCCAGCAGACTCCTCCCCTGAAACACTCTGGGAACAACTGAAAACTGCTATTGTAAAATCTTCTGTGGAAGTCTTGGGCTTTGCTAGAAAGAGGAACAAAGACTGGTTTGACGAAAACGACGTAGAGATCCAGGAACTTCTAGAAAAAAAAAAAAAAAAAAAGAGCCGCCCACCAGGCCCACCTAACCCAGCCTTCCTGCCCTGTGAAGAAGTTTGCCTTCCGCCTCATCTGCAGCAGTCTCCAGCTCAAGCTTAGAGAACTCCAGAACGAGTGGTGGTCCAGACTCGCACAGAGGACCCAGCTCTGCGCTGACAACGGTGACTACAGGGGCTTCTACGAAGCACTGAAAGCAGTGTATGGCCCTAGGCACCTGGTACAAAGTCCCCTGCGAAGCGCTGATGGACAGGCACTCCTCACAGATAATACCTCCATCTTGAACCGCTGGTCGGAATACTTTCAGGACCTCTTCGGCGCTGAGCGCACTGTTCAAGAAACAGTCATCCTCCAAATCCCACACCTTCCACTAAAGGTTGAATTGGACGAACCGCCCACCGCCGAAGAGACCCTCACAGCCATCCACCAGTTCAAGAGTGGCAAAGCAGCAGGCATTGACGGAATCCCGCCAGATATATGGAAACATGGAGGCCCAGCACTGCACAACAAGCTCCACGACCTCTTTCTCTGCTGCTGGGAAAAAGGAACACTACCAAAGGATTTCCATGATGCAGTCATCATCACCCTGTACAAGAAAAAAGGAGAGAAGTCTGCCTGCTCTAATTATCGTGGAATTACCCTGCTGTCCATTGTTGGGAAAATTCTCGCAAGGTTGCTCCTGAATCGGCTGGTGCCTGCCATCGCTGAAGACCACCTCCCAGAGGGCCAGTGTGGCTTCAGAGCCAACAGGAGTACCACCGACATGGTCTTTGTGCTGAGACAGCTTCAGGAGAAGTGCCGCGAGCAGAACAAAGGGCTGTACGTAACGTTTGTCGACCTAACAAAAGCGTTTGACACTGTGAGCAGGCAAGGTATGTGGCAGATCCTGGAGCGACAAGGCTGTCCCCCAAAGTTCCTCAACATGATCGTCCAGCTCCACGAGGACCAGCAAGGCCAGGTCAGACTAAACAGTGACCTCTCAGAACCATTCCCCATTCGCAACGGCGTGAAGCAAGGCTGCGTGCTGGCACCGACCCTCTTCACCATCTTCTTCAGCATGATGTTGAAGCAGGCCACAGTGGACCTCGATGATGACGACGCAGTGTACATCAGGTATCGTCTCGATGGCAGCCTGTTCAACCTCAGACGACTCCAGGCCCACACGAAAACCCTAGACCAACTGATTCGTGAGCTGCTCTTTGCTGATGACGCTGCCCTCGTTGCACACACAGAGAGAGCCTTGCAGCGCATTACGTCCTGCTTCGCAGATGCCGCCCAGCTCTTCGGACTTGAGGTCAGTCTGAAAAAGACAGAGGTCCTTCATCAGCCAGCACCCAAGGAAGAGCATCGCCCTCCCCACATCACCATCGGCGAGTCCGAACTGAAGTCTGTACACCAGTTTACCTACCTCGGCTGCATCATCACGTCAGACGCCAAGCTGGACAAGGAGCTGGACAACAGGCTGGCAAAAGCGAACGGTGCTTTCGGGCGACTATTCAAGCGGGTGTGGCACAATCAACAGCTGAAAAAAGGCACCAAGATCAGCGTGTGCAGAGCTGTCGTCCTCACCACCCTGCTGTATGGTTCCGAGTCCTGGGCCCTCTACCGCAGCCAACTACGACTCCTCGAACGCTTTCACCAGCGCTGCCTGCGTACCATCCTCAGCATTCACTGGAGTGACTATGTCACCAACGTCGAGGTCCTTGAACAGGCGGAAACTTTGAGCATCGAGGCTTTGCTGCTGCGGACACAGCTTCGCTGGGCGGGGCACGTCTCCAGGATGGAGGATCATCGCCTACCCAAGATCACTCTGTTCGGCGAGCTCGCCACTGGACACCGAGACAGAGGGGCACCAAAGAAGAGATACAAAGACGGTCTCAAGAAGTCACTTAGTGCCTGCCAAATCGACCACCGCCAGTGGTCTTCGCTTGCTGCGGACCGTGACACCTGGCGCTCCACCATTCACAAGGCAGCCGTCTCATTTGAGGACTCTCGCAGAACTAAGCTCAAGGACAAGCGGCTCAGGAGAAAAAACAGAGTTGTCGTAACTCAGAACCCTGACCAGAACTTCCCCTGCAGCCACTGCGGTCGAACCTGCCTGTCCCGGATTGGCCTCCGCAGTCACGAAAATGCCTGCAGACGTCGTGGGCAAGCCCTATAGAATCGTCGTTCGCGAAGTCAAGCCATGATGATGATGATGATGATGATGTTTTGGGCAAAAGAGCCTGGCGGAGCCCATCCCTTTCCAGGCTGTTAACCACAACCGAAACTCCACATAACTTGTGGCTCGCCTTGGTCCTGTACACGTGGCCGATGAGACCCTCATGGGACTCTTTCGCCCTGAGTGGTGACTTCATCAAGGAAGTTCATACACCCAATCAGGTACCGTGTCAGCACCCTAGCCTTTGGTTATCCAAAACCTAACCTGCAAGGCAGCAGGGAACTCGTGGAGGGCGGGGTCGTCTATATCCAGTGCAGATGTGAACATCTGCCCACTGCCCTCACCTTCCGATTCGAAACTGATCGGGAATCGGCCTCAAAACCGGGCAATGGTAGCGGGGCCTTAAGACGTTTTGCCACTGGGGCTGTTGTTTCCTTATGGCGGGCAATCTTTTCTCTTAAGGCCCCGCCACGCATGCCGGTTGTGCCCCGATGTTGAAGCCGATTCCAATCCGATTGCGATCGGATGACGTCATATATCCGATCCGATCCCAATCGGCTGGGAATCGGGAACCTGCTCTATTTTTCCGATCCGAATCGGCCCCGATTGTAAGCTTCAACCAATCAGAGCGCGTCTCGCAAAGCATGTCGTTTCAGTTTGAAAATGGCGGTAGATCAGTACCACCTTCGTTGCCGATGTTTCGCCCGCCTCAGTCTTTCCGAACATGATGCAAACTGCTGATAATGCAAGCACATCATCATCACTGTCAAAACTAGCAGCCATTTCGCTGAACAGGTATGACCTTGATCTTCGATTCAAACCGGTCGGCTAAAAACAAGTCGGGGAATGTGTGACAGTGCACACGTTTTTCTGGTCCGGTTCGATCACACTCCGATTCGAAACTGCTCGAGAATCGGCCTTAAAATCGGGCATGTGTGGCGGGGCCTTTACGCATTCGCTGAAATGCCGCTGCAACATTGAATTTTCGCAGGGCTCATAGGATCTGTGGCTTTTGCCTTTAGATGGAATGGACTCACTTCTACAGCCCATAGATAGATGGAATAGACTTACTTCTACAGCCCATAGATAGATGGAATAGACTCACTTCTACAGCCCACAGATAGATGGAATAGACTTACTTCTACAGCCCATAGATAGATGGAATAGACTCACTTGTACAGCCCATAGATAGATGGAATAGACTCACTTCTACAGCCCATAGATAGATGGAATAGACTTACTTCTACAGCCCATAGATAGATGGAATAGACTCACTTCCACAGCCCATAGATAGATGGAATAGACTCACTTCTTCAGCCCATAGATAGATGGAATAGACTCACTTCTACATCCCATAGATAGATGGAATAGAATCACTTCTACAGCACATAGGTAGATGGAATAGACTCACTTCTACAGCCCGCGATCATTCACGATAGTGAAGGGAACTGTCTTACGAAAGACCAAGATATACTGAAGAGATGGACAGAGTACTGCTCAGATTTGTACAACCACCGAGCTACAGGGGATCCAGGCATACTTGTCAACCCACCCGTGACCAACAATGGCAACTATTCCATCCTCCGAGAAGAAGTAGAGGCTGCAGTGAAGTCGCTGAAAAAAGGGAAGGCAGCAGGAGCAGACAACATCCCTGCAGAACTAGTCCAAGAAAGGGGAGAAGACATGATAAGCCCCTTACTAACAATCTGTAATAAGATCTGGCAGTCAGGGGATTGGCAAATTACACCAATGCCAGAATTATCGCACGATCAGTCTTATATGCCACCCAAGCAAAGTCATGTTAAAGATCCTACTGAACAGGCTGAAGCCACAGGCAGAGGAAATCATAGCTGAGGAACAGGCAGGCTTCAGACCAGGGCGCAGCACAACTGAGCAGATCTTCAACCTACGAGTTCTATGTGAGAGGTACCTCCAGCACCAGCAAGACCTCTATCATGTCTTTGTGGATTTTAAGAAAGCGTTTGACAGAGTGTGACATGCAGCCCTTTTGTCCACCATGAAGCTGTACAACATCAATGCCAACCTGATCAAAGTCATAGAAACCTGTTACAACAAGGCCACTAGAGCAGTCTGCTTCAACGGCAAATAGGAAACTGGTTTAGGACTACAGTCGGAGTCAGACAAGGCTGCTTGCTCTCACCTACTCTTTTTCAACATCTTCCTGGAAAGAATCATGACAGGCGCTCTGAAAGATCATGAAGGAACTGTCGGTATTGGAGGCAGAACAACCACGAACTTGCGCTTTACGGACGACATTGGTGGCCTTGCAGGAACAGAGAAGGAGCTAGCTCAGCTGGCGGAAAAGCTGGACAGTACAGCCATTGCATATGGGATAGAAATCAGTGCAGAGAAGACCAAACTGTTGACCCAAAACACCAGTGGCATTGGCACTGACGTCATGATTGGAAGCCAAAAACTGGAAACCGTTAATAAATTCAAATACTTAGGAGCCACTGTGACAGATCAGGGATCAAAACCAGAAATAGTGTCCAGGATTGCGCAGACAACAACAGCACTGACAAGATTGAAGACCATATGGAAGGACAGAAACATCACACTCTGCTCCAAGGTCAGACTGATGCGCTCCTTAGACATCTCAGTGTTCTTGTATGCCTGCGAGTCATGGGCCCTCACAGTAGACCTTGAAAGGATACAAGCCACTGAAATGAGATGTTTTCGAAGGCTGCTTGGCATTTCATACAGAGATCACACCACGAACGAGGAAATGGGAAGCAGAATCAGGCAAGCCATTGGGCCCTATGAAGACATATTAGCCATTGTAATAAAACGCAAACTGAAGTGGTATGGGCATGTCACGCGTTCAGCAAGGCTTGCCAAAACAATCCTGCAAGGCACGGTGCAAGGAGAACGAAGGAGAGAAAGACAGATGAAAAGATGGGAGGACAATATCTCAGAGTGGACAGGAATGAAGCTGGGCGATACGCTAAGAATGGCAGAGAACAGAGAGAAATGGAGGGAGCTGGTTGCCAAGTCATCAGTGGTGCCCCAACGGTCGGCAAGACTACGAGAGATTAGATAGATAGATAGATAGATAGATAGATAGATAGATAGATAGATAGATGGATGGATGGATGGATGGATGGATGGATGGATGGATGGATGGATGGATGGATGGATGGATGGATGGATGGATGGATGGATGGATGGATGGATGGATGGATGGATGGATGGATGGATGGATGGATGGATGGATGGATGGATAGATAGATAGATAGATAGATAGATAGATAGATAGATAGATAGATAGATAGGTGCCAGCGATAGCACTGAACACCTACATTTAGCTATTTTTGTTGTGTAGCCCCCTAAATTATCCGGCTATTTATTGGCATAACTTTGCTTAGAGGTTTGACTGAATGAGGATTAGGGTATGTTTGTACCGAGAAATGTGATTGGCCAAAGATTTATTGGGGGGGGGGAGAGGCGGGGGGGGGGGGGGGGGGGAAACGCTTTGCTCAGCCATTAACATTGTCATCGTAACATGAAATAACAGTCTACTTATCAATTGTTACCGTATCTTCTTTCAGTCTCTTTACATTTTTTTTCTCATTGGCCTGACTCTTTTTTGATTTTTTTCCCTGGTCGTCCGTTCTAAATGCAGAGGAAGACCCCTTATCACATATTACCAAGGTAACGTGATATCTAGACTCCCTTATTAAATTTTACGACGACGACGTTACTCGCTGAGCAAAGCGTTATCACCCAATTAAATATTTGGCTTATCACACTTCTCGGTACACACACATACTAATCCTTTTTCGGTCAAGCCTCTAAACATAAACATGCCAATAAATTAATAAGTTTGGGGGCTACACAACAAAGATAACTATATATAGGCGTTCTGTGATACCACTGGTATCAGTTCGATACAAAACATAACTTAATAATTGGATAAGTTAGATAATATCAACGACTAGAATATTCAACTGAAGGGAAGACCCTGTCAGGTACTGACCGCATTGGAAACGGCAAAGAAACAATAAGCTGAATAAATACAAATTGAGGGGTTTAAGCAACAAAATAACTATATGCACGCTTTGTGTTTGGCCTATATTACCAATTTCATACAAAAAATGTCTGAAACTGAGTTAAATGTATAAAATAAAAAAAAAAATACCTGAGAGAGAAATTCTAGGCGAACGCAGTTCACGCGAGGTTTTTGACTGACAGTCGGATGTATATGGAGATTTACGTCCCATGAATCTCTACGTTACACATACAGTTTGGGGGCCTTTCAAAGGTATACTTCATACCGTTACTTTTTACAGTTGAAGGCAAAATCGTTGTATTACGAGTTAGACACTGGTTTTGTCCCCTCTCCGGTGCGGTCAGCGGTGTCGATGTCGGAGATAAGAGCCTTCTGCTAAAGCCCTCGACTATTACCACCGACACTGACCCCCATGACCGGACTCTCGAGGCGCTTAGAACCTCTGGAAAAAACTCGTAATACAGCTAATAATATTAGCATGAGATTCAGTGTTTCATAATCGTATAGCCACCAATGTCAAAATAACAAGCATTATCACATCCATCATCGTGATATTCTCCATCCTGCCATGATAAACCAATGAGCATTCACTAGAACACTACCTAAAGTTGTCCTCAGAAAACTACACTACATTTCACCATATTTGTTAATATTTGATTTGTGTACGATCTGAGAGACATTTTAACACAGTTTCTCAAGTCGGAAATTGTCCGATGAAGACTTCATCGCAGCTAAAAAAACAGACCGACCGTGACAGATCACAGGTCATGTTAGAATTCAATTTTGGGGTCTCGCAGTCCAAATTAATCTGGCACCACTCTTCCGTATATATTGTAAAGTGTCACAGCGAGAACAGCTACAATAAAGCCCTTCGTGCAACAATAGATCCGTTACTGCTAGCCGTCATTTTAACCTGACATTCGAGGCCTGCCGCAAGTGGATACGCGGCCTTAATGCCGCGTATCCAGATGTGGTACGTCTCGAACAGTGAAGGCGCACGGCTCGTTTAACTCATTTGCGGCAAGCCGCATCCGGATGCGCGGCTGATGCCGCGCATCCGGGTGCGGCTGGCCGCGAATGAGTTAAAGCTTTTGTCAATGGCACCCATGGTCACCCATTCACGGAAGCACCAGATGAGTATGCCGAAGAACAGTGTGTGTGTGTCGGCCAGACGCGGAAGGACGTTTGAAGAAATGTAGTCAAACTGTTGCCGCCAGGGTTTCACGTGAAAGGAAAGCAGAAGATAGTGGTAGAAAACCCTTTAAAATAGAAACAAGGAACTACGTTTCAGATCAAAGATAGATCGTGTTCTTTTCTGTTCTACGTTTGTTTCCATGTCACCTGTAGAAGGATCTTTGATCCGAAACGTCTGTTCCTTGTTTCTATTTTAAAGGGTTTTCTACCACTGCCTTCTGTTTTTCTTTCACGTTTGTAGAAAGACTGAGTTGTGCGCGTCCACGATGTGCTTTCAGCAAGGTGCACTTCAGATTTAACGGTTCTTGAGAAACTGTGTTCAGTCAGCGACAAGATGGCGCGCACATACACCACAAGATGTCAACATTGTCTATGATGACACTTTAACCAATTGAATGTCGGCGATCACGAATTGCACACGGACCGGCGTTCCCGTGAAGATGTGACAAAAATACGCACACACAACGCAGAAATAACAAATCCTCACGAGCCATCATGAAAGTGTATGCCTTTTTTAGTGGGTAGAGTTGGCCTTGACCCGGCAGTTAAGGGTTTATGGCGAAGTTCCAGGCAGTCAATTATAAATAATCCGCAATATCTCCCTCATAAATGTTCTTAGTGTCTCCTGCAGTAATGATGGGAATTATGAATTTTGAACGTGTAAAATGAAAGACTTTTCTAGCTTTTCTTATCCGCTATAAACAGAAGAGTTTCTTCCGTTGCGTTCAAAAGAACTAATTTTTAGTTCCCATGGTCACCCTGGTCAGCCCCACAGGATGGGGTTTCCCCTCTATTCTGGGGCATGTGTTTCTGTCTACCCTTGGTCCATTCACCTGTATTTTCTTTTTTAAACTCGCCCTAAAAAAAATAATAATAATTACGGTATTTATAATGCGCTTATCTTATAATAATTATAACTCTAAGCGCACACTCACAACTCGCGCACGCATGCGCACGCTTTAGACAATGACTCACGTACCACAAACAGTGAAATACATTACGACGGTCAGCTTGGGGTGGGGAGTGCGGTGATATAGTGCTAAAACTGTTGAAAGAGGTGAGTTTTGAGGGCGGACTGGAAGGAGGAGAGCGAGTGTTTCTGACGGAGAGAGAGTGGGAGAGTGTTCCAAATGGATGGACCATAGACGGAGAAGGAGCGGGGACCGAAAGTGTTAAGTTTGGTGCGAGGGATGTGGAGGCGGAGAGGGTCGGAGGCAGAGCGGAGGGAGCGGGAAGGTGTGTAGGGGTGAAGTAAGTTGGAGAGATAGGCAGGAGCGCAGTTGTTCAGGGATTTGTAGCAGAGAGACAGAACTTTGTATTGGATGCGTTGGGGGATGGGGAGCCAGTGAAGGAGTTTGAGCAGGGGTGTGATGTGGTCGGATTTTTTCTTTCTGAGGACGAGGCGGGCAGCATTGTTCTGGACGCGTTGGAGAGTGAAGATGGTGGAGTGAGGGAGACCGGAAAGGAGAGAGTTGCAATAGTCGATGCGAGATAAGATGAGAGAGACAGCAAGTTTGGTGGCAGCTTCGGTAGTGAGGTATTTTCTGATCTGACTGATGCGGCGAAGGTGGAAATAGCATGCCTGGGTCGTGGCGGAGACGAAGTTGGTCATGGAAAGAGAGGAATCGAGGATGACGCCGAGGTTCTTGGCCGAGTCAGAGAGGGAGATGGGGGTGCTATCGAGTTGAAGGTGGGGAGAGGGAGGGAGCTGGGAGAGTTTTTGGCGAGTGCCTACCAGCATGGCTTCCGTTTTGCCGTCGTTCAGTTTTAGCTTGTTTGCTGTCATCCAGTTTTTCACGTCTTTGTAGCAGTCAGCCGTGCGAGTCAGTAGTGACTGAGTGTTGTCGAGTTTGTCTTTGTCTTGCAGTTGTGAGTCGTCAGCGTAGAGGTGGTGGTGTATGCGGTGAGACTGGATGATGTTGGACAGAGGAGAGGTGTAGAGTGTGAAAAGGACCGGGCCCAGGACGGATCCCTGTGGAACTCCGCAGGAGAGCGTTACCGGGTTGGAAGAGACGCCGTTGATGGTGACGGACTGCTGTCTGTCAGAGAGGTAGGAGAGAAACCAGGAGTGAGCAGAGTCAGTGATGCCGAAGGAGTGGTGGAGTCGGTGGAGGAGGATAGAGTGGTCTATAGTGTCAAAGGCGGCAGAGAGATCGAGTAGTGTAAGAAGGGAGATGTTGCCAGAGTCAGTGGAGAGAAGCAGCTCGTTTAAGATATGTAGAAGGGCTGTTTCAGTGCTGTGATGTTTGCGATAGGCAGACTGGAATGGACTGAGGAGGTTGTTGTCGGTGAGATGGAGGTTGAGCTGGTTGAGAACAACCTTCTCAAGAAGCTTGGACAGGAAAGAGAGATTGGAGACTGGGCGATAGTTTTTGAGTTCGTTTGGGTCGAGGTTGTGTTTTTTGAGGAGAGGACGGACGATGGCGGACTTTAAGATATCGGGGACGGAGCCGTTTTCTAGAGATGCGTTGATGATGTCGGTAATGAAGGGTAGAAGTTTTGGAAGGCCGTCACAGTAGAGAGAAGCTGGGAGGGGGTCAAGTTCGCAGGTTTTGAAGGGCATGGACTTTATGGTCTTGAGGACTTCATCCTGAGAGACGGTGCGGAAGGACGAGAGGGGAGTGCCGGAAAAGGTGGGGTCGGGAGGGCAAGGCGGAGGAGGCAGGGTGTCGAGTGTGTCGCGCAGATTTTGGATTTTGTCCGAAAAATAGGTAGAGAAAGCAGACGGGAGTTCTTCTTTGCTGTGTGTGTTGGGGAGAGGAGAATCTTTAGAAGTGCCTAGGAGTGTGTTCATGGTGGCGTAGAGGGTTTTGGAAGAGGTGGATTCCAGGATTTGGTTTTGAAGGTGTTTGCGTTTAGATTCGGAGATCATTTTGCAGACTTTGGATCTGGTTGTTTGGAAGATCTGTCTGTGAACGGTGAGGTCAGATGAGCGCCCTACTGTCTGCGCTGCCTATAGCTCTTGATATTGGATGGGTGTTGCTAAATGGTCTTAGGTTTATTTAGCGTATTAGACCGACTGGCGACATACATTCAATATTCTGTTTATTATTTTTTTTTCACAAGCAGTTTAGGCACGTCCTGAGAAAGTCTTCTTGTTGTCGGGACGTTAAGCAATGTACAACCAACCAGCGTTCAAAAGCCAGTGGGAAACCTCTGGTACGTGCGCCTACTGACAGAAATTATGACAGGAAGGTAGTAAAACTAAAAGTCTTACTTGAGGCAAGGCTACATTGTTAACCCGTTTTATAGGCGAATTTCAGCAGTCAGTTATTTAGTCAGTGAACTCATTCGAGACGAACTGCATCCGGATACGCGGCTGAAGCCGCGTATCCGGATGCAGCTCGTCCCGAATGAGTTAATTCAATGTTCACGCATACTTTCAAGACCCACTACCGCCGTAACTGTTCAAAGATACACTTCTGTTACAGATGGTTACGAAACGCTACACACAGGTCTCTCTTGGCTTGACTTCGCGAACGAAGATTCTATAGGGCTTGCCCACGTCGTCTGCAGGCATTTTCGTGGCTGCGGAGGCCAATCCGGGACAGGCAGGTTCGACCGCAGTGGCTGCAGGGGAAGGTCTGGTCAGGGTTCTGAGTTACGACAACTCTGTTTTTTCTCCTGAGCCGCTTGTCCTTAAGGTTAGCTCTGCGAGAGTCCTCAAAGGAGACGGCTGCCTTGTGAATGGTGGAGCGCCAGGTGTCACGGTCCGCAGCAAGCGAAGACCACTGGCGGTGGTTGTTTTGGCAGGCACTAAGTGACTTCTTGAGACCGTCTTTGTATCTCTTCTTTGGTGCCCCTCTGTCTCGGTGTCCAGTGGCGAGCTCGCCGAACAGAGTGATCTTGGGTAGGCGATGATCCTCCATCCTGGAAACGTGCCCCGCCCAGCGAAGCTGTGTCCGCAGCAGCAAAGCACACAGGTCTAGTTATGGTTCATTTAGACACAGGACAATCTAGTTCAGCACACGTCGTTTTTATGTCAAATATCCTGACGATGACTCCACGCCGTTCTATAAATACAACCTATCCGAACGAGGAACAGCTAAAAATAGATTGACACGCTAACGGCAGCGCAGAGTAAATAAGAGCGAGTACACGTGTGCTTGTGCTGGGTGTCAAACTACTCTTAACGTTCGTTAGGTGTGTCGACAAAGCATAACAAACAGAAATAGTGCTGAAATGTGTCTTCAAATGTACGCGCAATGGTACGTTAGAGGTAGAGTTTCACCATCCGCCCATTGATCGCAAGAGAAATTGCCCTCTGAACGACAGACAGGGCAGTAGCTTTGCGATTCAGGGGCGAAGGGCGGTGTAACATTCTCAATCAGTGGATGTAGACGGCTCGACTGACTACGATAACAGTTAAGTAGATGGATCGACCATATTTTTTTAAGGGTATTGCCGTTGGAGGAGGCAGGGAACTTGGAAGTCAGTAGCTTTGCGATCCGTTCTTTATCTGTCAGAAGACAATTACTCGAGTCCAGTGTTTTCCAAAAACAACCTAAAATTTGCACACCGCTTCTTCTGTTTGACGGCTTTCGTGCAAGTTGCAAGACACCGACTAATTTTTTTATCGTAAGATTAGAAACATGACCGATTAAACTACATCTGTTTGTAATACACGAAACTCTGATTTAGTCATGATGATTTATTTATCTCAATTTCTTTATTTTCCTATTTACTTATCTTCTTATATGTCTATGTATTTGTCCATCTTGTCTCTGTCTATATTTTAACAACACTATTTAATCTACACATACATTATGTATATATTATACATGTACATTATACTTTACCTAATACATAGTGCAAATGGGAGCCACACTAGGAACAAAGAACATTAGACTAACAAGAGATATGTCCGCAGCAGCCCCCTCGTCTGCGGGGGCTCATGAGGGTGTGTGTCTATTGCAGATGGGTAGCCCTCGCCTTGAACCCGGTGTTAAGTGTTAACCCTTATAGCCCCAAGGTCCCATTTCTCAAATTTAGGAGGTGTTGGCCTAATGACTGTGTACCAGTTGCAGGAGATTGACCATGATAATTCAAGGATAGTGCCAGATTAGCTTGGCGCCTTCAGGCGCCAAGCTAATCTGGCACTACCCTTGAATTGTCATGGTCAGTCAATATCCTGCTGTAGGGACTCGGGGCTAAAAGGGCTAAGCATTCTATACAAACTGTCCTGCATTTACCTTTTCGCCGCCGATTTCGCTATTTTGGCGAGTAACTCAATCGAGTTCACTGCACTTGATCGTTACTCTAATGCATGAGGTAGTTTTTGGGCAATAATAGTGCATCATGGGACAGGGGAATCCACTCTTTCATTCCGGCGCCAACATTAAGTGCTTTTGAGAGTTTTGAGCGATGAAATTGCGAGTTGTCCTGACTTTTTGGGAGCAGTGCTTTTTCGTAATGGCTGAAACTTCGAAGGGGCGAAATGAGCGGCACAAGAGACTATCTACGGAGGACGTTTGCGTCGTTTGAACCTCCTACCATCCAAAAACTGATGTTGATTCGGACGAGGAGCATCCATATGTCAAAGAAGTTGACAAAGAGCGTTTTGGAAGTTTGCAAGATAGCTCTGATAACGATCGGACCTATGAGCCAGAACCGAGTACAAGCACTCTCGCGAGCAGATTTCATACAGAAGAGTGTTTTTTTGTTTTTTTTTCATGGACTATTCTTGTGAGTTGGTGTGTTATGGATTATATGTAGAGCTCTGAACAACCAACTATGCTTCACTTGTGAGTTGAACAATTTCTCAATATATTTCTTGACATGTTATCATGTGTTTGTTACTGTGTTGATGACTGCATTGTGTGTAAACTGTCTGTTGTGTGTGTTGAGAACACAGATTTCATCTGTTCTTCTCGCATCAGGCCGGATATAATACTTTGAGTGAGTCACATACAAGAAAAAAAAAAGTGCCAGTGTACAAATTTGTTTTCTCATCTCCATTAAAAAAA
>BTPG01000002.1:10732376-10802376 GCA_036245525.1 Semisulcospira habei | reverse complement strand
TGCCAACGATACACACAAATCGAAGGTCGGATCGGCCTTGCGGGCTTCAGTGACGATACGTTGCCTGATGCTTTTAATTCCTTTTTTTACCAGTTTTGAAACACGCGACTTTTCGTCTGTTGTAGCCGATCTGAGGAAGTCACTGACACACGATGGCTAGGCTATTGTTATTGAACAAGAGAGTGTTGAGAAGTGTTTGAGAATGATTAATGTGAACAAGAGTACCGGTCCTGATGGAATCTGTGGCAGGACGTTGAAGTTCTGTGCTGACAGCTTAGTGGTGTTTTTCAACACCTTTTCCAACTCTCCCTAGATACCTGCTCTATTCCCTCCGCATGGAAAACCTCAACGGTCATTCCACTTCCCAAGAAAGATAACCCAAAACAAATGAACGACTTCAGACCAGTTGCATTAACCTCCCTTGTCATGAAAACCTTGGAGAAGATTGTCCAAGCTTTTGTTTTGTCTGCAACTGAAAGTAAAATGGATCCATTGCAGTTTGCTTACCGGGCTGGAATGGATGTTGAAGATGCCAAGCTGTTCATTCTAGACAAACTGTACACTCATCTGGAGAGACCCGGTGCACATGCCAGGATCTTATTTGCTGACGTCTCCTCTGCCTTTAATACCATGCGGCCACACCTGTTTGCCCAGAGATTACTAATTTCAACCTTAACCCACAGCTTGTTTTGTGGATTACAGATTTCCTTATCGGTAGGCCACAACATGTTTTGGTTAATGGTTGCTTCTCTAGTACTGCTGTCACGTGCACCGGGTCCCCCCAGGGGTGCTGCTTGTCTCCACTACTTTACATCCTGTACACTGACGATTGTAGGAGTTGTCATGCTGACAGTTACATTGTCAAGTTTTCAGATGACAGCGCCTTACTTTCCCTTCAGCAAGGGTCATCTGATGAACATGGACCCTCATTGACTGACTTTGTTCAATGGTGCGATAACTCGTTTTTAGAGCTTAACGTGGGTAAGACATGTGACCTTATTGTTGACTTTAGGATAAACAAACAGGATCACAGTAAGACTAATATACATGATAAGGAAGTTGCCATTGTCCAGAAGTATAAATACTTAGGCACCATCTTCGATGATAAACTGAATTGGGATGACAAAACTGAAACTGTTGTGAAGAAAGGCCAGCAGAGATTGTATTTTTTGAGGAAGCTGAACTCTTTCTCTGTTGACAGGATTATTTTAACTTTGTTTTACAAATCTTTCTTAGAAAGCTTCTTGACGTTTTCTTTCATTTGCTGGTTCCAAAATTTTAGTGTCAAAAACAAAAACAGTCTTCAGAGAATTGTTCATCTCAGCTCAAAGATCATTGGGGAAGAACAGAGAAGTTTAGCCGTGTTCTGCGACCGTCAGATTGTAAGAAAAGCTACTTCCATCCTGGCTAGTGATGCTCACGTGATGAAAGATCTCTTTGAATTGCTCCCGTCTGGCCGCCGATACAGACAACCATCATGTAAAACCAACCGCAGGAAACTGTCTTTCATCCTTGTTGCTGTGCGACTCTTAAATATTTTGTAAATCTATGCAGCTGTTAAAAGTGTGTGTGTGTGTGTGTGTGTGTGTGTGTGTGTGTGTGTGTGTGTGTGTGTGTGTGTGTGTGTGTGTGTGTGTGTGTACAGAGAGTTCTGGAGCCCAAGTGGATGCTTTCCTTTCCTGGTGCTTTGATTTACATTTGCAGGTCACCATTGCTGGCTTCATACACAGGACGTCATCTCAGTCAGGCAACTCGTTGAGCGGTATCTACACTCACACAAAATGGGGTGATGTCACTACGCCATCAATACGAGACGACACAGTTTCTGTTAGCCACGTCCCTGCCACTGGACGCATATTTTGTGTCTTTGAATGTTCACTTAGCTCAACCCGACGGAACCGGCCACCGTAGCGCAGTGGTTAGCGCGTCGGACTGGCGGCCGGGAGATCCGGGTTCGAATCCCAGCCGAGTCAAGCGGGATTTTTCCTACCTGGGTCGGCTCCTACCCAGAGCGGGTGTGCTATGGACCCAATGGGAAGGCTGATGCCACGCAGCCGAGACTCACCCACTTCACGGGTGCGACTTTGGGGGTGTTACCCGGGTTATGACGCATCGCAAGGTGTGGATGATTACACGGCTGGCACCGCAGGTGTCCGCAAGTCCCGGGCCTGGTTAATACCAGGATATTTATGACAGGAAGCGTCGAATGCGGCCCTGTCACGCAGTCCCTAAACCACATGGACCACCATGCATCATCATGTCATCTTCGTCATCATGCAAAAAGAAAAAAACGCTATTCCAGGTCCCTGACCCCTCAAGTCTCCGTCTCATGGTGACCTCAGCCCAGTCCTCTAGGAGCCCTAGGTGCGTGGTTGTCTTCGGCCAGGCCCTGCTGATGTGCGTGGAAGGCTGACTCGCCACAGCACCTCTTGGGGGGGGGGGGGGGGGGGCTCTCACTCGTCGACTCCGTGACTAGCAAAAAAAAAAAAAAAATGTAAGTAGGAAGACCACCGAAGTGACTCGGCAGTAGTGCTGAGTTTCCTCCGGAGGGAGTCCCCTACTACCTGACATATATATAGCAGCAGGGCCGGGAGTCTGGTTGGAACAACTGGCGGGCCTGGGTGAGCACACTGGGGTTGATGGGGGTGAGCGGCGTGGGAGGAAGACCTCTGAGGTGGACAAGAGAAAAACTTGGAAGCAGTCCCTCCCCCCCCCCCCAAAAAAAAAAAAAAAAAAAAAAAAAGAAGAAAAAAAGAAAAGAATTCAACCCGAGGGCCGTATTTCCCAAATGTTGGAGGCGCCATTTAATGCCTATGCGCCAGTTGCAGGAGATGGGTCGACCATGAAAATTCAATGGCAGTGACAAGCTAATCTTGCATTACCCTTGAATTATCATGGTCGACCCATCTCCTGCTGTAGTGCGTCAGGGCTGAATGGGTTAACGACCAAAAGCCGCAACCGTTCAAGGAACATGGACGCAAATTGGTCGCAACAAAAAGCACAGATTCGCATCAGCCCCACACTTTTTGCGGGGACACATAAATATCTATGCCACTTACTTTTGGGTAGAGATTTTAAATCTGTGTCGGCAGGGACGTGGTTAAACCTGCAATTGACCAGTCAAGGGTGGTGCCAGAATGGCTTGGCGCCTCAGGCGCCAAGCCATTCTGGCACCACCCTTGAACTAAAACAGTTGAGCTATCTCCTAATCTGCAAGGTAGCCTTCATAGGACTATGAGCCAATTTTACAAAATCAGCCTACAATACAATACAATACAATACAATACAATACAATACAATACAATACAATACAATACAATACAATACAATACAATACAATACCCTTGTTCATGTAGCCATCGGTACTGTTCACATTACTTAGTTAGTTAGTTATTTGGGTTTAACGCCGAGCAGGCGACTAAGGCCATCTCACGGCGGTGTTCACATTACGGGTGGCTACACCGACGAGTGGGTTTAAACATACGATGTCCATTGGGATCTCAGTGGGGTCACTTTCAATGACAGCTGGTGAATGGAACGATTTATATGTGGCGGATAGACACGAAAAAACATTTTCTGGCAACGATGAGCCTTCCACAGCAACGAATAATGTGATTTCTGAAAACGTTCGCACATCACAAGAAGGACAAGCTCAAGTCAAGGATCAAACTTGCAAAACTCGGAAGCACCATACAATGGCAGATATAACGGATCAAACAAACGAGCTGAATTCTAAAGCAGGATATCTGTACACACCTGGAGAAACCTCAACACAAATCACGGACACATCCAAAGAAACATCAACTCAAATCAATGGCCACAATTCCGATACTCATACATCAAAAGAAGCGTCAGCCAAGACCAGTACCAGCCAAAAACAAAATTCTAAAGCAATTCAAGTTTACACAAGACAGAAAGCACCAACCGAACACAACCAGCAAAGTTCTAATGCCCACAAAGCAGAAGAAACGTCAACCGAACCCAGCGAGCATAAATCTATATCGGATATTATCTACGGGAATCTGATCGCCTTCCACGCAACACATAGAACGTTGACCCTAATTAGCGTGCAAAATTCTGAGGATGAAATGACCTACGGAACACTAAGCCTGACCTCAGAGAATCTGTGGGATTGCTTCGCTCACAATGGCACCCTAGAGTTCATGGCCAGCGAGGGGGTCGTGTCGCTGGACGCTGGGGAGGAGACTTGGAAACAGGCACGAACAAACTATAAATGTACCATTTTTGTCACAATTCCTCCAAAACAAATGATGCGTGTCAGTTTAACCAGACTACACGCAACTGACTGCATCATGAAACAGCGGATGCCTGTGGTAATCAAATTCAACGAACAAGACTCTATGTATCCCTTCTTTAATATGATGCTATTTACTGGTTGTCAATCACCGAAGGTCATGAGGTACAGCGGCTTGATACGGATCGTAAGAATCGAATTGGAAATCGCGCACGTCACAGGCCCTTACAACATAAGCTTCAGTTTCATATCAGTGCCAGAAGCATTTAATCCGACGCTGGAGACAGTCTTCACCTCTTCTACGACAGGTACTATAGTATAATAATAATAATAATAATAATAATAATAATAATAATAATAATAATAATAATAATAATAATAATAATAATAATTATTATTATTATACGTATTATTGACGTTGTTGTTGCTGCTTTTGTTATTCATGATGATTGTGATGAAGCTCTATCCCCATCCATATTCACACACGGCTTTTGTATGGACGGTCTTGTCCGCGGTTTGTCTTGTGACAAATGTCCCGTGTATGCATAAGGTCACGTGCAATCATAAGAAAATGTTTAGCACGGAGTTTTAGGCTTGAGTTCAGTCTAAACGAGGCAGAGAGTAGTTAGTACGGGCTATGCTGTCACCAAGGACGGTTGTATGTGGGATACCCTAGCCCCTATTCCAAGACTCTGAGTCCTTGATTTCAGGTATGTTTTTTTTTATGTATTATCGACAGCTACTGAATTAAAGGTAGTATGCGTTAATAAGATTTAGTCCGGTTGTGTAGCGTTGAGGCAGGCATTGTCATGGTACCCCCAGGGAAAGAGGAAAAGAGGCAGGGCGAGAAACACCTGGCGTCGAGACCTCCAAGCAGACACCAAGAGACTGGGAACCACCTGGAGTAAAATCGAAGGAGAAGCACAGGACAGGAGTCGCTGGAGGTCTCTCGTCGACGGCCTATACCCGGGGAGGGGTGATAGGCGTAAGTAAGTGTAGCGTTGATATGGTTCAGTTATGTTGGTTTAGAATTGGTTGAGATAACCGGTGATTTTCCTATGTACTTATTTACCGAGGTGGATAACTAAGGAATGTGAGATGTGTATACCTAAATGATTGGTTAAGGTAGTACGTAGTTGGTTTAAATATAGTCTTTTCCAATGTATGGAATAATGTATGGCGAGAGTGTCAAGTTATAGTCTGTTTTAGTGTAGTAACAGAGTTATGATGTGTTGCGGAAGTAGTTCGTGTTATGAAGCAAGTGTGTGTGAATGAACGTGTGAGAGTTATTTGTATCAGCCAGGTTACGTAAGGTACCTCATATTATCCAAGTTGTGTGTGTTGCAAGTGTTATGATGTCAGGACTTTGTGTACAAAGTTCTTGCGTGGAGCGGAGCGAGTGACACCGAGACGTCAGTCAATGGAGGATGCCGCCAGAGGGACCTATTGTAAGGTCATTTCACCACTTGAGGAGTGAGCGACCGGTGCCTAGACACCCGAATCATCAGAGACTGCACTACGGGAGCGAGTCAGGAGGTCGTCCACGGTACGAAAAACGGGGGACTACTCAGAAGCGTGCGACGCGAGAAACTATACGCCTAGACGTGGAAGGACAGAACGTTACAGAACGATAACACCAGTAAAACAGGTTGGATTGTGAGGACAATACTCCTTTTGCACATTTCGGCAGTCGCGCATGCGCAGATGGTATTTTCTCACATTCAGCGGAAATAGGGGGGAACGTTTCGAAAACAGACGCAGATTGTAACTGAGCCAGCGAAAAAAATGGGAAAAAGTGACTTTTGTTGCGTGTATAAATGTTCAAGACAACGCGATAGAGAAAAAGGAAAGGGAGGAGTCAGCTCTTTTTATCAGATTCCTCTAGGAAAGTCAAAAAAGGCGGCGCAGAGACGAAAGTTGTGGCTGAATGCACTACGACGCGAAAACTTCGAACCAACGAAGAACAGTAAGGTTTGCGATCGTCATTTTGTGTCAGGCATGGCAATAAATGACCCTTGTTCGACGGATTACGTGCCTACACTTCATCTTGGGTATGGAAATAATATAACCGCCAGAAGAACAGCAACAAGCACCAAAAGAGCCTGCTACTGGTCCGATGAAAAACTTTCAAGTTGGACAGATTCACATCAAAAAGCTCAAATGGCAGGTGTGGTGCCCCCCTTCGCTGCTGCATATGTTGTAGTCGATGACACGGATTGTCATCCGGAGTACACTCAACAAATGTCTTGTAAGTAATAATATGTTATTACAAAAAGGTCTAATTTTTAAAATAAGCAATTTAAGTGTTAAATCATTCACTCAACCACTTGTTTACATTCTCAATCTCAGTAGTGGAGTAACTACTGCATGAGTAGCAATTAGGCATATTTTTAAGTTCAATATTGTCACAGAAAACAAAAATCAAATAAACATTAGGTTACTGTTTAATACATATTTCTTAGCATATTATTACTGAATGCACAGCAAATTTAATATGAACTATTAAGTTACATGTGCAAATGTGTCAAACAAACAGTGGATACGAGCCTCTAATAAATTTTTTTTCATGTAAAAAGAAAAGTCATTTAACTATGCATTTTGGTAATGTAATTTACTTAACTCTCATCATCATGTTGTTCTGTATTTTACAGCGAAATGGTACTATCTGAATAATCTATATTAAATGATTTTTTTTTTTTTAACAGCAATCCTGGATCTTCCACAATCAGCAAAAGAAACTTCATGGCTACGGGGACCTGATCATGATTACTGCACACCTTCAGCTGCAGCTCCAGTTCATCTTCAGGAAGAGCCAGTCAGTGCTTCAACAGTGCAAGACTATGATAGGTCTGTAGTACTAGTAGATAACCTGAGGATGGAGGTGATGGAGCTGAAACAGTGTCTTGACAGTGCGCACAGGCAACTCGGAGATAAAAATATCCTAATCCACCAGCAAGAAGAACAAATACTTGATCTACAAGAACAGGTTTCCCAGCTGGAAGACAAACTAAAAACAGTTTCTTTTGAGCCAGATACCTTTCTCACTGCATACAAAAGATCTGCAGAGACAACCCCAACGGTAACACTGAAGGCACTCTACCAGCAGGTCACTTTGCAATAAAGGCATCCCACGCAGGGGATGCTGAGGCGCGTTCTAATTTATTAAACCCCCGGTTACAAAAACAAAATAGAATATAAACATCATTAAAAAATAGTCACAAAATGCATACATAGAAAATGACTACATAGCTAAAAAACATCAATTCATGGAAAGCACTAGTGACCATTTGGCAGAGGTGTCCAATACCACCAAACTGACCCAACAGACCCAATATACAAATGAGTTTTGGGGAGAGTTTTCAAAGAAAAAAGGTAGCTGACTGGTCTAGTGAATAAGAGAGATAGTAGAATGAAAGAATAGATTAGAAAAGAGACAGAAGAAATGAGAATGATAGGAACAGTGGGAATTTAAAGCACTAAATTTCCACAAAGTGGGGATACTATTTATACAGAAAACCCCCGGAATCACCACGGGGGGACTTTATTTTGTAAAGTGTACCCACAATGAACTTGTGGTCAGAGCACTTGAACACCCCCAGTAGTTGTAAGTATTTCTCAACATAGTAACTATTCAGAAAAAGTGTAAATGAATAATATAAACTTTACAAATATGAATTTTCAAGCATAAATCAAAATAACCAGACAATATTAACACAGCACTTTCAGAATATACTCTGATTTCTTTGTGCAACCACCCCCCCCCCCTTTAATTTTTTTTTTTGCCTTTACTCAATTTGGGAGACAAATTGGTAAATCATACTATCTAGACTAAATTAGCCCCCCACCCCCCACAAAAACAAAAAAAAAAAAACAACAACAAACAACTAGTACTACAAAAATTTCCAATAAAAATGTACATGTATCCCAAATGCAGTTCTCTTTAAGATCTGCACCCCTACATTTTCATTAATAATAAAATCACAAACTGCGTAACTATATGAACAAAAGAAAAGCAACCATTAACAATGGGCACACAAATTTACCTACACACATTCAACAGTTTCTCAGGTCAACTGGGTCTAGGTTGTATTTTACTCTGGGGTAAACAACTTCTGGCAAGAAACAATTATCAAAAAAAACTTCTGCCTTTTGGAGCATGTCTTGAATGAAAATGTCATCCTTCTGAATAGTCTCAATGTGCATGGCATGCTTTGTGCACAAAACAAAGTCACATTCCTCAACCTTGTACACAAACAGTTGACACTGGATTTGGCTGTAATACTGATGAGTCTTCTTCAGACTAACCCCACTTTTGCTTGACTTGTCTGCACTCAAGCAAGACTGCTTTTGCAGTACTGCAGACATGTCACTTTCTTCCCAACTGTTTCCTGGGTTCTTTATTTCCACCAGACGAACCCTCCCAGACTTTTCAACAGCCAACCGGTCAGTGGATGCTCCGATGAATCCCTTCTCAGTAGAGATGCGCAGACCAGACTCAGACAGAACAAGTTCTACTCCCTCCAGTTCACGTGACAGTTTGTATCTCTGGGCTGCTGCTGCTTCTCTTTCTAGTCCATTCTTCATGTCCCTACTTTGAAATCTAGCGTTTGAGTACAGTTTGGAAGCCAAAAACACTTTCGGATTTGTGGATTTCCGCATGTTTGCAACTTTATGCACAACTGATGCAGTTAGTCTGAACTTTCTGTAGTGAAACCATTTTGCCGACATGGATTGACCACGTGTCTCTATTTCAATGGAGTTTGCTTGAGCTTCCGTTACATTTAAAGATAATTTAAATGCGACACATGCTTCTCTAATAGTGCTGAGTGAGATGGGGCTTGGTCCAAGTTGGTTTTCGTCAGCTCCAGTTGGTTGTGGGTCAGCATCTGGTACTGGACACAGCGGAACAACATACCTGTGAAAGACAGAATGGCTATACATTAGTACTCCTAACTCTTAAGTGTTTTAATTGTACTATGAATTTATTGTTATTATTATTGTTAATGTTATTATTTAATATTAAAAGTGCATACTACATAAATATTTACTTTTATGTTCACAACTGTGTCTGAAAAAGTGTAACTATAAAATATAGCAAAAGCTTGCCAAAGTTGTTAACAAACAATATATTTTAAATCTTAAAATATGTGTATATATGACTAAGTGCCAAAAGGTGGGACACAGAAGGGGTACTGATATGATTTCTAATAAAATCATGTATATTTACATCTGAAAACTGAATTATTGTTTTATCTGTGTGAAAGAGTGAATGTGTGGATACTATAAATACTTTCAAGCAGTAATTTTGAGTATTTTGAGCAATATTGTCGCGGGATTCATTCCTTTGTTGACGAACAGCAAGGATCAAAATGTATGTTGTAAGACTTTTTCTTCTTTGACGTATGACACTGTTTTGACGAACGACACTAATATCTGAAGCTTTTTGTGTAAAATTATGTAAACAAGCATTGGTTGTTTGTTTTCATTAGATCTTTTGGGTAGAATGCATTTAGGAAAATCGATTTACCACAACTTGGAAATACGTAGTTACGTTAGAGTGACAAAATGGCGGTGTTACTTTAGTACAACAGAGGCGGCATGTGTAGAAATGTTGACGTATGACCCGACTCTGTTGTTGTAAATTTGACGCTCGACATTATAGATGGCTGTTGCAGTATCTCTGATCTGTGCTAGTGAAAATTTCTTGCAAGAAGAGAATGTTGCAAGTTTAGCTCAGCTTGCCAAAATGCTCGTACTTTGATTTGATTCCTTTTTTTTTTGCCAGGACCTTTTACAGCATGTTTATGGTCCAGTCAGTGTCAAACGTCAACATTACAACATCAGCAGGAAATGCACTATTTTCTAAATATTAATGAATCTCTGTTTGCAAATACCAATACACCTGGTCTTGTTTTGTTTGTATGGATGTGGTACAATGTTATTTTAAGAATAAAAAGTTAAAATAGACTTGCAGACAAATTGTAAACAATTTAGTCGGTGTCGTGTGTCAAACCTTACAACACTGAATATGCAATAAAGTATTTTAGAATGTGAACATCACAACAAAATATGATTATAATGTAGATGCAGGCCAGTCTTTAAAGGAAAAAAATGTTTTGTTGCCAACATCCCTTGAATTGTCTACTTGATCAACTATTTGTGTTGTAATGTTTGACACGCGACATGACAGGCATTTTACCATTTAAACTACAATATCTCACAAACCAAACCTTCAATTATCTTTTCCTATTGCAGAATCTTGCTTGGTATTGAAAGATATCTGATGGTAAAAAAGACAACTCTCTGAGACAAACTTGAATTATTTACCCCTTTGTCCCAAATCAGGAGACCACCTTTTGGCACTTAGTCATATTTCAATTACTTGTTTTAGTACAAACCTGCAAACCTGTGCCAACTGACTTGTTTTTCCAGGGTGCCGAGGATCAAAGTTGATGTAGTTCATGGTCCTTCTTGGTGTTTTTACTTGTCCCATCTCATGCCTGCAAACCAATTTAAGTTAATTAGCACTTTTTGCAGAGTTTTGTCACTGTTTAAGGGGTACAAAAGTGTGTGAGGAGATTATTTAGCCATTTCAAACAGAGATATATTATTTATATCATCAGATTCACATAGATCTTCAATAACTAAACATTAAAACCATAACATGAACACAAACATCATATCTTCATTTATCAACTTGTCCGCATGACTACAGACTTGATTCGGCTCATTGTCGTCTGCGTGACTCTTCAAACACTGATTTATTTTAATGATTAACTAACCTGTCTGACTAAAATTTTAACCTGCACTACAATAGGTGTTCATTTACAAATATGAACACAATTATATAAAAAAAATATATAAAAAGAATTGTAACCTCACATACACATAGATTTCAACCCCCCCCCCCTTCAACCCTCTTCTGTGGGGATGCTGGGGTTATCTCTCTTCTTCACTAGATCAGTCATCTCCTTTTTTCTTGCAAAACTCCTCATTTGTATGTTTTATCAGCTAGAGCTTGCTATGATTTTATTATTTAGCAATTTAGACATTTTTTTAGGTGTGCATTTTGTTAATATTTTGTAATGATGTTTACATTTTTATTTTGTAAACGGGGGTTTGATAAATTAAGAGTATTAAGGACAACGTCCCATGGGTGGGATGCTTTTATTGTAAGGCGACTGGCTGGTGGAATGCATTCAATGTTAGTTGTTACCATTGGGATTGTTTTTTGGCAATCCTTTATGAGGATGGGGAGTGAGTCCTCTTTCACACAAGCTGTAATCATGATATGATAGTATTAGTAATGTCGACTGAATCCAATAAACAAAAACAACATACACTTAGATGACAAACTACATAACCACTGGACCAGTATCACCACTGAACCAATATGTACTGTTATTACTCTTGTTTGACAGCATAATGTATTATTTTAATTACCAGAGATTTCAACACCTTATATATTAATTAACAGATAACTTACTTCACAATGTTTATTTCATCCCATGATGCTGGAGCTGTCCGTTTCCCCCCTGGTTCTTTCCAACAACAAGGCTGATCAGTGCATGTCGGAGCATCAGGAATGACGTCAAGCCCTCTGGCCTTGAAATCTTCAAGGGCAAACAACACTGCTGCAATATGGTTACATCCACCACCTTTTCTGAAACATGAATACAGTGGATTCAATGAACGCTTTATTTCACACACAAACATTATAAATTGTACTTCACTGTTTATCTGAGTACTGAAAGAATAAACATTTTTCATGTGATAAAGTGTACACCAATTATCTCTTTTACATATTGGATTTTTTTTTTTACCTTTCCATGCGGTCTAGTTGAAAATGGTCACTTCAATTTGAACAATAAAGTCCGTTCAATAATTTCAACTATTGTAACCTCTTTCCTTGGTGCATACACAATGTATTTGATTTCAAACTGAAAACTATTATCTTACAATACTCTGCAAATTGTCCTTATCAATTAAAAAATATTTGCCTTTTTAAAACTTTCCCTACTGTCTGCACTGCCTGTAGCTCTTGATATTGGATGTGTGTTGCTAAATGGTCTTAGCTTTATTTAGGCCCCATGTGTTAGGTTTATTTAACGTATTTGACCGGCTGGCGACATACATTCAATGTTCTGTTCACTACTGTTAGGTTTTTTTTCACAAGCAGTGCAGGCACGTCCTGAGAAAGCCTTGTTGCTGTCGGGACGTAACGCAATGTACAATCAATCAATCAATTAAAAAAAAAAAACCTTTAAAATACACGTATTTTACTTACCCAGCAGGGCAGTCACAACAAGCCCGACGTACTTCTCCTGTGTACTTGTCTACAGCTAAATTGTTTGTGTATAACTGTTGCTTCATTGATGCTCGCACGACGGCTTTTACTATCATTGTTGGAGTTTCCACACTGTCGTCCTCTGTGCCACAAATCCCGATTACACGTACGTGTCCGTCTTTGAAAAATGAAATCGATCTCGCCGACTTTAGAGCTTTTACTTCATCCACTGTTTTCTTCACTGATGACGCTCCTCTTGACAATTGTAGTAATATCTGGTCTTCACAAATAACTGGGAATTCCACCAAAGACTTAGTCCATTTTCCGTCGATTACTTTCGCAAACCACTCCATTTTCTCTTCCCCCCTGCTTCCGGAATTTTCAAGAACGATAACTTTTGGTACAGTTTGCTGTCCAATCACAAGCATCCTTTCATTCGCAGATAGGAATGCGCAAAAGGAGTATTACCTAGCCTGGCTTTTACGTTGTGTATGTGTAGGCGGTGTTGATGTGCTTGTAGTGAGAAGTGTATAGTGTAAAGAATCGTTTGAGTTTATGTTATTTGTTTTGTTAAGAGTAAAAGGACATAGAAGAAAAAGAAATAGTGTTTCAGTTGTACCGCGTGAATGCGCCCGTCTGAGTCAATAGCGGTGCATAAGTCTGTTGTGCTGTAAGTCTGTAGTGCGACTTTAAGGCATCCGTACACAAGGACAGAAATGGGACTATCCTGTTCTATCCACGCCTATCCACCCACTCGAAAGTTTGTCGATAGGTCTCGCTATCTCGCCGATACTTTTCTATCCGCCCGATAGTCCAAATAGAGACTGCTTCTATTTTTCCTATCCTAGCCGGCTCGCCTACCCGCCAACAACAAATCAGCATAGCCGTCATGTGTGTTTGTTGCTTCTACTTTGCAAGTATGGCGGCAAAGACGATGAGCGACTGCCAGACTGCTCATTTTATTGAGTTTGTCAGAGACTGAAAATCCGTGTATCTGGGATACACGAGATCCAGCCTACCATGACCAAAATGCGACCCGGGAGGCAGTCAGAGCAATAGCTCGGGACATGAGCATGACCGGTGAGTAAAATCAATTATTCCAAAGTAGTGATAGATGTCGCATTCCGGTTTCTTCACTCGATCACTTTCAGTTTCGTTGATTCATATTAGGTGCATCGTACAGAACAGACATTGTACAGCGTTACAAATAATATCTGTTAAGAAATCGCATGAACACCATCGGATAATGGTATAGAAGAGGATTTTTGATAAGTTTGAAGCTTAAAAATACTGACTTTATCAGCGTTTTTCAACCACCTCCTCGATGTGGAAAAATTATATTTATACATGATTGCAATGCACAGCAAACGGACTAGATATTTGAAAAGACAGTAATGCGTTTGTGAATTGTTTTAAAGTATCTATTTACAATTACCTCACGTAAATTGTAACACTGTTAATGTAAACTAGAATTTGAAACTTCAACCTGATGTAGTACCTTGCAATCATGTATAATACTATAAATATAATTTCTGCAATTTCAGTATGGTTCAGTTGTTTTTGCTTTTATATTGTGATTGTGCAGCATCAAATTTTATTGTTACATTTTTTTTTACAGAGAAGGACGTTAGAAAAAGATTAAGAAACCTGAGAAATCAGTACACCCAGAATTTGAACTTCTATCAGGCATCTCTCAAGAGTGGAGCGTCAAGTGCTGATGTAAAGACCCCAAACTGGAAATTCTTTCAGTTGCTGGATTTCCTGCGACCTTGTGTGCGGCTCCAGGGAACAATGACATATGGTGAGCTTCAGCTTCCAAATATCAATAGAGTCCGAATAGCTCAGGCGGTTAAACGTCGGAGCAGGAGAGCGAAGGGAATCGCCGGGTCGTGGGTTTGAATCCCGTCCCGGCCCCGGTAGCTGGACTCACAATCCAGGGGGAAAAACGGATTTGTTCAATAGCATGTCCGTTGAAAGTTCCTGGTAAATCAAAGTTCGCACAGTTGGAGTGCGTCTGAATTGATCAGTGTTCAGGTCGTACTCCATAGGCAATAGATTTCCCTGTCCCCCTCATAACCCGCCCGTCAGGGCCGTCCATTATCACTTCGGTGCCGTGGACGTTAAACACGGAACTAATCAATAAATCATCCAAATATCAAAATCTGTCCACTCTTAAAATGAGTTAGAGATAATATATGTTTGTTACATTGCTGTATGATGTGAGAAGGTTATCAATATAACATTTGACCATATAAGTGTAGATTTTTTTTTTCATTCATTGTACACGTCATTTCCTGTAAATGTGGAGAATACGGATTTTTGTTATGTGCGGTGCAAAGTAATTCTGTGTGCCATGCAGAGATGATGATGATAATGATGATGATAGAACTTGATTGCCATAACAATACATTAGGAAATCGTTGTGGTGCCGCGCAACATAAAAGAAAGAACTTTAAATACATCAAGATATAATTAAGCTACTCACGTGCACACACACACACACACACACACACACACACACACACACACACACACACACACACACACACACACACACACACACGCGCGCGCACACACCACACACACACACACCACACACACACACACACAATATCAAAATAGACTGGACAGATAGAACAATAGGCTCAAGCACAAGAGTGAAAACTTAAATCTTGAAGTTGAGATGATAAACAGATTACTGATATAGATGTGCTAGTCATACATTTATTCACACGCTGGTGCATAGTAGATACATTTGATAGTTATGATGACTATGCACTGTATTGTGTTTCACTTAGATGAAAGAAGCAGTCTGTGAGGTACATTTGTATAATTAAACTGATGTAACAAAGGACTGAGCAAATTGTGTCAGGTTCTGACTGAAATGACTGCTATTTCTTGTAGAAATCTTTCAACTTCACCTGTAATTCAACACATAAAAGGTGGAAACTGGAATGCGATGAAATTTGAACAGGAAAATAGTGTTCCATTGATCAGCTACAAAGAATATGATTTGAGCTTTACGCATTTGCTGAGGTCAATTATAAGTGTTAGACGAGAAAAGGTGTAAATCTGATCACGACTGTCCGTAGAGGGGTTTTTTCAAAGGAATTATTCACCTTGACAAAAAGCTGTATTAACAGCTACAGGTACACTTGGTCACACACACACTTGCACACATTCTCTTTTGTGTGATGTACACTCTTCAATAATCCACAATGTCAGATTTATTTCAAGTCCAGATGCATAAACATACAGTACATATAAGTGTCTGAGCATGCCTTTAACCTTCCTTGTACACCATTAGTGTTCTTTCCTCAATTTTATTTGCTCACATGCCAAATCACATGCAAACATACTGTTACTATTGTTAGGGTCATACGTGAGCCTTCGCGTGTAATGTACTAAACAAACAATCACACGTGCAGACAATACTTCACAGGTGTCTGCACCCATTTTTGTTACTTTTTACTTTAGGTTGGAAAGTTATTTATCTGGTGTGTGTAAGTACACCCATACTTCATACACATACTCCATACACCCATACTACATAATGTTATGTCAGATCACTAAAGGCAGAAAAAGGCTGGATAAGTAGACAAAAGTCGTGTAGCATCATTTTAGTACTTAAATGAATTATCGAGATAAGTAAACATTACCCCCCCCCCCCCCCATATACTCCATGCACCCACACTACATACTGCTATATCAGATCACTAAAGGCAGAAAAAAAGGCTGCATAAGTAACCCAACAAAAGTCAAGTAGCATCATTTAAGTTCTTAAATGAATTATTGAGATAAGTAAACATTAACCCCCTCCCCTAAGTCCTGACGACTGGTACAAAAATAACACTTAAAGGTGGCAGAAAACAGTCCATCAGATATTCAAAGGTGTGATTCCCCCCCCCCCAAAAAAAAAAAAAAAAAAAAAAAGAAAAAAAAAAAAAAAGAAAAAAAAAAAAAAAAAAAAAAGAAAAAAAAAAAAGAAAAAAAAAGAAATATGCGAGCAAAATACATAATTCTCACGAACACCTGCTGCTGCTCTTCATAATCTATGCCTCTTATGAATGAAATAGGCTGTCTGAAGCAAGAAGCTGAATTCAATTGTTTGAAATGTCTGAATCAATCTCCAGACCTGAAAACTGTCACCCACACAAAAACCAACATACTCCGGTGTAGAGCACACTCGGCACGCTGAATCAACTTGTAGTACAGTGAGAGTAAAAAGTATGGATGCACCTTGTATTATTAAATCATACATATATACAAAGCTTTGGTCAGCTGACATCTGTTACACAAAGCCCGTATTGGTGAGTTTAGAGCGACATGGCAAAGGTTAATCATGCACTATCACACCTTAACCTTCGCTATAACTTGCGGTAGTGCACACACCCAACTATGGTATACTGTACTGATCGCAAAAAAAATGTATGATAAAATAATAACAATTCTGACCACACATGCACACTTGCATGCATGCACATAAACTCCCAACCCAAAAGACGAGAATGATCAGAAATTCAACACAACCTGGTAAATCGTGAAAATTCTTTAAGAAGGGGTGAAATAGAAAGTTCAGCCTACTATAGTCAGTCGTATTCTGAACATTACATGCTGGCGGATCGGCCCAAAACATGCCGCTCCTGCCATGACACCTGCCCATCATTATTAACGTACTCCGTGGTCTCGTCCCGCACCCCACCGGCATCTTCTCCTGACCTATTGGCAGAATGTATTTGAATAGCATCCAGCTGCTGTCTGTTCTGCTACCAATCCCCTAACGTAACCTCCCTCGTCACAGAATTTTCACGATCAACCAGGTACCTTCTGGTCATTCTTCGTCATCAGAAAGTTGTGTAAGGCAAGTGCAGCCAGTGTCACACGTGTTGCCTTCTCAGTCTGCAGGTGCATACACGTACGAAACACACCAAATCTTGCAGCCAAAATTCCAAAAGCGTTCTCTGAAATCCGGCGGGCTCAAGATAGGCGTTAGTCAAACATTTGCTGTTTTCTCCTTTCATCCTTTACGCTCTCAATGTGAAGATCACTCACTGTCCTGAATAGGTAGGGCTTCATTAAGTATGTTTTCAAAGGGAAGTCATCGTCTCCAACAATGAAGTGAGGTACAGCTTTTTCTCTTCCTTGCAAAGGCTTCGATGTTGGAATATTGAGGCTATTTTCCTCAATTGCCGACTTCAAAGAAGATGCACGGAAGATGCCTGCATCACCAGCACGACCATTTCTGCCCACACCTACAAACAAGAACCGGTAACGTGCATCCACTAAGGTCAGGAGAATGATGCTATGATACTCCAAATAATTGAAGTAGTCTGATCCACCAGGGGACTTGATCTCAACGTGTTTGCCATCCATCGCACCAATGCAGTTTGGAAGGTTTTGTCGATGTTCAAAGTCCTCAGCAATCTGCCCCCACTTCTCAGGTGTACTTGGCACCTGCACAGAATAGTAATGAAAGAAAATGAAAACTGGTTCAATGAGAGAATACACAAATTCATGAATTCAAATAGTGCTTTGAAGTAACATAGACAATTCTGAGGTCTGTTTATAATCACTGATCATAATCCTTTTTTGTTGTTGTTACAGACAAAAATAAATGGACAACAGAGCCAAAGCCAACTGAGCCAAAGCCATCAGAGCCAAAGCCAACTAAGCCAAAGCTAGCAGAGCCAAAGCCAGCAGAGCCAGAGCCAGCAGAGCCAAAGCCAACTCTGCCAAAGCCAGCAGAGCCAGAGCCAGCAGAGAAAAAGCCAACTGAGCCAAAGCCAGCAATCAAGAGTGGGGTGACAGCCAGGAAACTGAAATGGAGCCAGAAGGGGACCTGGAACTGTTAATGCACCAGGTTTGTGCAACATCAAATTCAAACGAGAGACGCCGACACCAGTCCATGCTACCGCCAGACGAGCATAAAACAGAACAAGAAAGACCGCGATCAGCTCCACATCTGTTCATGTCACCACCAGCTCAGCGATGTGGACCCCCGCTGGCCTATCCCACTTCCCCATCACCTGCAGCTCAACAGAGACGCATCCTTGGCACAGAGGTGCGTGAGGCTCGCCGTGCGCCAAACCCAAGGAGAAAACGGATAGATCCAGCGGAAGAGGCAGTGGCAGATTTAAATCCATTGCGGAGAGAACGTCGCCAATAAAAGAGGCGGTAGTTGCTGAAAATGACTATTTCTTCAGAATGACCGCGTGTGAAGTGGCCGGCATTCCCATTGCAGCACAAGACTCAATGCGGCGGCCATTTATACTCTTGTGGCAGAAGAACAGAACACGTGCTAGAAATGTGACATTCTTCTCTGATATAATTTAGTTTTTGGCATTCAAGTTATGTAAGAATGAATTTACAGCAATAAAACTGGACAGTGACCATGCCTTGAAAGTTAATGCAACTTGTATTTTTAACAACTAAAAACTCCTTGTGCATGCAGCCACTGCAAGCAGTCACTGTAACATAAGTGCAGCACCCGTGACTGCGTGCACAAGGGGAAAAAAGGGGATTGTGTATAAAAATAAGAGACAAAGTCCTACCATCTATGCAACATCCAACTGTCATGGTTCTGTCACTTATTCATTTAATGTACGAGCATGAAATACACAAATTTGCTTCATGTTTTGACAGTAATAGTCATCGGAATCATGACGTCAGGATATTGCATACATGGGTGGGGATTGTCTATTAATTCTATACTGACACACACTGTGGTTTGACACACATTGTGGTTTGAAAAAGAAAGTTGTTATGAGCTCCAACTCTTGCGGTCAGTAACTGGACTGCAAGTTTAATGGAGTTTTAAATTGCTAGAGCTGACAGGGGACACTTTCCATCAACCATCAGCCCTGGTCACGTGCTCCATAGTCAGCCATATATTACATGTATTCAATACAACCGAGATAAAACACATGAATACCAATTGCAAATATGCACAAGTATACTAAGAACAGAGGATGCTAAAAGAATGGGATACCTGTGTTAACTGGAAAACAAATCCATGAAACAAAAAGGCTAGGGGCCTCAACATTTGGAGCATAGAATTGGGCACTATTATGTATGATTGACAGCTATGATACATTGAACTTGAAGGATGCTAGATTACAAAGTAAAGTAGGTAAAAGCACTGTCAGGGGAGAGAAGTGTGCATGATCGACCAGTGATCATAGATCTACTTTGGTCAAAGGACACACACAAAAAAAAAAAAGATAGGAAAGAGGGGGTGCGCTAAGAAAGTGACTGGTAGCAATGCATATGGAAGCCCCCCTCCCCCCCCCCCGAAGGGGGGCGTATCACATATCCCACTGTTCCAGCCCCGTGGTGCATGGAAATTTAAATCAAGGTAGGGGGGGGGGGGGGGGTCCAGATATTTAGCCGGTGTGGACAGCTGTTTCGGTCTTGGCGACCTCTTAAGCACAACATCAGCAATACTGGAGGAAGGCAGGAACTTTTGCCTCCCTGCAATGACAGACCCTTCCCGGCAGGGGATCTAACTGTTGTCTGTCCAGCGCTGTGATTCCCCTTGGTTTGAGTACTGACAATTCTGCCAGCGCTAGCCTCACCTATCCGGTTTGTGAGTATCATGTATAACTCGAGGCAAAATTTGTATCGTTACATTGTTGTGTAATGTTCTGTGCATCTACTGTGGGAAATCAGGGTATTTACCCGACCACATATAGTAGCGCACCTTCATGTTTGTGTATGTATGTTTTTCCTGCCTACTTCCTAAGTTCCGGAGAAAGACATGGGTTATATAAGAGACCTGATCCATTCTTATTAGGGATGGAAATGATTGTCTTATTCTATACCTGCGTATTTCTCTGTGGGCTGGCGATTGGGTGCCTGATAGGCGGGGGCAGGGGATCTAACTGTTGTCTGTCCAGCGCTGTGATTCCCCTTGGTTTGAGTACTGACAATTCTGCCAGCGCTAGCCTCACCTATCCGGTTTGTGAGTATCATGTATAACTCGAGGCAAAATTTGTATCGTTACATTGTTGTGTAATGTTCTGTGCATCTACTGTGGGAAATCAGGGTATTTACCCGACCACATATAGTAGCGCACCTTCATGTTTGTGTATGTATGTTTCTCCTGCCTACTTCCTAAGTTCCGGAGAAAGACATGGGTTATATAAGAGACCTGATCCATTCTTATTAGGGATGGAAATGATTGTCTTATTCTATACCTGCGTATTTCTCTGTGGGCTGGCGATTGGGTGCCTGATAGGCGGGGGCAGGGGATCTAACTGTTGTCTGTCCAGCGCTGTGATTCCCCTTGGTTTGAGTACTGAAGAAATGTCAGTTCTTCGCCGAGGAAACACAGTACTTAGGGTTTGTGATAGGGAAGGAAGGAGTCAAACCAGACCCAGAAAAGTTGTCAGCAATTCGGACATTGCCGAATCCAACACGTATAAGGGAGAGTCGCAGTGTCATTGGAATGATGTCATACTATCGCAGGTTCATACCCAACTTTTCTGAGATAGCCGAACCCATCATCAATTTGACAAAGAAATTTGCCAGATTCAAATGGTCTGATCAGTGTCAACAGGCGTTTGATTTTCTCAAACAAAGTTTGTCAGTAGTTCCTTTGTTGGTATATCCGGACACGAGACGTCCATATGTATTGTACACTGATGCTAGTGACGCATGTATCGGGGCGTGTCTGACGCAAGAAAGTGAGGACAGCACAGGACTCAAGACAGAAAAGCCTATTTACTTTCTGTCCCATAGGTTGAGCCAGAGCCAGAAGAAGTGGTCTACCATAGAAAAGGAAGCATTTGCAATCCATTATGCATTACAGAAGTTAGACCACTACTTGCACAATGCGCATTCGTTGTTCGCACAGATCACAAACCGTTAAAGTATCTCTTAGAGTCACCTATGCAGAATAAGAAGATTCAGATGTGGGCGCTAGGGATCGCAGGGTACAACTGCACTATAGAGTACATTCCAGGGCCACAGAATGTGTTGGCTGATTTGTTGTCTAGAGTGCCGCAAATAGACGGAAAGGAGTTAGTATCAGAAGAGACGGAAGAAATAGTTACAGAAGTGAGCGACAATGCGTTCCAGATAGGGGTGATTAATTCCAGTCAGTTTAAACCAAAGCAGTTTGCAAGTTGTCAGACGGATGATCCAAGAGAAACTTTAGAAAAGGTAGAGGTGACAGGGTTCGATATGATCACGGAGCAAGACAAGGATCCAGACATTGTTAAGTTGAAAGAGCAGCTACTGAACGAGGAAGCACCGGCCAGTGTAAAAAAGGAGGTATTTGTTCATAGAAGATGTCTTGTATTTCTTGTCGAATATTGATGACGATACAGTAGCGAGATTAGTGGTGCCATCCCATTTGGTGGAGCATGTCGTAAACCAGTATCATGACGGAAATGGACACATGTGCCTTGACAAGACTTACGACACCATCAAACAGAAGTATTTTTGGCCAAACATGTACAGAGGGTTGAACGAGTACATAGGCGGTTGCATTACCTGTCAGCAAAGGGTTTTGCAGAAACAGAAAGTCCCAGTGCAGGAAATGGACGTTCCTCCATATCCGTTTGCAAAGGTTAGTGTAGACATACAGGGTCCATTCCCTACTAGTCTGTCTGGGAACAAGTACATTTTAGGGTTTGTTTGCCATTACAGTGGATATCCAGAGTGCTTTCCAGCACCAGATAAGTCGGCAGAAACTGTTGCTCAAATCTTGATGGATGAGATAATTCCTCGACAGGGCTGTCCTTTGCAGGTGGTTACCGATAATGGCACAGAAAATGTCAATCGGATCATGAGGGAGGTTCTCAGTGAACTAAACATAGATCATGTCTTGACGAGCTATTATCATCCACAGTCTAACGCCAAGGTAGAGAGATTTCATCGTACCATGAATGATATCATGTCGAAGAAAATACAGGAAGATATCCAAACGTGGGATTTGCACATAAAGCATGCGTTTTCGGCATACAGGGTTAGCGTTTCAGAAACGACTCAGTGCTCTCCATTCTTTCTACTGTATAACAGAGATCCAGTGTTACCATTAGATAACATACTGAGGCCTAAACGGAAATATGTCGGAGAGGACCTTCATAAGGTAGCCTTAGAACAACAGCACAAATTGTTCACCCAGGTGCACCAACGGATAAAGAAATCACAGAAGAGTGGTGCAAAATATGCAAACCGACAGGTCAAAAGTGACGAAATTAAAGTCGGGGACCCAGTGTACTATAAGAATAATCAAAGGAAAAACAATCTAGACAGCAAATGGAAACCTTACTACAGAGTGGTCGAGCAAACAACCCCAGTAACGTACAGGATCAGGAACCAATTGACTGGTGAAGTAGTTAAAGTGCATGCAGAGCACTTAAGACTCGCTAAGTTAGATGAGTGGCCTAAACCCTCAGCGGAAACAATTAGGCCACTCAGGAAGACTAATTATGCGATCGCACCGGAAGACAGCTCTTCCAGTGACAGCGAAGATGTAGGCGACTTACCTTCAAGAGAAAGTTGGATCAAAAGACAGCGTAGAGAACGGGAGAACTAGTCTTCAGAAGACGACATACCTCTCATGGAGTTAGCAAAAAGGGTTAGACGCCAGAAGAGGAGACAAACAGTCGAAGCAGAATCGGCTGATGTTAGCTCGGGCGAAGGCACATCAGATGACTCTGATGATGATAGGATAAAGCATGTGGACGCAATCCTGCCTAAGTCTGGGAGTAAAGGAGTAAGGCGGTTATTAAAGGCTATAGGAGATCTACTTTAGGCTTCATTTAAAATGCAACTCTCAAGTGGTATTGAGAGAGGATCAATCAGGAAATCGTGCAGATAATGCAGTTTTGGGTGTATGACTATACAACTATGGGTGTAAATTACATTTTGCAGACGTGCAAGATGAGGTTCGTCCTCTGTCTCATGATTTTGGGTTTAGCAAATAGCGTTTATAATTTATTATTAATGGCAGTAATCATGTCATTTGTAGGCGAAATAGTGGGAGTAGCCCGATATTTTGTGTGTTAAAAGCTGGCCCTTTATCGAGACTTAGGCGATGGCATAGTGAGGTCACTCGACCTACACTGGACCCGGGATCGGTGGCTACAACTGTGGCGGACGACAATGACGTCTACGGAGCAAGTGCCTCCGCACTGATGATGGAAGACAGGGCGGAATTGAAGACGACATCGCCAGTCGTGAAATTCTACCCGGCCTTGAAATGAGGCGACCTGTGCGGTGGATGAATTATGTTGGGACTGTGAGCGCAGCGGTGCCCACGAGAAACGAACAATTTCAGTGTTGACAATGAACTCTTTCTTTTTCATTTTAATATATTATGTGTATTTGGATGGAATAAGTGTTGTTATAGTTGGACAAGATATCACGCACCGATTTGAAACGTATTTTGATTGTGTAATGATGTGTAATTATATTATTATGTCCCGAAGTGTAAACCCTCCTGAACAAGATAGAAAAATAATCCTGAACGGGATGTATTTTTCTCGGGTTAGGGAGGAATGTTGCACTACTGACGCGTGCCTCCACATCCGGCATCTGGATGTAGTTTCCGGTCACATAACGTATGGTCAGCGTCTGTATGTAACTACCGGACTCGCCGGGCAGCCCTAATCTAGATAACGGGCCGGCCTCCGGAACTGTTACTATATGGGAAGTGGATGGCATCTAATTAACGGGACCATCGGCACGTGGAGACGCTCTAATTCACGTAACGGCACCGGCCCTAAACGAGGGGCGGGTCCTAAATGGGAAGATGATTGATAAGGGCAAGGGTATATACATATTGGGGGACAGACAACCAGAGACACAACACAAGACACAGAACTAGACACACAACGAGAGAGGGAACACAACGAGAGGAGAGTGAGAGGAGAGTGAGAGAGATGGACGAAAGTAGAAGAGAGAGCAAATAGTGAGAGAACGACCGAATTGTAGTCAGTGGTTGGTCTTGCCCAACCCCAGACAATGCTCTTTAGACTGAAATAAACACGAGAGACAACCATCACTGGACTTCAGTTGTTTTACGTGTCCATAGTGCAACAGCATGCACATGACGTTTTGGGCGTGCGGGCCCGAAATCTGGTGTATGTGTGTGTGTGTGTGTGTGTGTGTGTGTGTGTGTGTGTGTGTGTGTGTGTGTGTGTGTGTGTGTGTGACAGCGACTAGAGCGCACGTTTGAGGACGGACAAGTTTGAAATTTTATAATATTGTCCCTAAAAGAATAATCCCTAAAGGCATTTTATTTGATTTTTTGATTAAGATGTACATTGGCGAGAAAATGTCCCTTTCACAAAAACCGGTTGATCCCACACTGGCGTCCGTATTTTTTCTTGATTTTACTAGATATTTTGCACATCGCTAGATAAAAGAAGATATTGTATGAGTTTGTTTTCTAACATTGTACCTCTTCAACGTTTTGTGTGATAATTAAATATTTTGGGAAAAAAGTTTCAAGTCTTTTGGGATTAATTTTACGAATTATATGGGATTCATCTGAAAACAATTGAATCTTTCTTTTACGATAAAAAGCAATCTTGTCATTCATAATCGCATGGTTTTTTTATAAACGGTATTTACATAAGCCAAAAGTTTGTCTCGGCCGTCGGGTACGATTAGGTTAATTTGTGACCTGTAAGCCATAGGTGTGAAAATCAGTTAATTTTCGGTACCACTTTGGGGAGTTATTTTTAAAACAGCTATCGTAACTTTGTTACGTTTGTGGCTGTGTTATTCTTTATAGGGCATGTGTGCGTGATGATCAGTGGAAAAGATCCGGTGTTCAGTTGAGTTATTTTAGATTAGAATCACGTACCTTTTTAGGATGATTCGTTTCTTTTAGATTAGAATCACGTACCTTTTTAGGATGATTCGTTTCTTTTAAATTAGAATCACGTACCTTTTTAGGATGATTCGTTTCTTTTAGTTCAAGGGTGGTGCCAGAAAAGCTTGGCGCCTCAGGCGCCAAGCTATTCTGGCACCACCCTTGAACTAAAAAGGCACGTACCTTTTTAGTGTAATGATTCGTTTCTTTTTGAATGGAGAATTGCAATCGACTTTTTTGTGTGTGTGTGAATAGAATGTTGCACATTTTGCTAACGTGTAGCAAAGTCCTACCAAGATTAAACTGGAAGGTTCTAGTGACCTCAAACATGGGGTCAAAGTTTTGTAGTACACATGTTGGTTACATTTCATCATGTTTACGTAATGCGCATATATATAAATGGAGATTGTAGAAAAATATAGAGTGTTAGTTTTAATGAATATTAATGATTTGGTTACCTTTTTTTCTGATTGGTTGCGTTGTGTAATTTACGGGATTATTCTGGGAATCTGTGATAGTATACAAGAGTGTTAGAAAGTATGCACATGCATTGTAAGATCAAGTGTATCAAGATGAGGATGCATTGTAAGAGTCAATGTATCAAAGTGTGGATGCATTTGTAAGAGATAGTGTATCAAAGTGTGGATGCATTGTGCTAAGAGTGCATCGTGAGAATAAAGTACTGTTGGAACTGTTACTCCAGTGTGGCTTACAACCTTGTGTCACGTGTGGCCAGTTGCAACTGAGTGGGGTTTTTTTTTCTACAACAACCCAACGTGAGTGTGTCTGGTGTGACTGCATCATACGACCACGACTAATGCGTAACAAACTTTGATTTTTCTTTTGCGAAAAAACAACAAAAACAAAAACAACAAACTATCGTCTTATTAATATCCGCATGGTCTTACGTTGTTTGCATAAGCCTGCTGTTTGTCCGGGCTCTCGGATAGGATTAGGTCAGTTCGTGATCTCTCAGCCTCAGGTGTGAAAATCAGCTAGAAAATTGCAAAGTTTGATCATCTAAAATGTTAATACTGCGATGGGTGGCATATAACATAAAGTCGTCACTATGAACACTGCGTCGTGAGACCAACCTATGCCATGACATGATGCTTGAAATGACGTCATTTCGCTGCTCGCGCTATTCTTCTTCTTCATGGAAAGTGCTTAGGAATGGCGGAAAGCGCCGTGTGTCCGTCTTTATTTCTGTGTGCCAGTGTGTGTGGATCAGCGGGTGGTTTAGGATAGAAGGAGATGGATCAGAAGGATAAGCTTGAAAAAAGGGACAACTTTGGGGTTCCCACCTTGATTGAATTCTCCCTAGTGTCTGCGCTTTTTGTAGCTCTTGATACCGGATTATATTGCTAAATGAACTGCTGCCACCTAATAGATGGTAAGTTATGTGTTTGCGGTTAATGCATTTTTTATATATCCTTTCCCGGTACATATTTTGTAACTGCGATGAGTTCTAGTCTTCTATTTTTGTGTTGAAAACTAATGTGAATAAATTAGCCTGAAGGTGCATCGCCCCTATCTTGTCTAAGGTTTATTTAGCATATTTGACCGGCTGCCGACATACATTGAATTTTAATACTCTGTTTTTTTTTCTCACAAGCAGTGCAGGCATATCCGAAGAAAGTCGTGTTGCTCTCGGGATCTTACCAAACAACCATCTAACATAAGTGTGTGTTTGTTTGTGTGTGTTTGTGTGTGTGTGTGTGTGTGTGTGTGTGTGTGTGTGTGTGTGTGTGTGTGTGTGTGCGTGCTTGCACATGTGCGAGTGTTTGTGCACGCGCATTATGTATACTTTCTTACAGGCTATATCCAGACGCTGCAATGGGACGGAGCCTCATTTTACCCCAACCTGTTAGACAGCGAAATCCGGCTAGAGGCCCCAGCTAACCACAGCATCATGATTAGCATGATATACGTAGAAAGTGGTATATTTTGGTCATTGGATTTTAACGAACACACGTGCGAAGGTTATGTCATAGAACTGACTACAGAGCAGCGTGCGCCCGCCGCGACGACTACAGGGAGTTTGAACACGTCTGGTAATGATGACGCGAGACGCACGCTTGAACGCTTCTGTTTTATGGTACCGAACAGGATCACCACGACGATTGACGGGGCTTTGTTGGTCAAGTTTACAACAATCACGAGCGACAGGTGAGTGAGTGCACTCCAGCAAGCAAAAACTCTCCGGGTTGACATGTCAATATATTGAGATATAACAACGGCATAATGTCGGTCCTGAGGAAATCTGAATACCACGCAACTGCAAGAGGTATAGATTCTCATGAGCCCCCGCAGTTGCGGGGGCTCATGAGAATCTAGGCCTCTTGCTGACACCATTTTGAACACATGATCCTCCGACAGCTTTGGTTTCTTGGTGTTGAATAAATGAAGACTGCAGAAACACGACCTGCATCAAGTGGCACAGTACGGGTTAAGCAATATCGTTGCAGTTTTTGATTACCTTGTATTGTTCGCCTGTTCTTCGTTTTGTTCGCTTTAAGTTCAGACGGCGAATGTACATAAAGGTCTTTAAAAAATAGCTGTCGTTTAACCCTTTGAGTGTCGGTAGCGGTTTTAGTCGCCATCATTCCTTTAGGAATCATCACGACAAAAACCGCTACCGACACTTAAAGGATTTTTGTAAACCCGAAGAAATAAATGAGTGAATGAATAAATGAATGAATCGATCGATCGATCGATCGATCGATCGATCGATCAATCAATCAATCAATCAATCAATCAATCAATCAATCAATCAATCAATCACTACAGGCACACGGGGTTCAGACTAGCATTCTCGTTCCACAACCACTCGGCCAGTCCCCAGCAGCTGCCTGACGGACGGTGGAACTGTTCCGTGCCCTACTGGCCAGACTTCCAATACCACCTGGCGTGCAATCTGATGAACGAGTGCGCGGGCGGCGAGGACGAAGCCGAGTGTCCATACACCACGAAACTATGCGGCAAGGGGCGGATCACGGTCGGGGACCGGTGCTACGGATACACGGTATTTTTTTAAAACGAGATTTGTGACAACGTAGCAAGTGTCACGAAGCATGTGGACGCTGCGTGGCCAGAGAACGTGCATCGTCGCAGACTGGGGAGAAGTTTCTAAGGAATGAAGAAACACGCTCAAAAAAGACAATGACAACAAAATAAATTAAGCCCTTGACTGCCAAAAGAAAAAACCACCACGCGATCTAAGCACAAGAGACATAGATCTTCACGAGCCCCCGCATTTTCGGGGGCTCATGAGGATCTATGCCTCTTGCTTAAATCACTTTGGATTCATGTTACTGGGATGGTTTGGACTCGTGGGTGTTAATTTAGCAAAGACTGCAGAAACGCCGTCTACATCAAGTAGCAGTCAAGGGGCTAGCCATTCGGCTTAAAAGCCACTAAAAAAGAAAAGAAAAAAAGACATGCAACCATGTAAACAATGTCTACTTATCATTGTTTTTGTGATCAAACGTGTCGGGTAAACAATTCTGTTCACAATTCTGTTCAGCCGACACATTCAATCACCAAAGAAAAGATAAGTAAAAAGCACATTGTATACTTGTATGTACCCACTCCATAAAGTTTCCCTTCTTTGACACATGTATTGATATATTGTATAACAGCAAATTAATATTCATGAGCTTGCTAGGTATACTTTCCTTCCCAAAATCCCTTGCGCACCAAGAAGACTCGATCTTGCTGATATTGGATTTTCAAAACGGAAACGCGAAATATGCTCACACTGCAACATTAGCGCGCTCCTTATGTGTAGTAGTAATGACATACTTCTTAGTGTGTATGAATGCTGGAAATGTATATCCTATACACTCACACTGCAACATTAACGCGCTCCTTATGTGTAGTAGTAATGACATACTTCTTAGTGTGTGTGGACGCTCGAAATGTATATCCTATACACTCACACTGCAACATTAACGCGCTCCTTATGTGTAGTAGTAATGACATACTTCTTAGTGTGTATGAATGCTGGAAATGTATATCCTATACACTCACACTGCAACATTAACGCGCTCCTTATGTGTAGTAGTAATGACATACTTCTTAGTGTGTATGGATGCTCGCAATGTATATCCTATACACTCACACTGCAACATTAGCGCGCTCCTTATGTGTAGTAGTAATGACATACTTCTTAGTACATACTCGAAATGTATATCCTATACACTCACACTGCAACATTAACGCGCTCCTTATGTGTAGTAGTAATGACATACTTCTTAGTGTGTATGGACGCTCGACATGTATATCCTATACACTCACACTGCAACATTAACGCGCTCCTTATGTGTAGTAGTAATGACATACTTCTTAGTGTGTATGAATGCTCGCAATGTATATCCTATACACTCACACTGCAACATTAGCGCGCTCCTTATGTGTAGTAGTAATGACATACTTCTTAGTACATACTCGAAATGTATATCCTATACACTCACACTGCAACATTAGCGCGCTCCTTATGTGTAGTAGTAATGACATACTTCTTAGTACATACTCGAAATGTATATCCTATACACTCACACTGCAACATTAGCGCGCTCCTTATGTGTAGTAGTAATGACATACTTCTTAGTGTGTATGGACGCTCGACATGTATATCCTATACACTCATACTGCAACATTAACAAGCTCCTTATGTGTAGTAGTAATGACATACTTCTTAGTGTGTGTGAATGCTCGACATGTATATCCTACACTCACACTGCAACATTAACGCGCTCCTTATGTGTAGTAGTAATGACATACTTCTTAGTGTGTATGAATGCTCGACATGTATATCCTATACACTCACACTGCAACATTAACGCGCTCCTTATGTGTAGTAGTAATGACATACTTCTTAGTGTGTGTGAATGCTCGACATGTATATCCTACACTCACACTGCAACATTAACGCGCTCCTTATGTGTAGTAGTAATGACATACTTCTTAGTGTGTGTGAATGCTCGACATGTATATCCTACACTCACACTGCAACATTAACGCGCTCCTTATGTGTAGTAGTAATGACATACTTCTTAGTGTGTATGGACGCTCGACATGTATATCCTATACACTCATACTGCAACATTAACGCGCTCCTTATGTGTAGTAGTAATGACATACTTCTTAGTGTGTATGGACGCTCGACATGTATATCCTATACACTCACACTGCAACATTAACGCGCTCCTTATGTGTAGTAGTAATGACATACTTCTTAGTGTGTGTGAATGCTCGACATGTATATCCTATACACTCACACTGCAACATTAACGCGCTCCTTATGTGTAGTAGTAATGACATACTTCTTAGTACATACTCGAAATGTATATCCTATACACTCACACTGCAACAGTAGCGCGCTCCTTATGTGTAGTAGTAATGACATACTTCTTAGTGTGTATGAATGCTCGCAATGTATATCCTATACACTCACACTGCAACATTAACGCGCTCCTTATGTGTAGTAGTAATGACATACTTCTTAGTACATACTCGAAATGTATATCCTATACACACACACTGCAACATTAACGCGCTCCTTATGTGTAGTAGTAATGACATACTTCTTAGTACATACTCGAAATGTATATCCTATACACTCACACTGCAACATTAACGCGCTCCTTATGTGTAGTAGTAATGACATACTTCTTAGTACATACTCGAAATGTACATCCTATACACTCACACTGCAACATTAACGCGCTCCTTATGTGTAGTAGTAATGACATACTTCTTAGTATGTATGAACGCTCGACATGTACATCCTATACACTCACACTGCAACATTAACGCTCTCCTTATGTGTAGTAGTAATGACATACTTCTTAGTGTGTATGGACGCTCGACATGTACATCCTATACACTCACACTGCAACATTAACGCTCTCCTTATGTGTAGTAGTAATGACATACTTCTTAGTGTGTATGAATGCTCGACATGTATATCCTATACATTCACACTGCAACATTAACGCGCTCCTTATGTGTAGTAGTAATGACATACTTCTTAGTGTGTATGGACGCTCGAAATGTATATCCTATACACTCACACTGCAACATTAACGCGCTCCTTATGTGTAGTAGTAATGACATACTTCTTAGTGTGTATGGACGCTCGAAATGTATATCCTATACACTCACACTGCAACATTAACGCGCTCCTTATGTGTAGTAGTAATGACATACTTCTTAGTACATACTCGAAATGTATATCCTATACACTCACACTGCAACATTAACGCGCTCCTTATGTGTAGTAGTAATGACATACTTCTTAGTGTGTATGAATGCTCGCAATGTATATCCTATACACTCACACTGCAACATTAACGCGCTCCTTATGTGTAGTAGTAATGACATACTTCTTAGTACATACTCGAAATGTATATCCTATACACTCACACTGCAACATTAGCGCGCTCCTTATGTGTAGTAGTAATGACATACTTCTTAGTACATACTCGAAATGTATATCCTATACACACACACTGCAACATTAACGCGCTCCTTATGTGTAGTAGTAATGACATACTTCTTAGTGTGTATGGACGCTCGAAAAGTATATCCTATACACTCACACTGCAACATTAACGCGCTCCTTATGTGCAGTAGTAATGACATACTTCTTAGTACATACTCGAAATGTATATCCTATACACACACACGCGAAACGGAGAAAAGCCGCCAGGAAACATGCGAGTCGGGCTGGACTGAAATTGACGAGATGTCAGCTGGCGATCGACAACAAGAACAAAATAAACAAACCTGCTAGCATTTTGCGCAATTATGCGTGGTCTAGTTACAAGTAGAATTTACTCAGCAACACGCACAGTTATACAATGCACTGATGTCTTCCTAGTCAATCGAAATCTACGCGCAGGGTCAACAGCGATAGACGGCCGTCTGCCAGTGATGTGTTTTGTCTGAACACCGCAATCAGCCGCAAAATGAATGACGCGGGGCATAGTTTTGTTTTGGACTGGGTACATAAATTATATTGAGCAACAATTGTGTTTGATATAGTGCCGATAACAGACAGATGTGATTACTTGACTCGAATCAAAATGATGTCCTCGTCTTCGACTCGGATGTTTTGATTCGAGTCTCGTCATCACATCTGCCTGTTATCGCACTATATCAAGCAAAATGTTGCTCAATATAATATGTCGATTTTGACCCCAAAAATCTGTTGACACAAAATGTTACAGCGTCCTACTGCATGCAGGAAAAGACCACCTCTTCCCTGCCAGTAGTCGCACAAAGGCCACTCCCCCACCAGTTGTCGCGCAAAGACCACTTAACCCCTGCCAGTGGTCGCGCAAAGACCACACCTTTCCTGCCAGTTCTCCCACAAAGACATCCTCTCTGCCAGTCGTCGCACAAAGACCACCTCTTACATACCAGTGGTCGCCCAAAGACCACATCTTCCTGCCAGTTGTCGCACAAAGACCACCTCGTTCCTGTATGTGGTCGCACAAAGATCACCCCTTCGCTGCCAGCTGTCGTACAAAGACCTCCACTTTCCTGCTAGTGGTCGCACAAAGACACATCTTCCCTCCCAGTTGTCGCACAAAGGCCACCCCATCCCTGTAAGTGGTAGCTTAAAGACCGCCCCTCCCCAGCCAGCTGTCGAGCAAAAACCACCCATTCCCTGATAGTGGAGGCACAAAGATCACATCTTCCCCGCCAGCTGCCGCACAATGCACACCTCTTCCCTGTCAGTGGCCGCATAAAGACCGCATTTTCTTGCCAGCGGCGGCACAAAGACCACCTCTCATTGTCAGCGGTCGCAAAAGACCACTCCTTACCTGCAAGTAGTCGCACAAAAAACCTATTCTCTACAGGTGATCGCACAAAGACCGCATCTTCTCTGCCAGTGGTCGCGTATAGATTACCCCTCCCCTGCCAGCGGTCGCACAAAGACCACCCTTTTCTGCCAGTGATCGTACATAGACCATATCTTCCCTGCTAGTGGCCGCACAAAGGCCACCTCTTCCCTGCCAGCGGTCGCACAAATACCACACTTTCTCTGCCAGCGGTCGCACAATGACCGCCTCTCCTCCGCATCTGGTCGTACAATGACCATGTATTCTCTACCAGTGGTCGTACAACGATTACCTTTCCTCGCCAGTTGTCGCACAAAGACCACATCTTTCCTGCCAGTGGACGCACAAAGCCCACCTATCCCTGCCGATGGTCGCAAAAAGACCACCCCTTCCCTGACAATGATTGCACAAAGACCATCTCTTTTCTGTCAGCGGTCACACAAAGACACCCATGCCAGTGGTCGCACAAAGACCATCTCTTCCTTGCCAGTGGTCATACAAAGACCACCCCTTCCTTGTCAGTGGTCGTACAGAAGATCACACTTCTCTGTTAGTGATCGCACAAAGACCCCTCTCTACTGCCAGTGGTCGCACAATGACCACCTCTTCCCTGCCAGTGGTCGCACATTTTCTGTTTCTGAAATCGTTGTTCATCCAAGAAACATCGATACAAATTGCTCTCAGCAAGAGGCATAGATCCTCATGAGCCCACGCAGTAGCTGGCCCATGAGGATCTATGTCTCTTGCAGTTGGATCGTGCCCACCTGTACTCGGCATTGGAAGGGTTAATAGTTCACAATATCACATTAACAAACGTTCCTAGTATGGCTTACAATAATGCAGTTGGATCGTGCCCACCTGTACTCGGCATTGGAAGGGTTTATAGTTCACAATATCACATTAACAAACGTTCCTAGTATGGCTTACAATAATGCAGTTGGATCGTGCCCACCTGTACTCGGCATTGGAAGGGTTTATAGTTCACAATATCACATTAACAAACGTTCTTAGTATGGCTTACAATAATGCAGTTGGATCGTGCCCACCTGTACTCGGCATTGGAAGGGTTTATAGTTCACAATATCACATTAACAAACGTTCTTAGTATGGCTTACAATAATGCAGTTGGATCGTGCCCACCTGTACTCGGCATTGGAAGGGTTTATAGTTCACAATATCACATTAACAAACGTTCTTAGTATGGCTTACAATAATGCAGTTGGATCGTGCCCACCTGTACTCGGCATTGGAAGGGTTTATAGTTCGCAATATCACATTAACAAACGTTCTTAGTATGGCTTACAATAATGCAGTTGGATCGTGCCCACCTGTACTCGGCATTGGAAGGGTTTATAGTTCACAATATCACATTAACAAACGTTCCTAGTATGGCTTACAATAATGCAGTTGGATCGTGCCCACCTGTACTCGGCATTGGAAGGGTTTATAGTTCACAATATCACATTAACAAACGTTCTTAGTATGGCTTACAATAATGCAGTTGGATCGTGCCCACCTGTACTCGGCATTGGAAGGGTTTATAGTTCGCAATATCACATTAACAAACGTTCTTAGTATGGCTTACAATAAACGTTCTTAGTATGGTTTACAATATTGCAATATCACATTAATAAACGTTCGTAACGGTATGGCTTACAATATTGCAATATTACAATAATAAACGTTCTTAGTATGGCTTACAATATTGCTGGACAAAGGACTAATTTAAATATGGAAACTAGTAAAACGAAAGACTGTTTTACTATTCTCTTTTTAAGCATAAGAGTTCGTTCCGTTACTCTCAAAAGTCAGTGAAAACCCTCTGGTACGTGTTCCTGCTCACAGTGGAAACCTTCTGGTATGTGACATGTTCACATGGGTTGTGAAAAGAAGGGTAGAAAACACATAGTTGAGGCAAGACGACATTGATCGGTGACTTTTAGCAATCAAACCCCACCACGTACTGTAATAGCACTGTCTAAGCGTGTGTTTTTTTCCCGGCATTTTTCACGCTAGGCAGTCGTCTTTATGGTATGGCTTTCAGACTGGGAGTCTCCAAGAGCTTTGCGACTACATGTATTGTGACAACAGAAGAGTTTGTATCACAGTATCACAGCATGTGGGGACCCCGAGGAGTGTCCACGAGGATTGCAATGATTGTAATATTAGCGAGAATCGCTTACAACGAACAACTGCCGACAACGAATGAGAGCGAAGTCAGGGCAGATAACCAGCTTGAATCATAAGCACAGATAACACTCCAAACATATTTAAGAGGCATAGATCCTCAGGAGCCCATTGGGCTGCTGAGAATGTATGCCTCTTATAGATGTCTGGAGCGTTACAAAGGCGGATCTGAAAGAGGGGGCAGGGGTTCCTGCCCCCCACACAACCCCCCCCCAAACAAACAAACAAAAAAACAACAACAAAATAAAAATAAAAAAACAAACAACAAAAAAAAACAACAACAACAAAAACCACAAAAAACAAACAAACAAAAAATCTTTAAAATGCCAGAACAAAGTCCCTTTTTGGGGTGTTTGAAACCCCGCCTCCCCATCCTCCCTGTTAGAGTTTTTGGCGAGTTTCGACACACACATGCTACCCCCACCCCCCCATTCCTGTTGTTTGATATTTTGCGAGTGTTTTGAGACACTCTACACTTCACACTCTCTCAACCCCCCCCCCCCCCCTTAGCGTCGGGGAGGTCTTTTGTGTGAGGTTGAAAGTCCAAAATAAAAAGTTGGAACCCCCTACTCCCCCCCCCTATCGAGGGTAACTGATCCGCCCCTGCGTTGTCTATGCTGAAGGGCTCAAGAGAAGATGTTTGGAGCGTTGTTTGTGCTTATGGCACAAGCTGGTGATTAACCGCAATTTCGCTGTAGTTCGTTCGGTAATCGTTCGTTGCAAACGAACCTTCGCTATTGTCAGAAAGCTTTCAACGACAGGTATCCAGAGAGAAGAAGACTTGGGCGGATTTCAGCGCTCTGTGCCTTCGAGAGGGAGGGTATCTCGCCAGCATCAACACTGCACAAGAATGGATGGACATACTGCACGTGCTGAAGACATACGCCAAGCACAGCTACATGTTCAGCGTTGGGCTGACATCGCCGAGAACCGACATGACCAGCACAGTGTAAGCAGTGGTCAGATCAGCGCTGTTGCGTGTGCTGGTCCGTGATGTTGGACCTTACAGCTCTTAGAGCAGGTCCAAAGCCATGCCGGACCAGACCTTACAGCTCTTAGAGCAGGTCCAAAGCCATGCCGGACCAGACCTTACAGCTCTTAGAGCATTTCCAAAGCCATGCCGGACCAGACCTTACAGCTCTTAGAGCATGCCCAAAGCCATGCCCGACCAGACCATACAGCTCTTAGAGCGGGTCCAAAGCCATGCCGGACCAGACCTTACAGCTCTTAGAGCAGGTCCAAAGCCATGCCGGACCAGACCTTACAACTCATAGAGCAGGTCGAAAGCCATGCCGGACCAGACCTTACAGCTCTTAGAGCAGGTCCAAAGCCATGCCGGACCAGACCTTACAGCTCTTAGAGCAGGTCCAAAGCCATGCCGGACCAGACCTTACAGCTCTTAGAGCAGGTCCAAAGCCATGCCAGACCAGCACGGACATCTTAGGCGTGATGAGTGTAACCCGTTCTGCCCAACGCCCACATTCCCCGAACTTTGGAGGTGTTACCTAACGATTTTGTACCAGTCGCATGAGTTGGATGGACAATGATAATTCACGGGTAGTGCCAGATTAGCTTGGCGCCTGAAGGCGTCAAGCTAATCTGGCTCTACCCTTGAATTATCATGGTCATCGCTCCACATAATTATTATCACTAGTACTAAAGTCTCTTGCAATAAGCGTGTCAAGTTTCTCAATGGCGACATTGGCCGCTAAGGCAAGACGCACTTTTGGTTTGAAACCACCGAAGCTAAAATGCATTTAACGGGAAATGACGTTCAGCCAAGGGATGTAATGCGGAGTAGAAAAAAAAAGCGGGCGTCAAGAATTCTGTCTCTTGGACATTTAGATCGTATACATTTTGAATTCTGCAATTGTGGGCTTAGAAAAAAACATCAACATAGCATTGGTAACTGCGTGTTGCCGTCACACGAAAGTGATAGTATTAGTATAGACGAGAGGCCAGAGCAATATTTCAGGTTTTTAACCGGTACTAAATCAATGCTGATTCAGAAAAGGCTGAAATTTCACTTCTTGGGAAACAGCACTTTCAATTTTTCGATCTGCGGCTGTCTCTCCTATTTCCATGTGAAATATCTGGTTACTGTCAAATGAAATAAATATGGACTCTCCAAAGTACGCTGGCACTTTACATCAGCATCTCTGACTTTTGGTGTACAAAAGACACCGATGCTAACCGCGAGAGAGACCTTGAAAAACGACAGTGACACTATTCGAAAGTCGCGGCAACCGTCGTTTCAGCTCACTGCTCACTGAAGGACACCCCTTCTTTACGGGGTTAACTCATTCTACCCCAGACGCATTACAGCAAGATATGGATCGACCATGATTGTTCAAGGGTGATGCCAGAATAGCTTGGCGCCTATGGGCGCCAAGCTATTCTGACATCACCCTTGAACTATCATGGTCGATCTGTGTCCTGCACTGCAAAGCAGTCTTCAGAGGACAACGGCAAAATTTGGGATTTCGGTCTTGGGGTACAATGAGTTAATGAAGCCAGCTTAAAAAAACAGTCGTACAGATATGAACTCTTCTATGACTGCAAAAGAAGCGAATGAAAGATGTCGTTGTTTGACTGAGATACTGGTCGGCTGAGAAGATAGGGAAGAGTGGACTGGGAAAGAAAATGTGGTCTGAGACGGTAGCACTCATTTCTTGGTCAAGGTATTCATGTCTTTCTTTGAGTCTATATTTTCTCATCTGGCGGATACACGCCCTAGAAAGAGCTGGATAGGCAGGAAAACCTGCAGCGTAGCAAATCTCATTACTTAAAGTCTGAAATGAATATTTGGTGCTGTTTGCCGTCGGTGTGTCCTATATTCATCTATAAGAAAAGTTTGCTATTGATTGAGATGGGGGAGGTTGTGGTTGATCCTCTTCGTTTCCTCAGCTGAATTCCATCTGACAGCATTTTGAAGCGTTTGTCTAAATAAAATTAATGGTATCTGAATCTACTTGTTGTCCAATGTGATTTTCTTACAGTAAGTAACAGAGAAAAATAATTAGAACAGAATAATGTGTTTTTGCATCGTTTTACTTATTTTCAAGTACATAACAACGACTAGGAAAAACATACAACACAAACTAAATTGTTTTTTTTTTTCATATTTTAGGCAGTCAAGACCAAGCAAGCTAGCAAGCTAAAAATTCGTCTGCTACCTGAAAAAGAGTTGTCGTTCGTGTTGTAGACTAAAACGGTTATTTCAAAGAAGCCATCGAACATAATTATTTGTCTCAAATAAATTAAAGTGCAATATGTTATGCATTTCAGTAGGACTAGACTTGTCAAAGATGAATTTAGGTCAAACGAAATTACACGCCACGTGAAGGACGTGAAATTCAGGCTGGAAATTAACTACACAGAGCCAAATGTTAACTGCGGGTCCAAATGACCAATTCTATCAATCATTTTTAGTTTCCTATGCTGAAAATTTCTTTGCCTATTATTATGGTACCAATTTGTGTACTTGCGAAAGTTTTCTGCAAGTCACAAGCAAAGTTCTCACGGTGTTTGTTTTCGACGCTTACCCGTGCTCCACATTCGGCGGTCCTACAAATACATCTTCTTTTTTCCAGAACAAAGCAAAAAGCACCCCCAGAACTGCAGTCCGGATGATGATTTATTCGCTCATATTTTTATTTTTGTTATGCGTGCTATACTTGAGAGCAGCTCTTGTTGCAAAATAGTTAATATCAATCTCCGGTACAGTTGGTACCCACTTTGTGTATAGGGACGGACCTGCCTACTACTACTAAACAGCAATCATCAGCGTCTCAGATTCTGTTTTGCTGAAATGTTGAAGGTACCACAAACAATGGGACTGGAGCGACGGGTCCGTGGCATACTTCCCCAACGCAAAATATGTCTGGGAGAACGGTTGGTACGGCTACATTGAGAGGAGCGCAGGCAACCAATGGTTTTTGTCTGCGCGCTTTGTGCGCAAGTTGCTGTTGCGCAGAGAGGCCGACTATCTCTGTGAGTTCAACCCAGTCCTTAACCCCCCAGCACAAGCAGGCAACTATACTATGAAAGGTACCGATGGCAGCATGCACAAGACGGCTGAACTCAGAGACAGGATCAAACATTGGCACCAAAAGAAGAAAAATGGTCTGGAGATCGTCTTGGCAGTCCCACGTGCACGCCTGTCTCGTTCGTGTTTCACGCTCTGCAGAGACAATCACACCGCGCACAATTTTCTCGCATGTGACCCAAAGACCGCGTGCTGGGCGCGTGAGGAACGCGAGCGGGTTGCCTGCTCTGCCGATCTCGTGCCCTTACCGCCGTCGTTTGCGTGTTACAATGGGTTCGAGAGCGTGCCGTACATGTTTGTTTGTGACTTTCTACCACACTGTTCTGACAACAGTGATGAGACATCCTGCGTCTTCCCGCCATGCCGCTCAGAACTCGACAACTGTAATCAAAAACAGGTAACGATCTCTCTCTCTCTCTCTCTCTCTCTCTCTCTCTCTCTCTCGCGTACAAAATCCATTATACTTTTTATATTTGCTGTAGTATAGTTTAAGCGAAGAATGTATGTGTACTGATATACGATGTGTGTGTGTGTGTCAGTGGGTGTGTGTGTGTGTGTGTGTGTGTGTGTGTGTGTGTGTGTGTGGAGGGTTGTGCAGGCTTGCTTGGCGCCTGTAGCTACAAGCTAATCTGGCACAGCTGTGCACGCGGCAATTGCACACCGGCGCGGTGTGTGTGTGTACGTTATTTGTTTGTAGTGTGTGCAAGGACAGAATGAAAACAGGTCTGCGCACCTATTCTTTATCCTTGGAAATAAAGTTTCATTCATTCATTTCTTTCATTCATTCATTCATTCATTTCATTTCTCTCTCTCTCTCTCTCTCTCTCTCTCTCTCTCTCTCTCTCTTTTTAAAGAAAAACAAAAACAAAAAACCCCAATCATAACAACGTTTGAAGAATTGTGAACTTTAATTATACATTCTCTGCAAACTTTGGTGCATGACTTAACAGGAAGACTCTGTGCGTGTGTGTGTGTGTGTGTGTGTGTGTGTGCGTGCGTCCGTGTGTTTGTGTGTGTGTGTGTGTGCGTGCGTGCGTCCGTGTGTTTGTGTGTGTGTGTGTGTGTGTGTGTGTGTGTGTGTGTTACATTGTCTCCAGCGCACATTCTTCGAGCACGAGTGCTCATTAAGTTGTGACATGTACGACTCGCGACCCCTGTATGTTGCACAGGAGCTTGTCTTCGACCAGTTGTATGCACATACGTATGCACTTCCCTACTCCCGTCTCCGCTTCATCGACAATAGGCATTTTGTATTTGATAATGTGGAGAACGCGACAACGTGCCCCGAGACCCATTTCAGTTGTGCTAGAGACGACTTCTACTGTCTGCCTGTCTTCCTACGCTGTAACGGTCACAACGATTGTCCGGACCACGAGGACGAGGCGGATTGCGACAGCTACACGTGTCCGGGATATTACCGTTGTCGCGCCTCGCGTATCTGTATTCACGAGGAGAATCTGTGTGACAAATTGTTTCACTGTCCACAGCATGACGACGAACTGGAATGTGACCGGGGATGCCAGTGTCCCGCCAACTGCACGTGCTATGGGCCAGCGTTGTTCTGCACAGACGATGTGCCGCCTAGTCTCCTTGGTGATGTTCGCTTCCTCAACGCAACAGGCTCGAGGATCTCTCTTCGGGTTCTGACTAACTCCACAATGCTGTTTTACCTCAGTCTGGCAAAGTGTGGGCTGACGCAGCTTGACCAAATGAACTTTCCCAACCTCCACGAGCTTGACCTCTCTGACAACCGCCTGACGCTGGTGCATGGGGACGACTTGAGGATCCTGGGCAACCTGCGAGTTCTGGTTCTCGCTGGAAATCCTCTGACACATCCATATATTACGCCAGCTGACACGCCACTTTTTTTTATTACCTACCTGGATTTGTCTCGGGTCAACATGCCTATTCTTAACGTCAGCATTCTGGCTCACTTTCCCAAACTACGTGCGATAAACCTGTCACACACAGGGGTGGATTTGGTGACGGACGAAGGTTTCAGAACGCTGACCAAATTGAGTGTTCTGGACCTCCGTGGATCCCCGATCACTCATTTTCCGGCAGTCTTGTTTAGAGGGCTTGATCTCCTGGAGACCGTGTATGCCGACAACTACAGGATATGCTGCCCGGTCTTGTTTCCTGACGTAGCACACGTACGTAACTGTCATGCTCCCTCTGACAAAATCTCTTCCTGCGATGCCCTGTTACGGTCCAGCCTTTACCGCTTCGTTCTGTCAGTGTTTGCTGTACTGGCGTTGACGGGCAACCTGGCCACCTTCCTTTTTAGGGGCGTTTTTTGCAAGAACATTCGAAACACTGGTTACGCGGTTTTTGTCATCCACTTGTGTGTATCTGATTTCCTGATGGGGGTGTACCTGGCGGTAATTGGGTTAGCTGATCGGATTTACTACGGGACCTACCTGTATAACGACATGTCCTGGAAAAGCAGCGTTGTATGTAAAGCAGCTGGCTTCGTCTCTCTCCTCTCTGTTGAGACGTCGGCGTTTTTCATCTTCCTCATCACGCTAGATCGTTTTGTTGTGCTGCGTTTTCCGCTCGGACAAGTACGATTCCGAAAACAGTCGGCACACTGGGCCTGTGTCGTGGCGTGGCTTGTCGGTCTGTGTTTGTCGGCCTTGCCCTTCCTGCCAATGTTGTCCCACTTGGATTTCTACGGGAACACCGGCATCTGTGTGCCTCTGCCCATCACCAGCAAAGAAACGTTTTCCGGCTATCCTTTCTCTTTTGGCGTCATGGTGGTCTTGAACTTTGTTCTCTTCCTGCTGATTGCCGCCGGCCAGATTTTCGTGTACTTGTCAGTGCGCGCGAACAGCATGAGTGTCACGATGACAAACAGCACTTCGAAGGAAGTCCTGATTTCACGCCGTCTGATCAGCGTGGCCGCGAGCAACTTCCTCTGCTGGTTCCCCGTTGGTTTACTGGGTGTTCTGGCGTCTCACGGCGTGCCCATTCCAGATGAGGTGAACGTGGCCCTGGCTGTCATTGCGCTGCCTATCAACTCGGCTGTGAATCCTTTTCTGTACACCATCACTTTTGTACTGGAACGTTGCCGCCAGAGGAGCGAGGAGAGCTTGCGGAAATACTACCTGACTCAGATAGAAAGAGAGCGACGCAAAACAGCCACACAGTATACATCTTGATTCACGCGAACCACAGCACGCTACAGATCATAGACGAAGCAATAATTGACAGAGTATAGGCCTAGAGCAGACTTGGCTTATAACATAAGACTATTACTAGTATTACCCACTCTACAAAGTGTCACCTTCTTTGACACATGTTTCCTAAACGTTTCCTAAAGCCTGCGCGGTGGAGCTTTTTGGTGGAGTGCAGTGTGCGCAGTACCCTTGGTTCATCTGCCATGGCCTAGCAAGCTGGGACGATGGCATCGAGGTCCTCGGGTCGTAGGTTTTATATCAGACTGTCCTTGTCCTAGTCTCTGGCTCAAAAGCCTTCCCCGGAGACACGGGGGGCTTTGATGTCAGGGGTTTCCTCCCTTAGCCTTTCCGCATCCAAGCGGCCAGGCCTGCAAGGCAGCAGGCGACTCGTGGAGGGCGGGGTCGTCTATGTCCCGTGCAGATGTGAACATCTGCCCACTGCCCACATTGACACATGTACTAATATACTGTATAACAAGCAAATTAATATTCATGAACATGCTTGATATACTTTCCGTCCCAAAATCCCTTGCAGACCAGAACGATTCATTCGTGATGCTTGCATTTGTCAAGACTAAAACGCTAAATACGCTCACATTAACAAACTTCTTATGCACACTATTAATGAAACACTTTTCAGTGTGTACGTACGCTCGAAATTTCGATCCTATACACACACATAAACGGAGAACAGACGGCAGCTAACACGCGAAGTGCTGAACTAGTGAGATTGGCGACACTGAAGTGCGATAGTGATAGGGACAACTACAGAAAAGGAGTAAATAAACAAAACCTGTTTTAATTTTCCGTCATTATCCGTGTTATAATTACAAGTAGACTTTATTCAACAACACGCACAGCTATAGAAAACACTAATTTATACACAGTCAAACGAAAATTTCTGCTCCGATTCAGTCAACAGTCTAATACGTGGCACACAACAAAGGTCACCATATGGACAGAAACAAACACATATCAGAAATATCACGCCCAGGTTTATAAATAGACATAGTTATATATGTCTGTGGTCGCATTAAAGGCCACTTATCCGCCTGTTTTCTCAAACATATTGGGCACGCGACAGGGATATTCAACATATGGGGCACGCGACAGGGATATTCAACATATGGGGCACGCGACAGGGATATTCAACATATGGGGCACGCGACAGGGATATTCAACATATGGGGCACGCGACAGGGAATTTCAGTGCGCGATGAAACGCGTTAAGCAGTGACTAATTCGCTGTGTTCTGTTTGTTTGAAGCAAGCATTTAATGTAATAACTATGTGCGCGCGTTGTGTTCGGCCTATATTACCAACGTCATACAAAAGAATGACTGAAAATGTGTTAGTAAAACAATACATACATGAGTGATCCAGACCAAAAAGGTGACTGCCAAGCGTGTAAAAATAATGCATAATGTTGGGTACTTCTATACATGAGTGAGTAATTCCAGGCGAATGCAGTTCGCGCGAGGTTGTTGACTGATAGTCGGAAGTGTGGAGATTTACGTCCCCTGAATCTCTACGTAACACGTAAAGTTTGGAGTTCTTTTAACTCATTCTACCCCATACACACTACAGCAAGATAAAGATCGACCGTGATAGTTCAAGGGTGATGCCAGAATAGCTTGGTGCCTATGGGCGCCAAGCTATTCTGGCATCACCCTTGAACTATCATGGTCGATCTGTGTCCTGCATTGCAATGCAGTCTTCAGAGAACAACGGTAAAATTTGGGGATTTCGGTCTTGGGGTAAAATGAGTTAAGGGCATACTTCACGCTTATGCTTTTTACAGTTGAAGACAGAATCGCTGTGTGTGTGTGTGTGTGTGTGTGTGTGTGTGTGTGTGTGTGTGTGTGTGTGTGTGTGTGTGTGTGTACGCACATAATTAACATGCAACACCATCACCACCACCACCACCAACACCAACAATAACAACAACAACACATCATAAGCACACAATAATCCGATCAAGCGAAAAGCTTTATTGCACTCATGCTCATCACTCTAAAAGCGATAATCAAAAGAAAATAAGATCTTACTGCACATTATCATTATTAGTTGTATTACGAGTTAGGCTTTGCCAGTGGTTCTTGTCGCCTCGAGGGTCCGGTCAGGGGGGGTCTATGTCGGAAGTAAGAGTCGAGGGCTTCAACTGTAAAATGTATAAAATGAAAAGAAAAGGGGAGACTGCCAGTGCTGACTGTTTAGGAAGATGTCCAGACACCACAGTAAAATGTGGTTGTCTTTACAGGTAGGCAGAAGTTCCTGACTTTCCACCAGTATGCCGAATGGTGTGCTGATGAAGTCGCCTAGACCGAAACAGCTGTCCATACCGGCTATACAATCTGGACCACCCCCCCCCCCCCTTGGGGATCCTAGATCTAAATTTCCATGCATCAAGGAGCTGGAAATCCATTGAATATGCGATACGCCCCCGGACCTCCTTCGAGGTTAGTGGGAGGGGGGTGGGGCTTCCATATTCATTGCTTCCAGTCACTTACTTAGCGCACCCTTCTTTCCAAACTTTTATTGTGGTTTGACCAATCTCGATCTATGATCATTGGTCGATAATGCACAATTCTCTCCCCTGACAGTGCGTTTACCTACTCAGGTCCAACGCCACCGGAGTCCCTGAAATTTCAGGGAAATCCGGTACCCACTGACCCCGTGGTGAGGTCGTAAACATCATCATGCTGATGTCAGCGGTCGTGTTTATGTTTAAGTCACTCGCGACATTGTTCCCCTTTCTCTTTTGTCCCCTCTTCATTCTGGCTGGAAACAGTGCCTAGGTCAGATCATTTCAACTGCACTTGACATAGATCCCCATGCATCTTCACAGGCTTCATCAGCTCACGAGAATCTGTTCGTTTTGCGGCCCTATTTGCATCCACATTAGCTCCCCTAAATGAGTGAATTCTTGCGGTCATATTCACATATCCAGGACCCTACGTCTACACGATCTCCATAGATTCTCATGTGCAAAAGACTGTCGAAGATCATACAGCTTCTTTCAGAGATCGACCCTGTGTTCATCCTACGGCTAATGGGGGGGGGGGGGGGGGGGATATTACCGGTTAAAGTGTACGATTACATGCGGACGAGACGGTGCACAGTTACCTAATATTCATTGCATGTATCGTGCATATGTGTGGACTTCAGGATATAATTCTGATGCGTATTCTGTGCATATTTCATTTGTGCAGTTGCTGGAGATATCATTTCAAAAATCAGCTGCAAATTTTCTTTGTTTTTTTGTGTGATATTGTGTGTCGTATTCGGATATATCGCTTTACAAGTCTGAGATGGTCTCCAAATCTGCGGCCGTCATCAACTTAAACCCAGCGAAGATGTCAACATTATCCCACCAAAGGTAAAACGTTTTCTATTATTTTTATTCGCATTTCGTTCACTTCAACCGCGGCGGCAGGCTGCCGTTATATGTTTCACTGTGTAACTCATGTTACAAATATAACGAAAACATGGTTGAAAACATGCACTTGTGCATTAATATACTGAAAACATATCAGTCAGTTCAAGAAGACAATCAGTACATCCGCCGGGAGATGGCGTTAGTGGACCGCTCCTCGTTAACTCATTCTACCCCAGACACACCACAGCAAGATGAAGATCGACCATGATAGTTCAAGGGTGATGCCAGAATAGCTTGGCGCCTATGGGCGCCAAGCTATTTTGGCATCACCCTTGAACTGTCATGGTCGATCTGTGTTCTGCACTGCAATGCATTCAGAGGACAACGGCAAAATTTGGGGATTTGGGAGATGGGGTAGAATGAGTTAAACCAAAAATGTAACAGCACTCAGCACACACAACTACGCATACATTTCAATGGAATGATAGTGTCCATGTCCATGTCCATGTCCATATGCCTCTATTGAAACGCCTGATCAATCCGACCTGCATATACCTTTCAACTTATATTAATGTTAAAAGGATGCACATAAAATACAATATTCTGAGCAATGACGATGATTAAACATTGTCGGCGCTTACTTATGTACATATATTTTCTTTGTAGATGCTGCCTGCGATTCTCATTCCATCACTGAAACTTATCGGCGTCTTAGCAGAAGACAAAAATTTCTGGATACAGCTTGATCATTTTTATGAATCTCTGAAACAAAGGAAACCACCCTCTGACCCTGGTGTGCCGAGAAAAGACAACGTAGTTACTTATTTCAAGAAACTGACGGGAGCCAGTCGTGCTTCACATGATAATTGAAGGGTAGTGCCAGATGAGCTTGGCGCCTGAAGGCGCCAAGCTCATCTGGCACTACCCTTGAATTATCATGGTCCAAAGGAAACTACCCTCTGACCCTGGTGTGCTGAGAAAGAACAACGTAGTTACTTATTTCAAGAAACTGACGGGAGCCAGTCGTTCGTGCCAACGAGGAAAGCTACTTGTGAACTTGCGGTCAGTTATCAAGTTTTGTTTTGACAATTCCCAAAAGTCTTCTTTCTGCAAACAAGTGGCTGCTGACGTTTCACAAAACTGTGTGAAAACTGGTCATAAAAAGGGAGAGTTGTGTGACGGTGGTGCATCTGTTGACAAATCTGTTTTGAAACTCTATCAATAAATATCCAAACAACCACTCCACCATGATGAAGTTGAAAGCCTTCTCTTAACTCGGGAAATTCATAATTCGGAGCTTCACAATCTGCATACAGAATACAAAGAGCATTTTTCTCGTATTGAGTAGGAAAGGATACAGGATTTTGAACTACATTTTCACCATAATTTCAAGATCACACCCAGCTCAGTTACGAAGAACTGTGTAACAATTATTTTTTAAACTGCGTATCAATTGCAGCCTGCGTTGCAGAAGTCTCTTCAAGAAGTTGTCCGACGTGACACACACCGACAGGCAGCAGCTCCTACCGGCGTCCCTCTCGACAGTCGGTGCCCACATCTACCAAAAGTCATCAACGAGAGCATTGTGGAGGCAATTGGCGAAGGGAAAAAAGACTTTAATATTGCATGTGCCCCTTGCCACGTGCGTTTGTGCCGACACGAAAAAGGTGTGCATATATTCATCGAAGAAAAATTCAAAAGCAAGAAACTCTAGACGTTTTAGCCAAGGCTATAGAAATTGAGGTTTCACAGCATCATTGTGAAATTTGCAGAGAAATAAGCTTTTTTAAAAGCAGTGCCTTCGTGAAATACTCTGAGGGAGGGCGCACTCTATACATACGCACTCACATAGACGACATTTTTTCTGAAAAAAAACAAAAAAACCCCCGACGTACTCGCAGCATATTTTAACGACGAAAGCTCTAACACAGAAGATGATCAGTCGTGTTCTTCTTGTCTATACTTAAAAAGGCGCAACCGTTGGATGCCGGTAAAATCGCTCGACGCTGTGAAGGAGTGGAGTAACAGCATCCCTCTTTATTGCCAACTGTTTTAGAAAGCTTCATCAACAGGGCGTCTCTGTCGAAGGCGGCAGACTCAAAGGTTTATGTTGGATCGAAACGTCAAAAGCTTTACCAGTATTGTCATTCACTTCTCACGTTTTAAATCGACATACAAGTGTCCTTCAGAGTGCGTTCACGGAAGAACTGAATTATAATTACAATAATGTAACCACAGTTTTTCCATCACTTCAAGTGCTGGTGTGACGCAGAGCTTTCGCCAGGCCGAGAAGGACCTAAAGAGACAGGCAACAAGTGAAAAATTATGTACACTTTTGCACGTACAAAAAGAAATATCAACTGGAATACACATCCTTGGCGGGTAATGTCATACGCGAAGTAAGTCTTGATGACTGCTATCTGCACACATCCTTGGCGGGTAATGTCACACGCGAAGTAAGTCTTGATGACTGCTATCTGCACACATCCTTGGCGGGTAATGTCACACGCGAAGTAAGTCTTGATGACTGCTATCTGCACACATCCTTGGCGGGTAATACCTAATATCGGCATAGACAATCTTGTTCGTTTGACATTCAGGTCATCTCTGGTATGCACACTGCCCGTGACACCTAAGGGCCTTTCGAAAGACTCAGACATTGTGGAAACATGGCATGCTCATGACATCTGTGACCGGTTCGGAAAGCTGTCCTTGCATGAAAACCATCGATCTAATGCCCTCAGATATACCTCGTGTGCTGACACATCTTTCGGACGAAGACTGGTCATGCCTGTACAAGTTCCACAGCAAACCTCTAATTGGATAAAGTTTTTTTTTCTGGCTTAAGTTCAGACATTCGTTTGCTGCACACATCAACAAAGCGTTAGAAGCCCAGTCGGGCGCAGACTTTCGACACGCCAAATCCCCAATATCTAACTAACTCCCCCACCATCGACGCTCTTCACAAGGCGGGGGATAACGTTCGACAACTCGTATACGGTCCCGAATTGCGGCCCTTCCCGCGCGTCGCTCCTGTCTGGGGACTACGCTTACATAATAATAATAATAATAATAATAATAATAATAATAATAATAATAATAATAATAATACCGGTTATTATATAGGCGCTTTTCCCCAATTCTGCGAATCGACTCAAAGCGCAGCGAACTGAACCCAACACGTACGCTCACATGACACACACGCACTCACTCTGAAGGCACAGACACAGGACATTCACGTGGTGCGAAGGGTCAGCTCAGCTACTGAGGTTTCGGAAATTTTTGATCGCTTGTATTTGAAATTTATAACGTGGCCTCAAACCGGTACCGAAGTGGAGGGGGTGGAAGAGCCGGAGTGCCCGGAGAAAGAACCCCCGACGGTCCGCCCGAATTAACGGTGACACTTACTAGAGGAGAAAAATCCGACGCCGAACCCCGGTATCGAACCTCGCACCTTTAGCATTGGTGGCAGGCGTCTTAACCACTGCGCCACGGACTGCCCCAAGGTGGAGTGAGAGGACTTTTGGTGAGGCAAGAGCTGCAAGAGACATAAACCCTCATGAGCCCCCGCAGTCGTGGGGGCTCATGAGGATTTATGTCTCTTGTCGGTCCTGGTTTCTTTATGACTATTAATTTTGGTTTCTCAGCACTGATTTGTTTATTCACGCAAAAGCCGGTCAGCTTGCAGTGGTTGCACACGCGAAATTCGTGATCAGTCACTGACAGCCAAGTGGTTAAACTCACACACAAGCTCACACAGGGGCGGATCTGGCCATGAAACGCGGGGTGGGTGGGTGGGGAGGGGGGTGGGGGGGAGGGGAGGGAGAGCCCATGGCTTTTGGACCGCCCCTTCCCTTATCCGCCCAAAACGCCTATAACACGTTACCATTTCAAACCACCCCCCCCCCACACCCCGTCGCTAGATTTTTTTTAATAGTTCTTACCTTTTCCTCATTCCTCACCCGCCCCCACACCCCAACACTCCACCTTAGTGGGGAATCTAGGCAAAATTCACGGTGCTAGAGGCGAAATCGGCGAACTTATTTGTTACACTTGAATATACTAACAATAACAATAATAAGGAATGGAAATGATTGTCTAATTCTATACCTGCGTATTTCTCTGTGGGCTGGCGATTGGTGCTGATAGGCGGGGCAGGGATCTAACTGTTGTCTGTCCAGCGCTGTGATTCCCTTGGTTTGAGTACTGACAATTCTGCCAGCGCTAGCCTCACCTATCTGGTTTGTGAGTAACAATAACTTGTAACATAGACCAACATTTCTTCATTTTTCAACAACAAAGTAAACTTTCATCTTTCCCTTGTAGAAAGTGACATTAAGTTGCGACAAAATCGGATAAATAGGTGTGCTTTGAGGGGTTTGAAAGCGCACGCCAAATCTGTAGCAAACATGAAGTTTGTCTTAGACAGTAATAATTCTCCATTAACTCCTAACTATAAAATGTTATGAAATGAGTAACTTCAAATTCATCTAGTCCCACACCATCTCTGTCAGGTTTGAGCTAACTTGAACATGCATAAGAACAGACGATACGTTTATAAAAGATCAAAATAACTTATAATTCTGTCAAAGTATAAAAGGTCTGATGTAAATCTCCAAGTTTGACACCTTGCAAACGCCGATAACCCCCCTACCACTTGGTATTATTTTCGCTAAACAAACGCTCACGGATAGCATATTACTACAACTGTGCATCACTTCAGTTACAACGAAGAGATTGAAAGCTTTTGGAATTATCTTGATGCGCGCGAAGTTTACAGCTGATTTGGTTTCCAAATCACGTGACTCCTGCCTGTATTGGTTTTCATTGTTACAGGGAAACGCTATCTGGTTTGACTAGCCTGCCGCCATACCGCTGGACAGGACCATCCTGCCCCAGGATGTGAATTCTATTGTCTACACCACGCATCTAGTTGGCAATTGGCACCATAATTTATATCTGTCACGCTTCGTTTGCAACATCCATCTGCTTTGATTTCACGTTCCAGTGAGAGTAAGGACATATTGCCCAACACCAACTTCACGTGGAAAGGCCTCTTCTAAGTGACGGACTGGTACCCCACACTTACAGGCTTTGCCCAGAAGACCAAGAGCAAGACAGCGAAAGAGGCCGCGGATTGACTGAACCACTGGAGCAAGCTGACAAACCCATGGCATGCATTTTGTAAAACAGTAATGTTACCGCTTGTGCAGCTTCTAATACTACTTTAAAGTATGATTAGTAGAAGTAGTAGTAATTGTGGCAATGGTTGTAGTATTAATACTGATTATATTACTATTACTAATGTTACTAACTCTAGTGGTAGTAGTAGTAGTGGTAATATTTGTTGTATTAGTACTGATTATACTACTACTANAATGTCACTACCTCTATTGGTAGTAGTAGTGGTGGTAATAGGTGTAGTATTACTACTGATTATAGTATAGAATTACTACTACTAATGTTACTCCTACTAATGTTACTACTTCTAATGGTGGTAGTAGTGGTGATAGTTGTAGTATTAGTACTGATTATAGTACTACTACTAATGTTACTACTACTACTAATTCTACTGGTAGTAGTAGCAGTGGTAATAGTTGTTGTAATAGTTGTAGTGTTAGTACTGATTATATTACTACTACTAATGTTACTACTAGTACTGCTTCTAGTGGTAGTATTATAAGTTGTAATAGTAGCAGTCGTAGTTACAGTAATAATAACAGCGAAGCAGGCTAAGGGTATGAAAAGAAGTCGAAGTGCATGCAGTGTCCCAAACATACCCCACCCCACCCAACACAACACAAGGCAGCACAACCCAACCCAACCCATCCCGACCCGACCCGACCCGACCCGACCCCACACAACACAACACAACAACACACAACACAACAACACAACACAACACAACACAACAAAAACAAACCTAAACAAACCAAATTAAACCAAACCAAACCAAAGCTTAACAAAACAAAATAAAACAAACAAAACAAAACAAAACGAAGTCTCATAGTTACACATTGACTACATAATCATTTGTAATTTTCCTCAGATATCATTACAATTATTTTAATATCTAGAGGTGTTTTTTATTTTTTATTTTACTTTATACGTTTTTGTTGTTGTTTTTTTTTCAGGAGAAACCGTCTGCAACCAGCTAGCGGAACAAGTTCGTCTACATCACTGACGAAATCCAGCACCCCATGATCCGTGTGGTTGGCTGGAAACTTGTCAAACACGAAACCAGACACCGGTAAGACTTGTGCGTGCAGGCCGGCGTGCACGCCCTCGCGTCTCAAGTCTCGTCTAGTCGCGTCGCATCCCGTCTTGTCTCATCTCGTGTTGACACATCTTATCTCATCTCGTCTTACCTTGCCTCAGTGTTCTTTGCCTGACATCGCCTCTTGCATTATAGCCATCATCTTCTTGTACTCTCCTCCTTCACCCCGCGCCGTCAGATGAACTTAGTCGCCTGCTCGATGTTAAACCAAATAACTAACTCTTCTTTTACCTCAGCTTTTTTTTTTCCTTTCTTTTTTCTTTGCGTGTGTGTGTGTGTGTGTGTGTGTGTGTGTGTGTGTGTGTGTGTGCGAGGGGGGGGGGGAGGGGGTTGAGAGGTCTGGGGACGGCCAACAAAGGCAAGAATTATTAAGTTGAGTGCTCGTCTGTGATTTTGGACCTTACGGCTGAAAGCCGTAAGGTTTAAAATCACAACAAGCACATTTCATTTTTCACCGGTTCCAAAAATGCTGACTACGATTCACTTCCAAACGGCAGGATGTGAACTTGTTTGTTTCCAGAGGTTGGTACGACCCGCCAGAAGGCACCAAGTCGCCGGGCGAACATACCAAGGACGAGGTGGACCATTTCCAGCTCTTCAACCTCAAGAAAGACCCCAGCCAGAAGCGCAACATGGCCAAGAAGAAACCAAACATCGTTCAGAAGCTCACCGAGCTGAAAACGGTTTACGAGCCGCTGTGGATGAACCCCATTTACAAAGAGCTAAACTCTGACCCCAAGACAAAATTCGACGGTGTGTGGTGGCCTGAAAAGTGTTAGGTTAATTGATGGTCCAGACAGCGTTTCCCCCGGCCGTTTTGACAGCCGGCCATCCGTCATGGCGGCCGGGCGCCCTACAAGAAACCGGTCAGGTATGGGAGAGCCGGCCACGCTTCCCAAATGACCGCCATGAGAAAGCAGTTCCAGCACAAGGGGCACGCCGTAACAAATAAGAATAAGAATAAGAATACTTTATTATCTCAAGAAGAGAAATTCGTTTCGCCACCTCAGGTGCAACTCGCAATCACACACACTCACACAACAGTTTTCAAACAAATGGACAATGGCTCGGGACGGGTGAAGCCCGTCGCCAAGGCGTCTAATGGCCGGCGCCAACGGCCCCAGCCCGACCTGAACCTCCCTAACACAAAGCAAACTAAAGACGGCCCTATCTTAGTATCTCTGTAACACATAAGATAATGTTTTTAAACTTTCTGCTTGGTTAAGACTAGTTACACAAATAACAAAAAATATGCAAAAAAAAAATAAATAATAAAAGAAATAAAAAAAGACGAATACTTTCACAGTTGCTACCTGGGGACCCGTCGCCATAAGAACAGCGCCGGCTATTAGACAGTCACTCCGGCATAAACAGTCAGCACCTTAATTAGCTTAATTGTGACCTTAATTATAACTTAAATAGCATATAACTTCAATAGTCATTTTTAAAGCAATAGTAGTAGAGCTACATCATTAACGTGAAAGCAATCCAAAATGGTTTCTAAAGAGTACACACGCTGTTCAGTAAGAAACACAGTCACTGCGTCTGGGAGGTGTCTGTGATCACATCATTCGGCTGGAATGTGGGGCCTGAAGCTTGCTGGTACTCGCTTCGTTGAATGCACTAGCGCTATTCCGTAGGCAGCAATGTTGAGCGTGGCGTGGGGAGAGCCACTCATGAGATGATGAAAGGGGAGGAAAGCACGTTGGTTGCATTGCCACAGCATAACGCGCGCTGTTCTTCTGATATCCGCATGGTACAACAAGAATCGGCCTGTATCAACTCCCAGCATCGCACAGCGGAGAAAAATATAAAATCCAATTAACAGTCATAGCACATCAAATTGCCAGAAGTCATCAAAAAGAAATACCGGTCGTGATGTAGCATTGCAGGGCCTGACATCGTATATCAGAGGAAGGTACAATGTCGGCTAGAATACTGCCGGTGGCGACCATTTCTGCCGGAGCGGGCGGCCAGGAGGAGTTGCATGGCCGCCATCTTGTTATTTATCATGCAGTGATTGTTTCAGTGCCATTATTGAAAAAAACCCAACAACTTTGAAGTGATTAATTTTAATGCTCCTTAAGTGTTGAAATAGAGAGAAACTTTTAAGGCTTTTCTTCTTATCTTCTATTCGTTTGTTATTTAAAAAAAACTTGATTAACCCATTATGTCCCAGGTGCAAAATACCCACGTTTTGGAGTTGTCCTCCAAGGTGGACTGCAGTAGAATACAGGAGACAGATCCGACCATGAAAGTTCAATGGTGGTACCAGAATAGCTTGGCACCAATAGGCGCCAAGCTATTCTGGCACTACCCTTGAACTATCATGGTCGATCCATATCGTGCTGTGGTGTGTCGGGACTGAATGAGTTAATAAAGAACGCCCAGTAAGGACGTTGAGCGATACTGTATGATCCTATTTGTCGTGGACTGTTTGTAGCTTGTAGCTTTCCACAGCCGTTCTACGCAATCAGAGGAACAAAGGTTATCCTGACTCAGACTGACGAAAAACACTGCACAGACTTCACACAAAATCATATGTCGTAATAAACTTGCAGCTTTTGTAGAGAAATAAGTGCTGTTTCCAACAGTGAAATCCGATTGAGGCAGTTCCTGAGCAAACGAAAGACACGCGCTCAAACAATGCGTCACAACGTGAAAATGAAACCTTGCAATTTTTTATTTAGAGGGGTATCGCCTTTCCTGTTCCTGGTCTGCTGTATAAAGAAAACGCAATGGAAGAAAATGAAACTAACAGCATCGTAACGGTAATTGAACGAGATGTTCAATGGTTTAAGCCGATTTTGTAAATATTGAGGCGATTGCAAAATATTGACCGGAGAACAAGCGTATACTTTGTTTTAGCAGTAGTGTACATATGCCAAACAATCAGCTGAAGCAGAGTCGGACATATGAAGTGTCTTCAAAATGAGAAAATTCGAATAACAGTACACACACACACACACACACACACACACACACACACACACACACACACACACACACACACACACACACACACACCACACCACACAACAAACAACTCTCTCTCTCTCTCTCTCTCTCTCTCACACACACACACACACACACACACACACACACACACACACACACACACACACACACACACACCACACCACACAACAAACAACTCTCTCTCTCTCTCTCTCTCTCTCTCTCACACACACACACACACACACACTCACACACACACACACACACACACACACACACACACACACACACACACACACATGTGGTGTGTCTGTGGCGTGCGTGTGTGTATGTGTGTGTAAGTGCGCGCGAGCGTGATTGCACATGTGTGTGTGTGTGTGTGTGTGTGTGTGTGTGTGTGTGGAACCCCAGGACCATCCGCCCCCCCCCCCCCCACCGGCGCGCTCCGCCCCTGGACTCTGACAACACCCATCTAATAGAGACATAGGCCTACATCTCCATGAAGCCAGGCAACTGCAGGGACTGATAAAGGTGTATATGTGTGACCTGGTTGCCTCGCGTGAGTGGACTGAGGAAGGTGTATGTCTGTGACCTGGTCGCGACCTGGTTGCCTCGCTTGAGATGCTTGAGTAGCAACTGAGACAAGAAGTCTGCAGTACCGCCGACCCTGTGCGCAAAGGCCATCGGGCCGACGTCGGCCGCCATAGGCCCGCGCACGGGCGTGAGAGGACCAACAGTGACCGACGTCGGTCCGATGGCCGTTTGCGCATTTGGGAGTTCTTAGTTTTGCACAGATTGTATTCTTGCAGTGCTTTTTCGGGCGGTGACAACTCGAGCACGGACCCAGGGCGCCAGCAGCGTCGTATAACCAAGAGCGCGGGACGACCCGGTGGCCAGGCACTGCCAGAGAACAATCTTTGCATGTCAGTTGCATGTCAGGCACTACAGTTTGGCACTATCCTTCGTCGGCAATGATCGACAGCCAGTGTACACAGGAATACAGATGTCCACAGATCGCTGGTTTCTCAAAAACCAGGATGTAGCGATGACTATCGGAATTAATCCCCTCGCTGTCAGTCATCACGGATTTGGCGCCAGAAATCTCTACACACTGACCGACATTGGCGTAGAAAACACAAACTGAATGGGACCAGAAATCTCTACACACTGACCGACTTTGGCGTAGAGAACACAGACTGAATGGGACCAGAAACAGGCACACAGAACACAGGACCAGCAAGACAACAATCCTCATGAGACCCCGCCACTGCGGAAGTTAGTGCGACTGCGGGTGCTCATAAGGATGTTTGTCTCTTTTCTTTGGGTAGCGTTGACCTTGCCCTGGCAGTTAGGGGGGTTAATTTACTCTGCTGACTTGGCGACAGTTGCACGCGACAGTGTAGGCAGGTCACCAATTGACCCTGTAAGTACAGGGCACGTCCGTTTCCGTACATACAACTTTCACAACAGCCTCGTTATAGTACAATTTATTCTGCTGACTTGCCGACAGTTGCACGCGACAGTGCAGGCAGGTCACCAATTGACCCTGTAAGTACAGGGCACGTCCGTTTCCGTACATACAAATTTCACAACAGCCTCGTTATAGTACAATTTACTCTGCTGACGTGGCGACAGTTGCACGCGACAGTGCAGGCAGGTCACCAATTGACCCTGTAAGTAAAGGGCACGTCCGTTTCCGTACATACAAATTTCACAACAGCCTCGTTATAGTACAATTTAATCTGCTGACTTGGCGACAATTGCACGCGACAGCGCAGGCAGGTCACCAATTGACCCTGTAAGTACAGGGCACGTCCGTTTCCGTACATACACATTTTACAACAGCCTCGTTCGCTGACGTACCGGTCTCCATGCCGGTGGACACGAGTCGGGTCACAGAGACCGCTCCGGAACGGCTGGAAGCCTGGTAACTGTTCTTCAGTCACGCGGAACGCAGATCTACGTGAACAAAGCATAGATCCGCATGGGTCCCGACAGCTGCCGAGGTGGATGGGGATCTATTCCAGATGCACCTATAACCGAGAGTTAACTTGGTCCCAGCAGATTTCCATGTCACATCTTGCAGCTGTTGTGGCTGATGAGGCTCTGTGTCTGCGGCAGATGACAGGAGGCCAGTGTGTGTGTCTGACTCTATAACTGCCGGGGTCATAAGGCGATTGCTACTCAGCTGCAAGAGACATAAATCCTCATGAGCACCCGCAGTTGCCTTGGCTTATGAGGATCGGTGTGTCTTGCTGGTTCTGTGTTCTGTGTGCCTGTGTTCTGCTGCTTAGTAGCAGCAGGCTCTCAAAGCTCCAACTTCCATCTCTGCTGTGATTTCAGCATCTTGAAATGGATATGTGCGCTCGGTGACACCTTACAAAACAACATACAACAAAAACAAATAATAATAATAATAATAATAATAATAATAATAATAATAATAATAATAATAATAATAATAATAACAACACTGGGAGGAGGGACAGATTTGCTTAGAATCATTGGGTGCCTACATTCCACTGTGGATTCCCTATAGTACGGAGCAAAAAGACTTTCTGTGCAGCACTGACCTGCTGGGGCATTTCGTGTTGCCCAAGTGTTAATTTGCCGATGATTTTGATGGTGTTGTGTATGGGGTTAGGAATTACCGTATCGGGGACTGGAGTTAGGAGTTCTGGTAAGATATTAATGACGTAAAGGTCTGTGTGTGTGACATGGGAATGATTGCGACCTGCCGCACAGCACCGTTACTATACGTCAGAGCATCTTGTTTCTGTGCCGGTAGTGTTATAAACTTGTAACTGATGACACTTTAGAGGTCGATAAGGACAACATGACTTGTACTGTTGGTTTTTAGAGTGTTTGGCACTTCATGTGTACGATTATAACAAAACATTAATAAATGTTAACTAGCATGCCATTTAAAGTGAACTCGTTTATTGAACTACTCGCGTAGTTGGTCTCGCCTCTTTCCTGAGACAAATGCAGCACTCTGTAGACTCCATAAGGCATAATTAGTCAGAAACGATAATATCGAATTATTATAACGTATTGGTATTGTTTATAGTGATAACACGGGCTGTGTGTGTGATATATGCTTAAATCGCGGGCTAATGGCACCGCATATTTAATCTTGTTAGAGTCGTTGTTTATCGCTAGTGGTGGGGTTACAAACTTGTAACTGATGACATTTTATTGAGCGATTTGGACACATTACCTTGTACTGTTCAATTCCAGGGTGTTTAAGCGTCTATATTTATGCATTTGCCTCGCCTTGAAATCGCCTTGAAATCTTACGACTCGGACTCATTCGGATCTCGTCACCACATCTGCCTGTTACCGACACTCCATCAAGCATAATATTGCTCAGTATAATATAGCAACCGATGACACACTGGAGATCGCTACAGATAAATTACTGTACTGATTAATTATAGAGTGTTCGGCGCTTCTATTCATGCGTACGATTGTAATAAAACATTAAGCAAATGTTGACTAGCGTGGCTTTAAAGTGGACACGTTCTAAAACTAATCGCGCCTCTTTCCTGAGACAAATGCAGCAGATTGTAGACTCCATAAAGCATAGTTAGTCAGAAACGATACTATCGGTTTATTTGAGCGTATTGGTGTTATTTATAGTGATAAAACGGTCTTTGTGTGTGATATATGCTCAATTCGCCGACTCTGTAACGGCACCGTATATTTTTTTCGGGTCGCTGTTTCTCGCTAAGGGTTGGGTTACAAAGCAGTAACTGATGACACCGTGGCATAATTTCCTGAACATTCAGAGCAAATCAGTACAGCGGTTTCAGAAGTATTCTCTACTCAATAATCTGCAAGACAAATATGGCAACTATGACCTTGACCTTGAGGTAGAGGCGCACTTGATTGATGGCAATGTGTGATATGGTAAAATACTATTATGTAAAATTTGGATTGAATAGGCCCAATTGTTATTGAGATTATTAGAAACGGTTACATCAGGTTATTAGAAAACATTTTGGCGAGGTATAGTGATAAATTGGACTTTGTGTGTGACATGTTGATTTCGACTGCCAACGTCACCGCATAGTTTCTGTGACTTAGGGTTTATTAACAGTAAATCGTATTAGGTCAACTGTCACCGAATGATGATTGTTCTAAGATTGATAGGGAAACGTGGCTATTTGCTAAGATATCTTCGAATAACGGTGTGCGCTCCGATGTCAAAGACCTATACAGATAATAGGTATTTTCCTCATTAGCTTAGCATTTGTAGAGGTGCTAATTCATGGTTAATCACAGGGCACCCATAACAATGTTGACTGACAACAGACGTCAAACTATGTCTTTGCAAGTGGGGCAACTCGAGCACCGACTAGTCCCGGCAGTCCAAGCAACACGGACGTCAATAAGCTCAGCAAGAGGCAAAGAACCTTATGTGCCCCCGCATCTGCCGGCAGTCCAAGCAACACGGACGTCAATAAGCACAGCAAGAGGCGAAGAACCTCATGTGCCCCCGCACCTGCCGGCAGTCCAAGCAACACGGACGTCAATAAGCTCAGCAAGAGGCGAAGAACCTCATGTGCCCCCGCACCTGCCGGCAATCCAAGCAACACGGACGTCAATAAGCACAGCAAGAGGCAAAGAACCTTATGTGCCCCCGCATCTGCCGGCAGTCCAAGCAACACGGACGTCAATAAGCTCAGCAAGAGGCAAAGAACCTTATGTGCCCCCGCACCTGCCGGCAGTCCAAGCAACACGGACGTCAATAAGCTCAGCAAGAGGCGAAGAACCTCATGTGCCCCCGCACCTGCCGGCAATCCAAGCAACACGGACGTCAATAAGCTCAGCAAGAGGCAAAGAACCTAATGTGCCCCCGCATCTGCCGGCAATCCAAGCAACACGGACGTCAATAAGCTCAGCAAGAGGCAAAGAACCTAATGTGCCCCCGCATCTGCCGGCAGTCCAAGCAACACGGACGTCAATAAGCTCAGCAAGAGGCAAAGAACCTAATGTGCCCCCGCATCTGCGGGGGCACATGAGGTTCTTTGCCTCTTGCTGTTGGGTTTATCCTGGCAGTGAAGTGGTTAACTCATTCAGCCCAGCGGACGTATTCCCCAAATTTGGGAGGCGTCTTCTAACGACAATGCACCTGTTGCAAGAGATGGGTCGACCATGATAATTCAAGGGCAGTGCCAGATTAGCTTGGCGCCAACGTCATCATCATTATCGTCGTCGATATTATCATCGTCGTCAGCGCCAACGTCATCATCGCCATCGTCATCATCATGATCGTATTCAACAGCATCACCATCGTCGTCGTAGTCATCATCATCGTCGTAGTCATCATCATCATCATCGTCGTCGTCGTCGTCATGATCATCATCATCGTCGTCGTAGTCATCACCATCAGCATCGTCGTTGTAGTCATCATCATCTTCATAGTCATCATCATCACCATCGTCGTCGGAGTCACCATCACGGTCGTTGTAGTCATCATCACTGTCGTAGTCATCATCATCATCATCATCACCATCATCATCATCATCATCATCATCATCATCATCATCATCATCATCATCATCACAGGGCGGTCCGTGGCGCAGCGGTAAAAGCACCTGCCACCAATGCAAGAGGTGCGAGGTTCGATACCCGGTTCCGGCGTCGGATTTTTCTCCTCTAGTAAGTGTCACCATAAATTCAGGTGGACCGTCGGGGGTTCTTTCTCTGGGTACTCCGGCTCTTTCCTCCCCCACGAATTTGTTATTAATTTCAGTACACTTACTTAAATTTCAAACAAATATAAAAACGATTTAAATTTCCAGAATTTCAGTAGCTCGCTTGAACTTGCCCTTAGCACCACGTCAATGTTCTGTGTTTATGTACAGTGTGTGAATGAATGCGCGTAATTCACGTGAGCACGCTTGTTTGGGTTCAGTTCACGGCTATGTCCTGCGCATTGAGTTGTATTATAAAATATGAGAAATGCGCCATATAAATACAATGTATTATTATTATACCCCTTGACCTCATGGGGTCAAGGAGTCGCTGCCTGACTCAAAAGGTGGGGGCCCCAGGGGACAAGTTGCGTTGGTGGTGCGGGTAGTGGGGAACTCTTACAGCGCCTCCCCCAGGATCACCCTAGTCTAGGGCCTCTTGGCCTTCGTGAGGCACCCTCGTGTGTAATCCCTCCGGACTAGCATAGCATCCCTCTATCCCAAGGCCGCCCGTGCGTGGTCCATGGCCACATCCTTTCTGAGGTGACCCCCAAAACTGGGCAGCACGAGCCCCCAGGCTAAACACGTCAGAACTAGAGAAGAGAACCTCGAAAATTAATCAACATTGTCCTGCTGCCGTGCAGGCCTGACCGCTTGGCTGCGGAAAGACTCAGGGAGGAAAACCCTGACTTCAAAGCCTCAGTGTCTCCGGGGAAGGTTTTTGAGCCAGAGACTAGGACAAGGACAGTCTGATATAAAACCTACGACCTGAGGATCTCGATGCCATCGTCCCAGCTTGCTAGGCCATGGCAGACGAACCAAGGGTTTAAAGGGTGGGGCCAGTACTGCGCACACTGCACTCCACCAAAAAGCTCCACCGCGCAGGCTTTAGGAAACGTCCACGGACCATGACACCGACCATTCCAAGTCCTGTAGCGACTAGCGAGGGGCGAAACGGCAGGTGAAAGATGTCACTGGAAGCCGCAGTCTCAAACCTTCATGCAGGCTGTTCCGGATATTGGTCGCCTGATGTTGACCTGGGGATGACAACGTCACTCGGCACACCCTGAACGACCAAGCAGCCTTCTCTAGGGACAGCACTGCTTGCTCCACACGGAGAGAGGACTAGAAAAGGTGGCCTAACAAAAACTCGTCCCCTCACAACCCCAGTTGGCTAGCCGCGGTCAACGAGCATCTTCTCCTGCGGTCAGAAAACAAGAAAAAATAACGGATCCACTCTAATGACGACCACGACCGGACTCAACGTAGCATGCTGCAACATCCGAACCATGCTCGACACAGCAGACAGCGGACGCCCTGAACGTCGCTCCGCCCTCATTGCCCATGAATTGCGGAGGTTAAACATCGACATCGCTGCGCTCAGCGAAGTACGCCTCCCGGACGAAGGCAGTCTCAAAGAACATGGCGCTGGCTACACCCTCTACTGGTCAGGCAAGTCTGCATCAGAAAGACGGCTCTCAGGCGTGGGCTTCATGGTCAAGACCTCCATTGCGACTAAGCTGGAAAACATACCAACGGGTCACTCAGACCGCATCATGTCCATGCGCCTCCCCCTGAGACACCAGCAACTCGTCACCCTCCTCAGTGTGTACTCCCCAACCCTCCTGGCAGAGCCTGCAGAAAAGGGCAAGTTCTACACTGACCTGCGCAGCCTCCTACAGATCACCCCTGCAGACGACAAAGTCATCATCCTTGGTGACGTCAACGCCAGAGTGGGCCAGGACTCTAAAGCCTGGAAAGGAGTCCTCGGCAAAGCATGGCGTCGGGAACTGCAATGACAATGGCCGCCTACTGTTGGAGTTCTGTGCAGAGCAGCAGCTTGTCATCACCAACACTACTTTCCAGCAAAAGGACAGTCGAAAGACCACCTGGATGCATCCTCGCTCCAAACACTAGCACCTTATCGACTATGTCCTAGTGCGTCAGAGGGACCGCAGTGATGTCCTCCTCACCAGAGTGATGCCCAGCGCAGAGTGCCACACTGACCACCGCCTTTTCCACTGCAAACTCAGGCTCCACTTCAAGCCAAAACCCAAGAAAGGGGGGCCCCCTAAGAAAAAGCTTAATGTTGCCAACCTTCAGCGTGAAGACGTAAAAGCTGCCTTTCAGACAGATTTACAGCGCAGGCTCACAGACACAGCTGACCCAGCAGACTCCTCCCCTGAAACACTCTGGGAACAGCTGAAAACTGCTATCGCAAAATCCTCTGCAGACGTCTTGGGTTTCGCTAGAAAGAGGAACGAAGACTGGTTTGACGAAAACGACGTAGAGATCCAGGAACTCCTAGCAAAATAAAAAAAAGAGCCGCCCATCAGGCCCACCTAGCCCACCCTTCCTGCCCTGTGAAGAAGTCTGCCTTCCGCCTCGTCTGCAGCAGTCTCCAGCGCAAGCTCAGAGATCTCCAGAACGAGTGGTGGACCAGACTCGCACAGAGGACCCAGCTTAGCGCTGACAACGGTGACTACAGGGGATTCTACGAAGCACTGAAAGCAGTGTATGGCCCCAGGCACCTGATACAAAGTCCCCTGCGAAGCGCTGATGGACAGGCACTCCTCACAGATAATAACTCCATCTTGAACCGCTGGTCGAAATACTTTCAGGACCTCTTCAGCGCTGAGCGCACTGTTCAAGAAGCAGTCATCCTCCAAATCCCACACCTCCCAGTAAAGCTTGAATTGGACAAACCGCCCACTGCTTCTGTAGACCCTCACAGCCATCCACCAGCTCAAGAGTGGCAAAGCAGCAGGCATTGATGGAATCCCACCAGAGATATGGAAACATGGAGGCCCAGCACTGCACAACAAGCTCCATGACCTCTTTCTCTGCTGCTGGGAGGAAGGAACACTACCAAAAGATCTCCGCGATGCAGTCGTCATCACCCTGTACAAGAACAAAGGAGAGAAGTCTGCCTGCTCCAACTACCGTGGAATTACCCTGCTGTCCATTGCCGGGAAAATTCTCGCAAGGCTGCTCGTGAATCGGCCATTGCAGAAGACCACCTCCCAGAGGGCCAGTGTGGCTTCAGAGCCAACAGGAGCACCACCGACATGGTCTTTGTGGTGACACAGCTTCAGGAGAAGTGCCGTGAGCAGAACAAAGGGCTGTACGTAACGTTTGTCGATCTAACAAAAAGCGTTCGACACTGTGAGCAGGCAAGGCATGTGGCAGATCCTGGAGCGACTTGGCTGTCCCCCAAAGTTCCTCTGCATTATCGTCCAGCTACACGAGGATCAGCAAGGCCAGGTCAGATTCAACAATGACCTCTCTGAACCATTCCCCATTCTCAACGGTGTGAAGCAGAGCTGTGTGCTGGCACCGACCCTCTTCACCATTTTTATTAGCATGATGTTGAAGCAGGCCACAGTGGACATCGACGATGACGATGCAGTGTACATCAGGTATCGTCTCGATGGAAGCCTGTTCAACCTCAGACGACTGCAGGCCCACACCAAAACCCTAGACCAACTGATTTGTGAGCTGCTCTTTGCTGACGACGCTGCCCTCGTTGCACACACAGAGAGAGCCCTGCAGCGCATCACATCCTGCTTCGCAGACGCTGCCCAGCTCTTTGGACTCGAGGTCAGTCTGAAAAAGACAGAGGTCATCCATCCGCCGGCACCCAAGGTAGAGCATCGCCCTCCCCACATCACCATCGGCGAGTCTAAACTGAAGTCAGTGCACCAATTTACCTACCTTGGCTGCTTCATCACGTCAGACGCCAAGCTGGACAAGGAGCTGGACAGCAGGCTGGCAAAGGCAAAGAGCACTTTCGGGCGTCTATACAAGCGGGTATGGCACAATCAACAGCTGAAAACGGGCACCAAGATCAGCGTGTACAAAGCTGTCGTCCTCACCACCCTGCTGTATGGTTCCGAGTCCTGGGCCCTCTACCGCAGCCAACTACGACTCCTCGAACGCTTCCACCAGCGCTGCCTGCGTACAATCCTTGGCATTCACTGGAGAGACTATGTCACAAACGTCGAGGTCCTTGAACAGGCAGAAACTGTGAGCATCGAGTCTTTGCTGCTGCGGACACAGCTCCGCTGGACTGGGCACGTCTCCAGGATGGAGGATCATCGCCTACCCAAGATCACTCTGTTCGGCGAGCTCGCCACTGGACACAGAGACAGAGGGGCACCAAAGAAGAGATACAAAGACTGTCTCAAGAAGTCACTTAGTGCCTGCCAAATCGACCACCGCCAGTGGTCTTCGCTTGCTGCGGACCGTGACACCTGGCGCTCCACTATTTACAAGGCAGCTGTCTCCTTTGAAGACTCTTGCAGAGCTAGCCTTAAAGACAAGCGGCTCAGGAAAAAAAAACCCAGAGATGCCGCTACTTAGAACCCTGGCCAGACCTCCCTCTGCATTCACTGCGGTCAAACCTGCCTGTCCCGGATTGGCCTCCGCAGTCACGAGCATGCCTGCAGACGTCGTGGACAACCCCTATAAAATCTTCGTTCGCGAAGTGAAGCCAAGAGAGATTATTATTATTAATATCATCGTCATCATTATCAGCATCACCACCACCGTCGTCATCATTATCATCATCATCATCACTACCACCGTCATCATCATCATCATCATCATCAGCAGCAGCATTATCATCATCATCATCGCCACCTCACATCGTCGGCGCTTGAAAATTTGTGCTTAATGCTGACACCGGACGGGATCAATTTACCCACGCCTTAACATCTTCACTGCCAGTGATTTGTGTGACGACTCCGCACCGACCGCACTCTCGTGAAGAATGGACAATAGTAAGGGAAAAGAACACAGGACTAACAAGAGACTAACAAGAGACATAAATCCTCATGAGCCCCTGCGAATGCAGGGGCTCATGAGGGGTTATGTCTCTTGCAGATGGGTAGCGTTCGCCTCGCCCCGGCAGTTATGGTGTTTAAGTGTGAGTCGAATGTGATCTGCTCCCGTGGTAATTGTTTATGCCAAGCACTTCAGCCCAATAGCAAACTTATTTTCTTTCAAGACGCCGACAACCGAGAATCCAACACAATCGTTTCAACCTGATGTCCCAGTCAAAAGCGCAGTGTATCAATCTGGGCTTGCCTCATTTTCGGTCGCGAGGAACTAAGTCGTTTGCAGTCTTTTGTTTGTTTGTTTGTTTGTTTGTTTGTTTAGCTGGTTGGTTGGTTGGCTGGTTGGTCGTTTGTTCGTTTTTTTAGTTGGTTAGTTGGTTGGTTCGTTGGTTCGTTCGTTCGTTGCATGCCTGGTCCATCTCTTGGTTGGTAGTTTGGTATAGGTCGTTTGGTTCGTTGGATGGTGTGCATTGGTTGATTTATAGTTAGTTGTTAGTGCGTTCGTTTCGTTCGTTCGTTAGTTTGTTTGTTTGTTCGTTCGTTAATTAGTTGTTTGGTTGGTTAGATCATTGGTTATTTAGTTTAGTTAGTTAATTAGTTCGTTCATTCTTTCATTTGTTTGCTTGTTCAAGTTGTTCTATCGTTCCTTAGTTCGACTTCTCTTGATGTTGCTTTTTGTTTCTTTTTTTCCCCCACTGTTTATTTTGTTTGTTGGTTTTTTTTCCGTTGTTTCCTTAGAAGCAGGAAAAATGTCTAAACGTTAACCCCTTCCCTGTCACTGGACGCAGATTGTGTTGGACATCATTGTCCAGTCAATGTCAAAGAAACGAGGACACACAATGTATTCAACAAGAGGCATAGATCCTCATGAGCTCCCACAAATGCGGGGCCCCATGAGGACCTATACCTCTTGCGGTTTGGAGGTGTTAGCTTTCTCTCGGCAGTGAAGGAGTTAATAGCAATATCGGCCGCTGCACGGTTCGCGGACACCAGGATACGTCTGCTGGGGAGGGAGGGGGCCTATCTGCCTGCTGCTATCTTCCAACAGTCGTTCCGGATGTTTTTCCCCGAAAAGGCTGCTGGCGTAAGCGCGTGTGTTGGTCTGTGATTATGGACTTACGGCTACAGGCCGTAAGTTCCAAAATCACAGACCAGCACACATATCCGTGCAGGCGTCCGGGTTCTGGGACCATTACGCAACGTCAACACGTCTACGTCGGCATTTTGACTGCGTCCTGTTGCGTGTTTAACAGACACTCATACAGGCCGCGCACTTCTGATTTTGCGGTGCCGTTTGTCTTGTATACGTCGCGAGGTCTTGGTGTAGATCAGGAAAAATAACACGCGGACGGCGGCGTGTGTGTGTGTGTATGTGTGTGTGTGTATGTGTGTGTGTGTGTGTGTGTGCGAGAGCGTGCATGTACGTACTTAGACAGCGTTACACACACACACACACGCACGCACGCACAAACGCACACACGCGCACACACACACGCACAAACGCACACAGACACACACTAACACGCACACACACGCATGCACATAAACACATAAACACACACACACACGCACGCACACACGCATGCACACACGACACCCTCACGATCGCGCGCACGCACACACGAAACCTCGCATGTACTCACTCTCCCACGCAAGCACCCACACATATACACACACACAAACACACATACACACACACACACACACACACACACACACATACACAAACCTCAAAATAATAACTTACACCTGCACAAACACCCACACAAACACACTCACACACAAACACACGCACTGATAATGACACGCAAACACACACCTACACGGACACACACACGCGCATAACGCACGCACTCACATTCCTTAAAATGTCAGTAGAACACACGGTTTTCCCCATATTCCTTTCTCTCCTAGGGGGTCTTGAAACGGATGTAATTAATATATACTATGCACCAAAAGTTAAGGACCACCTCGATTTTAAGGTGTTAAAGTTAAGAGGCCACAGGTTGCTTCTGCGGAAATGACCAAACAGTCTTAACTCATTCAACCCGACGGCCGTATTTCCCCAATTTTGGAGGCGTCATCTAACGACTATGCACCAGTTACAGGAGACGGATCGACCATGATAATTCAAGGGTAGTGCCACATTAGCTTGGTGCCGACAGGCGCCAAGCTAATCTGGCACTACCCTTGAATTTTCATGGTCGATCCATCTCCTGCAGCAGTGCGGCAGGGCTGAATAGGGTAACGGTTTTAGTTGATCACTTCTCAGATGTTGATTCTGCAGCAGAAAGAAATCTAGATCCACTTCCGGTTTGTAATACAGGCCCTTGCTGATGCCTCAAATAAGGGAAAATTTGATCGATTGCCAAGGTCACTTTAGTACTGATTGGTCAACTGCACGTGTAAGACTGGCCATTGGTGTGTAGACTGCGCATACTCATCACTCTGTATAAATAGCGGTGTTTACACGACACAGAGACAATGGGCCATACCCAGGCAACAGTAAAATCATCCCGTTGACGATAAACGTGCTCTGAAGTGGGTACAAAATGGAGCCTGTGTGTGAAACTTTGTCAGCTGACATCTTGTACCTTTCCCCATCATCTGCCAACTTCAACTGTACATCCGGGTACAGGCCAAAAGAAAGATTGCCTTCCACCTGAGACGTGTTTTTATGAATAAGCGCACCCTGATTGTGTGGCTATAGCCACACAATCAGGGTGGGCTAATTCATAAAAACGTGTCTCACAGGCCCAAATTAAGACCGTAACTTGTATCAGAGAGCATGGCCAAGCAATGGTTATCGTTAGCAACAGAGAACACATTATAAAAATACATCTGCATAGTCATCAGCTCCACTTGTGCTGGCCAGGTGTCCGTCCCGAAGCAGAAACAGCACCAGAAAACTGCACAGAACGCATGTGGTATCTGTCACTTCAGATGGACAGGCCAACAAAACAGTTAGACACTAATCAAGAATAAATCCTGGATCTACCCATAGCAGCATGGCGGCGGTGTCGTATCTTTTGAATGTAAAGGCGTGGCTGAAAGTTACTCTTGTACTATGGACAGAAAACCAAAGAAATCATGCCCCAAGGAAGTGTAAAGCTGGTGCGGGAATAAGAAAGTGGCATTTGCAGTCATCTCTGGGCATAACTGAACCACTATGAAACACGACAGAAGAACAGGCTTGAACAATTTAATTGATTCAGCCGAGGACAACACCTTTTAAGAACGCCTAGCTCTGCATTGGTTTGCCAAAATAAAATCCGCACATCCCATTATTCAAACTTGTGGTCCCCGATCACTTTTGTGCCAGCGGGACCTTAAAATGAAGATAGACTATTCAAACTTCATGAAAATTACACCTTTGTACTAACACTACATTGGGTGTAAATGTCAGATTTATTGGTCGCACGAGGTTCACGTTATGTGAGTTTATGCAAATGGTCTTAACTTATGGTGCATAGTATATGTTCATCTTTCTTACAGCCAGATTTGATAAATTTGTTGCCAAATGCAGCACCATAAGATAAGCTACATCGTCAACACCTCTATGTTTCGGGCGGAAGACACCATCCAGCTTCACAAGGAATAGACTCTCCTGAACCCCTTGCAGTCGTGCAGGCTCAATTTAGTCATTTCCGCATTTATATCTATGTTCCTTAAGCGGAAGTGTTGACTGTTTGTTAGTGTGCGCTGGTTCCTGGTGAGATCTCGTTCAAGGTCATAGACAGCGAAGTGGTTCTATATAATCCGAAGCGCTAGTTATACAGTTCATTCAAGATCAGGACGAAGACACGGCAGCTCTTTCCCTTTCCTGTTCCTGTCAGAGACGATTCTGTCTTCAGGACGCCTGGGACCAAGTCCGCTGTATAGGTGAGTGTCACTTAGTTTGTAATGTCTTGGAGTCAGTATGACTATTTAGGTCAGAGTCACTTAGGTTGTAACCCATTCAGAGACGTGCCGCCTACGGATACGCGGCGATTCGCGGCACGTCTCTGAATGAGTTAACATCATGGATTGAAGCTGACTGTGCTGGTCAGGGTGACTTAGGTTTTAACATCATGGATTGAAGCTGACTGTGCTGGTACTTAGGTTTTAACATCATGGATTGAAGCTGACTGTGCTGGTCAGGGTCACTTAGGTTTTAACATCATGGATTGAAGCTTACTGTAGGCCACAGTCACTTAGATTTAAACATCA